>BLKR01002221.1:82466-213142 GCA_011170035.1 Teleogryllus occipitalis
ATTTCAACTCATTTATCTTAGAAATTAAGCACATAGTAAATAATGAGTTTAGTACTAAAATTAAAAACGACTATGTTTCTATATTTTTCCAAACAATAGAAGACTACAAAAAATACAGAAAACATTGTGACCAAAATAACATTTATTATTTTACTTACATGGATCCAACAAAAAGAGTACTTTCAGCTATTATTTACGACATACCAACTTCGTATACTAACGAAGAAATTAAGTTAGAATTAGGTCAAACATTCTCAGTAAATACTGTTTACAGACTCTTTGGGAAAAAAAGAGAAGCCTTAGAAATGTGTGCAGTGGAACTCTTAGACAGTGATCAGAGTAGGGAGATAATCAAATTAAGAAAATTATTCAATAGTGTTGTAAAAGTCAAATTTCGAAACAAAATCTCACCAATTCAATGTAAAAATTGTCAGTTATTTAATCATACACAAGCAAACTGTAAACTGGAACCAAGATGTGTTAGATCTATAGAAAAACATCATTATACTAAATGTAAAAAACCTAAAAATTCTCTACCTCAATGTGTGAACTGTCTTGAAAATCACACAGCGAATTATAGAGGATGTAGATTCTTCAAAAATCGTAATTCAAAATCTAGTTCAAATCCAATTGGTAATACAGTCCAAAATCCTTTAATTTTCAACCCCCTTCAAAACCAACATCAATACTACCAAAGACCAACTAGAAATTCCAAAACTCCACCCTCCCCTACTTCTCCTCCTCCTTTGATTAATAATTTACAGAATTTCCCTCGTCTACCATCACTCTCAAGAAATTCACAAACGTATCTTGAAAATAATTTTGTTCCATCTCCACCTACTACAATAGATTTTAATAAATATATTCCAAGTTTAACAACTCAGATTTTAAATATATTAATTCCACAAATTCAGCAATTAATAATAGAAGTACTGCCAAGAATAATCAATAATGGATCACCATAAAATAAAATTATTAAACTGGAATGCGAATGGACTATTTCGTCAAATAAATGAATTCAAACATTTTCTAAATGACCAAAAAATTGACATAGCGTGTATTACAGAAACACATCTAAACAATGCTAAAAAAGTTAATATTCCAAATTATATCACATACAGAGAAGATACAATTGCTTCTTTACATGGTGGGGGTGGGGTAGCAATAGTAATCAAAAGAAAAATCAAACATTCACAAATATTTGTACCTACCTCCAAGGAATTAGAAATAACAGCAATAACGATAAATTTATCAGTCAGAAAATTAACAATAATAGTAGCTTACAAACCCCCAAATAAAAAAATACCTAAAAACACCCTGGAACTACTCTTCAATAATAATGATAAAGTATTACTAATTGGAGATCTCAATGCAAAACACCAAGCATGGGGATGTAAAACGACTACCCCTCAAGGTATATTATTATTTAATCTAGCAACTATGAATAACTGGACAATTCATGCCCCTTCTCAACCTACCCATTATTCATATAATAATACTATTTCTCCAGATATTCTGGACATTGCAGTCTCACAAAATTTAAACTTCCCACTCACACAATACTGCATACCAGCATTAAACTTGAATCACAGTCCTGTATTAATTAACTTTAATAATGTTATTCCACAGCAGAAACATTCTAATTCTCTAATTAAAGGTAAAGTAAATTGGAAACTTTTCCAGTCATGTATGCTTCAAACAAATAATTATCCTACTTCTCTCCATACTCCATTTGATGTAGATGCTGAAATTTTAAAAATGCAAAGAAATATATTACAAGCTATTAAATTATCAACAAAGACAAGTAATAATTCTAACAAATCAGTCACACCTGTCCTACCAAAATAAATATTAAATTTAATTGCTCTCAAGCATGTAACTCGTAGAAAGTGACAAATCACTCGAGATCCTGATATTAAAACTACCTTAAATCGCCTTACTCATGAAGTTAAAAATAAACTAGAACAATACAGGTTTTCTAAATTTAGAAACTATATATCCCAGCTTCAACCTAACTCTGCTTCCTTCTGGTCTGCAATTAAAAATATAACAAATGAGAAAAATCAATTACTCACATTAAAAAATAATAATAACAACACATAAGCAACTACTGATTCTGAAAAAGCAGAACTATTGGCAAATCATTTTGAACTCTCTTTTACTAATAACCTCCTTTATAATATTTCCTTTACCCAAAACATAGTCCAATCATTAGCCAAACCACTTCATACAGTTCCTGAAAGAATTAAATTTATTTCCCCATCTGAAGTCAAATACATAATTTCCAAACTTAAAAACAAGAAATCACCAGGCTTAGATTTAATTCCTAATATTGTAATTAAACATTTACCATATCCCATCCTCAGTTCACTAACAGCTATATATAATGCATGTTTTAGACTCGACTACTTTCCAAACTCCTGGAAAACTGCACTTATCCTGCCAATTCCTAAACCCAACACAAATCAAACTGAACCTGAAAACTTCAGACCAATTAGTTTGCTGCCAAATTTTTCAAAAATCTTTGAAAGGGCAATTGTAACGAGGATTAATAAATTTTTAAATCAAAATAATATTCTTCCTAGTAGTCAATTTGGTTTCAGACATAACCATTCTACTATGCATCAATTGTTACGTTTAACAGACTATATTGCCACCAATTTCCAAAAATTACGTCATACTCTTGCTATATTTCTAGATGTAAAAAAAGCATTTGATAAAATCTGGCATGATGAATTACTTTTTAAATTGAGAAATATTGGTTTCCCAAATTACTTACAAAACATAATAAAATCCTTTTTAGTTAATCGAAGATTCAAAGTTCAAATAAATAACACTCTCTCAACTGATCACAATATACAAGCTGGACTTCCCCAAGGATCTCCTTTATCACCTATGCTTTTTAATGTTTTTATTTCTGATATACCTTACCTCTCACACCCAGAAATTGCCTTATTTGCGGATGACACTGCAATATTTACCACTCATAGTGATCTTCTTTTAGGTAGAGACAAGCACCAAGATGACCTAAATCTCCTCATGTCTTGGTTCAATGATTGGCAAATAAAAATAAATCACCAAAAATCTCAAGCAAAAATTTTCTCCTTAAAACGGATTCATCCCACATATCCCTTAATAATTAATAACCATGCAGTTAAATGGCTTCCAAATGACACTCCTGTTAAATATCTTGGACTTCAAATAGATAGCAAATTAACCTGGAAAAAACACATAACATCAATAGCTAATAACACACAAAATATTAAAATTGTATCCATTCATAAATAGAAACTCAAAATTATCAATAGAATCAGCATTAATAATATTTAAATACATTATACGACCTTCACTGACCTACGCCTGCCCAATTTGGGGAGGTGCCACTAAAAACAACCTTCAAAAACTGGAAGTACTGCAAAATAAATTTTTAAGAAATGTTTTAAAAGCTCCATGGTATATCAGAAATGATCAAATTTTAAAAGAACTATCTATAGAACCTCTGAAAACTTGGATTCTAAAACTTTCTTCTAATTTCTACTCTTCTCTTTCATCTTGCCCAGCCACTCCTTTGTACACTCTAGGTAAATCAGCCAATCTTTTTCCACGAATAAAATCAAGATATTCTAAAGACCTACTACATCCTCCTTAATTAGCTGTAAAGCAGGTTCCAACATTTCTAAATTAAATATTTATGTTTTTAATTCAAATATTATATGCATTTTTCTGAAGGACCCTTCCTGGGTATCCTTAGTTGTTATTGTTTATATTGTAAATATTAGTCTTCTACCATTGTTCATGCATGATGAAATGTAATTACACAAAATTGTATACTATGTATCGTAAAAACCCTTGAAAGGCATAATAATGTCGAACAAGGAAATAAAAACTATTAAAAAAAATGGGTTGAAGATTTTCACTACATTTAGAGATAATTCATCTGATTATAGATAGGTAGAAATTGTCTGTTATTAGTATTTGTTGTTACTCAACTTAGTATGTTAATACACCAAAGGATAAAACAAAAAAAAAAAATCGGCACACACTTGAAAGAAATAACCCTGTTAGCACTGAAAATTTACAAAAATAAAATATGGGGTAGATAACTATCTCCATGTTCATGATCTTCATGTCCGGATTATGCATTGTGCGTAGTTATGCCCCTCTATCGTCATCTGCCATCCTTCGCAGTCTCCCCTCTCCCCTTAGTTGGTCCCCACACCTTTTACATACTGTCATTTAAAAATCAATGGTGATTAAGTCTCTAAAACTAAAAATGCAAACAATATCTCTACGGCATATCTCTTGGTTCTTGTTTCCGCATTGTTGAACGAAAACTGCAGTTCGGGGGTGTCCGACCGGGTAAGACACCTAGTATATTAAATCTAAAATCAAATTTCTATTCGTTTTCAAAATGTGATTTCCAATTGATTTGATTTTCTGTTTCTCGCCTTACACGTAAATATAATGGTAACATTGTTGTACGAAATAAATTAATCATGATATTTAAAAGTATAATAAAATGATGTAAAATTGTGAGATATTTTTGGAAAATTAGGCATTTACTTCATTTTTTCCAACTTTCCAATGCTTGTGTAATGAAAACGTAATTGTTTATTTGATACATCGCAGAATCATTATTACACTGTCATACATTTCAGACGAAAATGATCGCTATTCCAAAGTCTGGAATCGTAAAAATAAATTTCACATCACATTCTACCTCACTCTAAAATTTACAGATTAATTTACGGAAATATCACAAAAATACAGGCTATGTCTTGCAATCATCCTGACGAGAACATTCGGAATTCTCCCGCAATAGCTTACATGACAGGTTTCAATGGGTACCCTGCCAATCTCGAATGTTATCGTCGAGGCGACTCGTAACAACGCGACGTGACGCGAGCTCGCGTGGGGCGGCGGCGGCCTCTGGAGGTGGGCCGAACCCAGTGTTTTGCGGGAAGGTCAAGGTTCGCTAAGGCTGCTCTAGGAAGGGGTGGAGATTTCTATACACGGCGTGTCGTGTAAGTCCTTCGACCTAAGGTTGTGGCCATAAGGAAGAAAATTTTTCACGGGAATTTGTTCAAGAAACGTAATCTGCTTTGAGAAGAAACCACGCGAGGTGCACTCAAAGCCGATTTAGTATATAACAGGGGTGGTCTTTAACTTTAGTTTCCGCAAAAATCCGCGAAACTTCGAAGCAAGCCACATTGTGAAGAGAAATTTATAAAATGGTTTATAAAATGAAGACACATTTTTCATTTTATAGCAAATGAAGGAACAATTTTTTTACACCACGCAGAACATTCAGGAACACATGAACAAATACAATTTTACTTTTGAGAAGTGCTTTTGCGAGATGTCATTTTTGTTGTTAGTTTTTTAAAAGCTGGCTGGTAGGCGCAGTTCGCAGAAGTTCACTTAAATCTACATCATTTAGTTCAAATCTATATTTAGATTTAATGAATTTAAGCGCTGGTTGCAGTGATTCCCACACATAAGTAGTGCCAAAGATTGTGATAAGTCTCTTTGCAGACTCCTTTGTTAGTGGGTATTTTTCTTCTGGAACATTCTTCCAAAATTCTTTGGTAGAAACGACACTTCGTTTGAGTTCTTTTAGTCCTTGGTCCTCTTGTAGTTCTAGTAGCTTCAACTGTACAGCTGCAGTATCCTTGTTATTGGTGATGAAACGGGACAGCCATCGCCCATAACATCGACAGCAAAAGGATTTTCCAGGAATAAAAATGATGGTTTAAGTGATCTCAAATCATTAAATCTACTATTAATTTCTTCAGAAAGGCCAGACATTTTACTCAAGTAATCGTCAGTTTCCACCTGAACGTCAGGAAGGTTTTCAGTAATTTTCTTTAAATATTTGAAGCGAGCAAATGTTTTACTCTGAAGGTCTTTCGCAAGACGCTTTAACTTGATATGAAATCTAAATACAGTCTGGGCCAAATCATAAATACGTTTTTCTCTTTATTGTAACGATATGATTAATGTTTTTACATTCTGGAGTAAAAATGCCGAATGTAACAACCACTGGGAGCCATACGTTCAGGGAAAGATTTTCCTTTTTCTTCCTTAAACTGTTTGATTGGATCAAGTAATTCAAAAAATCTGCCAAGAACATTGCTTACTGATAGCCACCTCACTAAGCAGTACCAAGATGCATCATCAAGAAGCTCATATCTTGTATAAAATATTGCTACTGTCAATATGTTTTGGCACTTCAGCGAATATAGTTCACAATTGTTTGAACTACCTGCATTATTATGCAGGTACTATAGGCGAGTATTGAAAATATTTTGCAGCTAAATGTTCTCTGTGAATACTACAATATACAGGTAGGAACTCAGGAAATGATGTGTCAGCATTTAAAAGCCCAATGTGACGTACTAGGATGAAAACCACAGACGACTGTTCTGATTGATATATACAATATATTTACAGAATATTTACAATTAATGTACAAAGATTATAATACAAAAATCTAACCCCTTGGCAACCTTTCAGTTCTCTTAGCCGCGAAACCCCGCGACCGTCCCCTAGGCCTCGCCCAGAACCACTGCTTCGGAAGCAGCAAAAAGCAACGCGAGGTGCGAAGCTGTCGGACATAGAGTCCCGTAACTACACCAGTTACATGGCTTGTCGCCAAACCGATCTTCGACCCGAAGATCACGTGCAATGATAGCACTGGAGATACCTCTCGTCTTTCGACACCCAGCGTATCCCGCGAGGCGCCTGTCGGCGCAGCCTTAAATATCCGACGGCTCGCCCCCACCCTACAAGCAGCGGGCGTCATACAGCTCGCTGGCCAGCCTTTCCAGGGCTGCAACCGACATCTCTTAAACTCGCCTCCGCGCGCGTCC
The DNA here is from genome assembly GCA_011170035.1 of Teleogryllus occipitalis. Lineage (NCBI taxonomy): Eukaryota > Metazoa > Arthropoda > Insecta > Orthoptera > Gryllidae > Teleogryllus > Teleogryllus occipitalis. The sequence goes on from BLKR01002221.1 coordinate 89,339, forward strand.
TTTCCAAGGAAATTCCAGCCGGGATTCCTAAGGGCTTTTCCAACCGGCGCGGCGTGGCGCCGCCGCCCTACAACCCCATCCACATCTGGCTTAGCGCGGGTTTCCCCGAAGCGGCCCGACGCACCGGCGCGGCGCCGGACCAGGCGACGCTACACCAACAAGCCCTTGTTTCGAGCCAGTCATAGATGGTGCACTATCGGTATCAATGCTGACAATATTAGGTTGATAGGCACTGAGTATTTCTGTACGTACCTCACAAAAGTGGCTAAGTGTAGTTTATCTTTGATATCAGTAGATTTGTCCAGAGCCAGACTTACTGCTGAGGACTCGCTAAGATTTTTGTAAATTATTTAAAATATCCGCAACCAAATAACAGAAATTCGCTTCTCTATTATCAAGCAGCGGGTATTTCGTTCATTAGTTTCTGCAGTTTCTTATTTTTGGATTCTAAAACAGAAATAACTCGTGCCAGGTTCGTCTTAATAAACTCCCCCATCTGTGTAAGGCTTTTTTGCTTTTGCAATATTAAAACCATGATGAAGATATAATTAACGTAAGTTCTGGAGTAAAAATGCCAAATGTAACAACCACTGGGAGCCATACGTTCAGGGAAAGATTTTCCTTTTCCTTCCTTAAACTGTTTGATTGGATCAAGTAATTCAAAAAATCTGCCAAGAACCTTGCTTACTGATAGCCACCTCACTAAGCAGTACCAAGATGCAACATCAAGAAGCTCATATCTTCTTCAGTTGTCAAACTCTTTGGTAAAAGTTGACATAACCCTACTCTGACCATGAAGTTTTTCCTATAGTAATTTCAGTTTGGTTTTCCTTATCTGAGAACCAACAGGAAATTCTTTATTGAAACCACTGTGGTTAGTGACATGATGGCGTTTTAGATTACCGGCCTTGAACTGTGACAAAGTTATTTGACATAAAAGACACATTGGCTTACCGTTTTTTCTACAAAAACGAATTCTTCCAGTTTGCATTAAAAGCTCAATGTTTCTCTTCATATTTACGCTTCTCAGACAGCATCGTAGTTGTTCAGACAACAGGCCACAACAGTACTCAAACAGCACACAACAACTGCACACAAAAAAGTATCGGCACTCACCGATCATCGATGACTGATCATGCTTTACTTCAAGACACTGACTCACTCACACACTCGCACCCAAAGCGCTAACAGAAGGCCCAGGAACTATCTTCACCTCCCATTGAATGAATGTAAATTTTATTGGCTTAAACATTTCGATTACATTGCCATACACATAGAAAACATTTACATTACTAACATAATTAAAGTTCTCGGTTGATACTTAAAATAATATTCACAACACTTTGAAGTGTACGTAAATTATTTTTATCCTTAAAAGACAATAGAGATACAATGGAATGAGGCCTACAGCCAACTATTTTATTGATTTTTTGTAACAAAATCTATCGCTCAGAATTATATAATTTACAGTTCCAAAATACATGCTCAATCGAATCTTCATATTCACCACAACTGCAATTTTTGTCGTCTATAATATTTTTCCTGTATAAACTACTATTCAGTAACGGGTGGTTGCTTCTTATTCTGTTGATAGTTACAATGGCCTTCCTAGGCAATTTAAAATCAAAAAATTAAGGTTTACTATAAAAACTGCAAAAAAATCTTGAAAATAAAAACACTCCTTATTTTTGCTCTCTTCAATAATTATGTCCTCACTTTTCTTCCGAACTTTAAGACTGAATTGAATGAAAAATCCGAGAATGAAATATCAGAGAAATTGAAACCCTTCGCAGCCAATTTCGCCTATCAGCATTTTCTTTATCCTTAATACCTTTATGGGCAGGAATCCATATTAATTGTACATGAATTCTTTTATTACATGAATACGCTTACTTACGTCTAATTAAGTTAATTATGTAAGATAAATCATCTCTGTCAACATTGTTGAGAGCAATTAGTGCACTCTCCGAATCTGTAAATCCATCAAAGTTTCCAGAACCACGATTGTTGCGGCGATATGCGAGAAGTTATATCGCGCGCCAATTCGGCAGCGCGGGACGCCGGCTACGGAAGGCAGCAGGGCCAGGAACCGGCGCGAAGACCGCCCAATGAGGAGTGAGCGGCCGGCGAGCGGATCTACAGGCCCGAGGCGAATCTGCGACGCGGAGCGCTTCTTAACGGGCCGCACCGGCCGGAGGGGCACTCAGTAGTGAAGTGCGATCTTGAAGCGAAGTAGTGACTCTGACCCTAGTGCGAACTCTGCGACGTAATTGGTATTCTCTCTCCGGCGATTTTTGGACGACAGTGCGCGACTTTTGGGACATCTACTGGATTTTGGAACACCACTGCTTTGTACTACGGACTACGCTTTTGGATACTTGTAAACTAGATCACGCCTGTAAAAGTTGAACCAATAAATTGTTATTGTTGACTTGTGTCTTTTCACGTACATAACAACGATTAACTATTTTTTCTATCACCCTTAGTAAAGCTTTACATTCTGCAGTAAATACAGATGCAGCATCTAATATTCGACAGGGAAACAGAAAATCTTTATCTTCACTCCAGTCAGAAAAAAACAGATTCTTACCATTTCAGTTAACAACTTCGAAGCATCTGTAAAAATTTGAATTACTTGATAGGTTCTGGGAAATTTATTCTCAAAATCTCTTCAGGGCGAATTTGATTTAAGCATTTCTTTTTCCACTTAATAAATCTTTATTCCGTCTAAAATAATCATTATGAAAATTATTTTTATATTTAAAATGAATATCTGATTTTGTAACTGAATCTTGCAAAAACCATATATATTGATAACATTTTACCAATAATAATTTTTCAAAATTATTTTCATTTAGAAAATTATCTGCAATTTCTATGATTAATTCTAAATTATTTAACAATTTATTATCAATTTGTGATAAACATTTTAATAAGTATTTATGACATAATTCTTCAAATCTAATCGTTAAATATGAAATTTGAGTTTCTGTTACAATTACGTTGATTGGCGCGCTGGCTCTATAACCCACTGCCATTCTGAAGACCTGGTTCTGAATTTTTGAAGCTTATCAATATATTCGTTAAATGTTTCGGTTTCGTTAAGAATTTCGTTAACATGTCGGCTGGCATTCGGTCTGTCGACATGTAGATTAATTCTATTTCTCCAGACAATAGCGCCTCTCGAACGAAGTGATGACGAATGTCAATATGTTTCGTTCTCGAATGGAAAACAGGATTTTTTGCTAGCTTCTGTGCACTAATATTATCGTTCATCAACTTTACCGAGGAATGAATTGAGGAAGATATCACGCCGCCTATTTCCGTAGCCAAACGATTTAAGAACATTGCCTCCTTGGTTGCCTCGCTAAGTGACATGTATTCAGCCTCAGTCGATGACAACGCAACAGTTCGCTGCTTCCTCGATTCCCAGGATAAGGGTCCTCCTGTCATTGTGAAAACAAATCCTGTAAAAGATCTGCAATCTTGAATGCATGAGGTCCAATCGGCATCTACAAACCCAATGAGATTTTTAGTCTCCTTGCCGGGTTCGTAGGTAATACTGGACGGGCCGGTTTCAGAGGACTGTATAATTAGGTTGTTGGACGTTAGCAGGCAATCCACTCAGTCCCTTCCGAAGCTCGTAGGGAATCTTGCAGTGATGTGGATTATGATGGAAACACAATTCTCACCTTGCGGAATGATGTTTAATAACTTTCAATAGTCACAATTGTTCTTTACAATTAAAGTACACTTTTAGTACTGTTCTCAATGTGAGAATACAGCAACCTTCCATCACGAATCACAAAGTGCGAGCACATGTGCTCGCCTAGCAACTTACTTGCAACTTCGTGTGAAACACATTAATTAGTTCAATTTATACAATGCTGAACTATAACAAATTGAAATAATGTGGCCTTTCACTTTGCCACGACGTGAGTACAGAATGTTACTTTCTGTATGAGATTTTTACGTGATCTATTAACACGGAGCCCGAGACATGTTTCTCGCGAGGCTGCCTCTCAGCGACTGATTTCTTTTCGGTTGCGGGTACGCGACGAGGGGATTTGAACTGATTTGAACAGGCCAATTAGCGACTGCTTTTCCAGCGGTTGCAGTATGGCGAAGTGGGGTGAATTTGAACAGACCAATTGGCAACTGCTGGAATTTTGAAATGTTCTGGAAGGCTTTAGAAGGTTCAGGCGTGGAATATCGCGCCGCGTGCGGCGCGGTGGTGCCGCTCGGCTAGTGGAAATTTCCATGCCGGGCTTCCGGAGTTGCCGCCTAGGGCGTAGGAAGTGTTTTATTTTATACCTTCCTTTTCTGCTTTTGCGTGTGGGCCCGAACAAATACGTAGATCGATAGTACCCTTCAAATATCTCAGTACCTTTTTTGCTGCTTGCCAATGAATTTTCTCAAAATTTTCATTGTATTGGCTTAAGACACTAACACTATGAGATATATCAGGGCGTGTCGCCACTGCCAAGTACATTAGTGCACCTATAGGCTGTCGGCATGGAGGTTTCTCCCCGTCATTTTCTGACTATCCGATCGACTCTCCGAGTTTGGAACCAGATTCAATAGGAGTAGCGACGGGCTTGCACTCCGACATGCCGAACCGGCACAATATATCGTTGATACATTTCTTCTGATTTAATGATATACATCGATTATTTCTAGAAAATTCTATTCCTAAACAATATTTGGCCTCGCCCAAATCTTTAATTTCGAAAGAATTTCGTAGGAATTTGTAAAAATTGTCAATATCCGTCGATCGACTAGAAATAACTAAGAAATCGTCCACATATATAATGACTATTAAACGATCGTTTCCTGTTCCTTTTACATAGACACACGAATCAGCGGTAGAAGTTGCAATCCAAATTTAATTAACTCTTCATTGACGCGTTTGTGCCAGCAGCGACCCGCTTGCTTCAAACCGTAGTGTGCTTTCTTCATTCTACAAACATAGTTTTGATCCAACCTTTTCAGAGTTATTCTAGCCTCTTCAATTATGTCAGGCGATGCCTGTCCATGGACGACTATAAACTCCAGTACTTCTCGTGTATACTTTGGCAATTCCATGTATACAAGTTCATCTAGTATGCCGTTGAGATATGCTGTGGTAACGTCAAATTGCCGAATAAACATATTTTCTTGTGCGGCCATGGCTATAGCTAAACGAATGGAGCTAAGTCGTGCAACTGGGGCATACGTTTCATTATAATCAATACCTGGTCTTTGAGCGAAACTTCGAGCTACGATTCTTGCCTTTCTTCTGATGATTTTTCCATGTTGGTCGTATTTGTTTCTAAGAACAAAAGGGCTTCGAATTGTTGCTCTTTCGCTGGGGCGTTTTGCGAGGCTCCAAGTTTGATTCTTTAAAACAGAAATAAATTCCTCGGCCATTGCCAATATCCACTCCATTTTATCGGGACCGGATACAGCAGATTTTACCAGAAATTCCGCCATTGATGCTACATAATTTTCACCCTCGTAGCGTATTTCACACTCGTCCTGCATCTTATATTCTTTACGAGGTCTTCCGCGTTTTCCAGATCGCAACTTGCGTGGTCTCCCTGGTATCCGTCGTGAAGAATGTTCTTTGTTTGTGTTGTTACCATCGTTGTTTAAGTTCTCTTCTTCACTTCTATCACTCAGATAATCGCTCGACGAACAAAGTTGCTTATTTGACATTTGATTGATTGTACTCAAAGTCACATCAATATCCTGATCATTGCAACTTGAATCTTTGCGTGCTCGTGCATTGTAGGGAAATGTATGAGTAGGATAGAACGTCACGTTTGGAACATCTTTCCTTCGGCTAAGATTACTTAAAAATGTAACATCACGTGACACTACAACTTTTTGCCACTCGGGAACATATACTCGTACCCCCTTCGATCTGTCGTCGTGGCCCAAAAATTTTCCGGCTTTTCGTCGTGGATCTAATTTCCCGATGTTCACAGATCTATTTAGCATGTATACATCACATCCGAAGACTTGTAAGTTACTTACGTTCGGAACAATCCCTGTCCATGCTTCATACGGCGTACGTCCATTTAACGAATTACTTGGACATCTGTTCCTCATGTAGTTCGCGGTAGTAACAGCTTCGGCCCAAAAGCTGTTTGGAAGACCCAATTGTATCAAAAAACATCTCGCCGTTTCCATCAACGTACGATTCTTCATTTCTGCTATCCCATTTAGCTCTGGGTTCCCGGGAACGGTGAGTTGGTTTGATTCCGGCGTTTCTCAAAAAATCTTCGAATTCCCTATTTAAATATTCTGTCCCATTGTCGGATTGGAATGCTTTAATTTTTATGCATTTTTGAATCTGCATCATTTTCAAAAATTCCTTGAATTTACTAAATACTTGATTCTTGTGTTTAATAACTGCTACCTCGCACCATCGACTTGCATCATCTATGAAAGTGACGATGGATCGTGCACCGCCATTCGATTACACTCGCATTGGGCCGCAGACATCACTGTGAATTAATTCTCCAATTGATGTCTTTCTACCTGATTTCCCTGTAAATGGCTTCCGCGTCATCTTAGCTTCTAAGCAGGTACTACAGTTGAAAGAAGAATCGGAATCATCAACTTGCATTCCGCATAATGCACCATTCTTCAAAACTTCCCGGAGGGCTTTAATGTTTAAATGTCCCAAGCGGACATGCCAGTCCTACAGTGAACAACCTGTCTTAGATTTGTTGAGCTCTGTTTGCTCTATCCCCTTGTATGACATTTCATTTAATAGTGATTCTCGAACATAATAAAGACCGTTTTTTCTTTCGGCGATTAATAAAATTTTCTTTTTTGCATTTAAAACCCGTGTGGAAGATTTATTAAAAACAACGGTATGGCCTTGATCAACAATCTTGCTTACTGAAAGCAAATTTGTTCGTAACTTTAGTATGTACAAAGTATCTCGCAACTCGTAAGCTTTTACGCGCCTGTCCACTTGCGTGGAAATTTTTACAATACCGTTCGCTTCGATAGTAGCTGACGAGTCGTCGGCTAACCTCAGAGTTTCCGAAAACTGTGAATCCACTGCGGTGAATCTGGAGAGGTTATTACTCATATGGGAAGAGCATCCACTATTCAGACACCACACGCTTCCTTCGCTGGTCGCTGGATCAGCAAAATAACCTTGGTGCAACATCTGTTGTAACATGCAGGCATGAATTCGCGTTGCTAACATTTGCGTTGTTCTGGTTCAACTTTAGACCGGAACGACAATTCCTGGCTATATGACCTGGCTTCTTACATTTAAAACAAGTTATAACTTCGTTTCCATTATTTGTTCTTCGATTTTTTGTCGTTTGTGTACACTGAAGAACTTTTCTTTCGTAGATGAGTTGGCTTCTTGTACGCCGCTAAAGCGTTCTGCGATGCTTCTTGATTGCTAGATCTTCTGGCGTCGCTTTCCTCTACTATCTTTATTCGAAGAGCGTTTGGCTTTGGTATTTCGTCTCGCGACTCTATTGCACACCGGAAGTTCTCATAGCTATATGGCAGGCTATTCAACAGTAATATGGACAACAGGTCATCGTTAATATTTTCCTCCATGCCCTTTAATTTGTCGACAGCGTCAAAGAATCTTCTTAAATGCTCTCGTACGTCATATTCTTCGCCCATTCGGCAAAGAATGACTCGTTTAAGCAATGTCGCCTTTCGAGCTGGGCCAATGGATTGGTATATATTTTCTAATCGTTTCCAAAGTTCATTTGCTGTCTTGCAGTTTTTAACTTGCTTTAATTCTGAAGGCTGAATTGCGAGTATTATGTCAGATAAAGCTTCGCTATCTTTTTCTTTCCATTCATCTATTTCAGACGCATTCGTTCCATCGACTTGGGGTTCAGGTTTCTTCTTAATGCCTATGACGTAATTCCAAGTCTTGTTCTTTACCAGCAAAGCTTTTATATGTATTCGCCAAGTGTCATAATTGTCACGAGATAGCGATTCGATCCGTACCACTCCTGAAGACATATCAGCTTCTTTTATAATTCAGTTTTTTTTAAAAAAAATTCTCGTAATTCGTAGTTGTTGCCAATTCTTCCAATATCAGAAATGAATTCTTTCATAAATCATACGTATCTGGACCCATAACCATTGTTGAGAATAACAGTGGTGAATCACGAAAAAAAGTTAAACTGAATTAAAGTATTTAAATTATTTAATTCAGTTTAATTTTTTTCGTGATTCATCACTGCTATTCTCAACAGTTTTTTCATGCAAAATAATTTCTATTACATGGGATAAAACATTTCTGGTTATCAGATTTTGTCTACAACGCTCGTCGGTGTGTGTGTGAATTTGGCAAAATTGGATACATTTCGTTCTTCAGTTTTTGAAACTGACGTGAAGCATTGGAGTATGCGCTTGTGCTCGGGTAACCCGGGCAAGTGAGAAAGCGGCTTCACCTTGCGTTAGGGCTCGCCATTTCTCTGGAAAAGGCAGCTATAAATACTGTGCGCTAAGCCCTGGAAGCGAGCGCAAGTCAAATAGCAAGCGAGGTCAACGCATCACAGTCCGTCACCTGGTGAACAATTGATGCGGAGAGATTGCATTTCCATTTCCAGCGGGTGCAGCCTTTGCGCAGAACAGACTTACAATGACGTTCTGAATTCTCGAGGCATTTCTTGCGAAAATGAAAGGAAAATGAGGAATTTCTGAAACCATTTTTTGGACACATGAAGTGTGTTTTAAAAAGAGCTGGAACAATTCATATGCATAATTTGTATGTGTGGGCCGAGAAAAATTCACATATTGCACGTAATAGGTCACAGAGAGTTATTCTCCGTAACTAGTTGACATTTTGGATGAATTTATCATCGGTCCTCATGTCTTACCCGAGTATTTGAGATGTTTTTATCTGAATTTTATAACTCAGGTACTCTTTACGCTTTTAGATGACGTCCAGTTGAATGTGTGGGAGCATGATGGCACAGTTCCACACAATTATTGCGTAGTTTGGGAATACCTACATATGCAATTTCCAAATAGGTGGATTGGACTAGGAGGCCTTCAGTCTCCGGATTTGAATCCGCTGGACTTTATTTCTTGGGGTCAATGAAAGACTGCGTTTATGCTACCGAAGTCGAGGATCGTGATGGCCTTCTTCGGTGCATTGAAACAGTAGCGGCAGAAATAAAGGGACAACCCATCAAAGTTCTACGCACGGAGGCCGTGTGGGACAGATACCTATCTTGTATTCACGCAAAAAGAGGTGATTTTGAACATTTTTAGATAAACTCCTGTCACACGAGATGAATATGAGAAATTCTGACTGCATACTGTATAGTAATAATAGATTATCCTATATAATCCTTAAAGAATATTTTTTTCTCCTTTCATATTCATTAGATCAGTAATAATGTTATAATAATAGGAACAGGGAACAATATGTAAAGTAATATTTAGGCTACCTTTATGCAAAAAATGAATAATAACATTTTTTTCAAAAATTCCAAGTGTTCATTCTAATTTCTTTATCACTCGTGAATATCTGAGAACTCTATCACAGGATCCTGTATTAGGATTGATGACTGAATCATCCGGTTTACGTACAGGATAGCGAGGAAACGTCGAGAATCTGAAAAGAAGCACATAAAATAATTTGAAGTAAATTTTGTACAATAAACTTTTTGGCACAGCTGTAATAGGCATTTAAAACTTGGTTGGAAAAAACATTTTCTGTGCAAAAAATGCATTTTTGACACACTCCAGAAACATGCAAGTTGTTTATTATTCACAAAAGAAATGAAGAGAAATATCTATGGAGTGTTTATATTTCAGAAATGCAAATTTTCATAGAAATTAATTTTTCAAACCATTTTTGAGTACTTTTTGCGGTTCAGGTATTTGAAATATCAACAGAGTTTCCGAGACAAAATATGTATAAAATTGTCTTGAGAGCTTATTTTCGACGTTTTGACATTTCTACCTCTCATCATTAGATTAGATTATGTAGATTAAATATTATGCAGATTGTCCACTCAAGTGTCATTTTTGATATTTGAAGAAGTCGACGACGCAGACTGGGAGGATGTTGAGGAGTAAAACGGCGACGAAGACGAACACGACGACGATGGCGGCGAAATGACGGAAGTGCGGGCGGTGACGACGACGGGGATGATGAGGACGACGGAGTCGAGGACCAATGAGGGGTGTTGAAGACGACGGAGGCATGGGCCTTTTTGAGGATGAAGGTCACGGAGGCACGCAACTTCTGAGGATGATGAAGGCGTCGAAGGCATGGGCCTTCTGAGGATGAATGGGGTGGATGCACGAGACTTCTGATGATATGAAGGGGACCGAGCCAAGGGCCTTCTGCGGATGATGGCGACGGGGACATGGGCCTTCTGCGGATGATGGCGACGGAAGCATGAGTTTGATTGATTGATTTTTTCATGTTTCCGGGTGCGTCAACTGCTTTGGTCATTAGTCCCGTTAGTGTAGTGCATGTTTTCCCTCGGGAGATGACGGTGATCTTGCCCTGCTGGATGGCGAGATCCGGCTCCGACCTCCCGTCGGCTAGTGGGGTTTCCCCCTAACTAGGATTCTCCCACCAACGGGTCACCGCCCCAGCCGGGACAAGCTCTAAGCTCCCGACCGGTCTCCCAGAATGTGTGGTAGTGTAGTGCATGTTAGTGTAAGTGGAGAGGATAGGACAAGGAAGAAGAAGGAAATATCGCGCGCGTCCGTGGCCCGTGTGGTAGGGTACTGCTCCGGCACTCGCCTGGTGTTGATCGGAGAAACCACGGAAAACTATTGATCAGAGCAGCTGGCTGCTAGAATTCTCCTCCAGATAGCAACTGAATTCGACCTAGCTGAAAAGGTAGTGTCGAAAATCCTGCCGCCGTCACGACTCGAAACTACGACCTCCCGGTCAGAGGCGCTGCAGTGACATCAGTTGATGCACTGAGCTACCGCTCCCGGTACAGAAGCATGGGCCTTCTGAGGATGAAGACGACGGAGGCATGGGCCTTCTGAGGATGTTGAAGGTGACGGACGCATGGACCTTCTGAAGATGAATAATGCGATGGAGGCATGGGCCTTTTTGAGGAGTACGAAGGTGATGGAGGCATGGGCCTTTATGAGGATGATGCAGGGGGCGGAGGCGTAGGCCTTTAATACGATGCTGAATGTGACAGAGGCATGGGCCTTCCGAGGATTATCAAGGCGACGGACCCGTGAAGTTTTACGTGTATGATGAAGGCGGCGGAGATGCGAACCTTTGCGAAGATGAGGATCGAACAGTCGTGGAATTTTACGCGGATGATAAAGGCGACGGAGGCGTTCAAACCGTAAGATCGTGCGTAAAGAAAAGAATAAGAGGAAATATAAATACACAATATTTCATAACGCACAGTATCTCTTGATAGTGTTTGAATGTATGGCGGAAAAATAGTTCAAGAACAAGTTACACAAGAAGAGACATTGGAGCCAATTTAATGTAAGATTATCGCATTAGAGGGCCCCAAAGGAGAAAGAATGGAAAGGAGTTTTCTAGGAGGCAGAGATGATATTGTCCTAGAGGCACAAGTTTGAGAATGGAAGCTTGTTAAAAATCTATGGATGGAAGGAAAATTTGCTGTTTAAGGAGTCAATATGTTTTTAAAATAAAAATATTGTATTGCAAGAAAATAACTTTTTGGCTGTTAATTTATAAATAGCCATTCCATGGAAAGCAGTAACCAAAACTGTTTGGAAATGTTAATGAGTTTTGAAATTGTGCTTTGAGGAATGCATTTGTAATTATTTTATATAAATGATTCATAAAGAAATGATTTATAAAGAAAATAATTTATATATTAAATTTAAATATTAAATAAAAAATCAATTGAAAAACAATGATGTTACTGCAGCCCATTCTATCTCGCATTATTTGTTGGGGATTTTGCAATTGTGTGTTTTTTGCAATTTTCGAAGATTTCAAAGAAAATCATTGAACCTAGCCATTTTTAAGCGTTCTTTGGTCTTATCTGAAGAAAAAAATTATAGATGCCAATGACCCGATTTTCACTGTTTCCCCTGAATTTTTGATATATTGATTGATTATGTCATTTGTCAGGGCGTGTTCACTGCTTCGGTCATTAGTCCCGGTAGTGTAGTAAAGGGTTTCTTCACAAAAGATGGCGGTGATCTTCCACCCTGGATGATGAGATCCGGCGCCAACCTACACGCTGGCTTGCAGTATTTGCTCCGTTCAGGAATCTCCCACCGCCGTAGCCGGATCAGACTCGAAGCTGGCGACTCGTCTCTCGACATGCGGCGGAGTGTTGCATGGAAGTGCTCGTGTAAGTAAAGGGTGGAGACCGGACAAGTAAGATAAAGGAAAGATAGTGCGTGGTCTGTTTATTAGGTGACAACTCCGACATTCACCTCGTATCGATCAAATAAACAACGAAAAGCTACGAAGGAACTTCCAGAAGCCAGCTACTAAAATTCTCCTTCAGACTGCGCATGAATTCGTCCTATCTATACTGCGATTCTTACATAGCTGCCTGTGAAGTAAATAAGCTGTTACGGTGTTTTCCAATCTTAAGGTTGAACGCCACCACAGTGTCGTCACTGTAGCGACGTGTAAGGCCTCGATTGGATGGCACAATAGCAGCTACTGAAATTTCACAGGCAGCTATGTAAAAATCACAGTATATTTAGCTAGTATTTCGACATGTGTAGTAGTGAGGTGTATACGTGTGTTAATAAGGGGTTATATTAATAGAATAAGGAAGCGGAAGGAAATATCGTAGGCGGTCCATGGATCGTTAGTTAGGACAGTGTTCCGGTATAATCCTGGGGTCAATCAGAGAAACCACAGAAAACTACCGATCAGTGCACCTAGACGCCAGATGTCTTCTTCAGATAGCTAGGGCAAAGGACCTAGCTATCCAGATAGTGTCAAAACCCCTTCCACCATCGGGATTCAATTTTGGACACTAGCTAGTCAGCTAGGTCGAGTTCGCTGACTGAAAGAGAATTCTATCGGCCGGGAGCTCTGATCGATAGTTTTCCGTGTTTTCTCCGAGCAACACCAAGTGAATGACGTCACTAAGAAACAGCCACGGACCGCGCGCAATCTTTCTATTCCCTTTCTTGTTCTAATATTTGAATCCCTTATTAACACACACTTATATGAACTATACTACCCCAAACATCGGAAGACTAGCTATCCTCACCTCTTATTTATAATCACATGCATTACTCTAACACTCATGTCGGGAGACCATTCAGGAGCTTATATCCTGTCTCGGCAGGGACAGTGACACGCTGATGGGAGATACTTGTTTGGGGAAAATTCCCGCAAGTCGAGAAGATCGGTGCTCGTTCTCATCAGACAGGGGGTCAAGATCACCGGCTCTTCCCGCGAAAAACAACATTATCTACTCTTACGGGACTGGAGACATTAGCAGTTAACGCACCCGTATTCACTAATCAATCAAACAATTGGGACTCAAACAAGTGCGCTTGCCGGTCAGAGGCATCCTAGCGACAAATAGTTGATGCCCAGAGCCTTCTAACCAGGGCTCAGCCAATGAGCTTCAGTCTGCAGTTTGCGTCACAATATTAGCGGGAATTTTACATCCAGCCAAATATCAAAATTCACACCTCGTTAGAAGGCGTTGAAAGACATTTATGAAGCATTTGTTTTAAATTTTGTATCTTGTACACCTTCCTCGTGTCATTGTCTGTTGGTTACCGTAAAAAATTATTACTTTGAACCATTTTCAAAATGTTTCTGAACACTTCTCGCTCTCCACGCAACTTGGCGGCCAACGTCTGGACTGGCTCTTCAAACGAAGTGCCCATGATGGAAATATTTCCACCATGGAAGTGCCCGTGCTGTGGTCACGTGGTTCGTGACGCAAACTTGTGATGCGCAGTACCAGCTAAAATTGGTGCACCGAAGGAGCTCACCCATGTATTTGCGCCATGCTTCTAACCCGATCCGGAGTGTTCACAAAAAATGTGGTGGCCGGCAACAAACCAGTAAGAGAGTTCGCGCGCGGAGTCTGAGTGTTCCGCTTAGGTCGCAGAGGAGGAAGGCGGCTACACTCAATGCCGTCGCAAAAACATTGACGGGAATTTCTGAGGAAAAGTTCAATTCGTTCACTTGTAGTATCGTCGGTTCGCACTCGCTCGCCAGTAAATCTCGAGCTCTTGTAGCGGGACTCGCTTATATCCCGCCTGGGCTGAGGGTCCGCTGATTCGCGGCGGCGTATGGCCAGTGCCGGCGTTGCGACCTCTGCCGATAAGCGGCCGCACTTTCCGCGGGCGCCGCTGTTTCCATTCGGCGCCTCTGCGGGCGATCCTTCAATCGCTCGCGTGCGCCCACGACACTTTTTACCGGAAAACGATTGACAGAAAAACACTAGTTTGCCAGTTCATCTGTCTGTGATCAACTGTTAGCATTATATTTTTCAAAATTGTATTTCGCGATCAATCTAAATGAACTTGATTGCGAAATGGATATTTGAATTTTCTGAAGTGCAGCCTTAACAATGTTTTCAAAATTTCCACTTATAAATACCAAATATTTTTACTAAATTTTGTCTTGGAATAGCAAAAAGAATTTTTTGACTAGTGCTGCTACAGAATAACACAGACTTTCTCATACAATTTTTTTTTCCAATTTCCTTAGTGTGGACTGGCTTAACGGTCTTGCCCCATTCACTCGCCAGTAGTCAAATATATCCATAGTACATTTTTTTGATTTCTTTTATTTTTTCGGATTCCTAATAGTAGAACTGAAATACTACTTTAAGAATATTAAAGAACAGTAAAACCTCATCCTACATAGAAATTTTCATTGAAATATTTGAAGCCATCTTTAAGAAAATGGAAAATAAGCATTCCTATAAACGCGAAATTTGAAGCTCTTTTTCTCACGAATCTATTGAGATTTCAAAAAACTTTATTTAAAGTCATTTGAAGTACTTCTACTTACAAATGCATTAATGTATACAAATCGATGGAGATATGCATACTTTCGGCCTGAAAGATATTTCATGGCATAAATAATAAAATACATAAATACAATAACATGAAGAAATCGCCTCTAATGTGACTTAGATGTAATTAGTGACTTGAGAGACAAAAAAAATTATATTTTTGTAATTTTTGAAAAAAAAAAGCAATATATGGTGTATGTCATCGTGAAGGGTTCGTTTGGCACTAACCCTACCAAAAAATTAAAGAGAAATTTTGGAGACGTTTTTGAGAAAATCTTGTTTTTATTATTTTTTAAAATAGGAAATATTGCTCGCACTATTGCACGAAAACTACTAAAATTGCCAAGAAAAACAACATGTCCTTAATGAAAGAACTATGTATGGAGAACAAATTGCACTAGAAGGAAAAACCACTATCTGCAATTTTATAGTTGTGGGAAGACGTCAAACTCTTGCAATTTTCGAAAATTCAGAGTTAAACCTGACAATCGGTCCTATGCCACCTAAATAAGTGCATTTTACTCTATCCTTTTAAGAAATTTCAAGAAAAAATTTGGAGCAGGTTTTTGAGAAAATTTTGAAAATGTGCGGGGGTTTCACGTAAATTACCTCCATATTTTATACAAAGTTTTTCAAATTTTCAAAACTTCAACTAAAGCCAGATGGACAGGGGTCTCTTCACTTTTGGAAAGATCGTATGCGTGGTGTAGATGCTAGTAGTGTTCACCCACGGACGGACAGACAGACCGACGCGCGGCGGCCGGCCGGCCGAACGGGCGGACAGACGTTTTGAAAAATAAAATCACTTTTTCGGTATCAGGGGACCCCAAAACAAGTATTTCCGTTTACATATCTAAATTGATTATCTGCAGCATTACATAACTTTCTCTATACTACGTTTATTACTCCCTATATACGTATGTATACGAGAAAGTAACTAGAGGTGTTACAGAATGGCAGAGACTTTCTCGTACCAAATTTTTCTAATTTACTTGGTGTGGACTTGCTCCATTCCTGCTCTATTCTGTGGCCAGCTGCCTTCTATCGTCGCCCAAGGTACATTTTTTTTATATTTTCTCAACACTGCGGTTTCCTAATAGCAGAACCGAGATATTACTTCACGAATATTAAAGAAATATAAAACCTCATCCTAAATAGAAATTTTCACTGAAAAATTTGGAGCCGCTTTTGAGAAAATATCAATTAAGCATTACTGTAAATGCGAAATTTGAAGCTCTTTTTCGAATGAATTAATTGAGTTTTCGATAAACTTCATTTAAAGATATTTGAAGCACTTTCACTCACAAATGCAATAATGTATACAAATCGATGGAAATGTGCATATGAACGTCCTGAGAAATATTTCAAAAAAATTACACTTGTGTAATTTTTTAATAAAGAAGAGAAAACAACAAACTAAATTTTGTGTCATCTTAAGGCGCGTCCACACGATGCGTCTTTTCTGTGCGTCACGGGAATAAAATTGCATGCGCCAAGTTGAAAGACGAACGTTCAACAGAGCGCACGTGCGCTACCCTGTCCACACGGTGCTTCAGATATGTTCTGTACACCGGATCCAGCTATTCACGCGGCAATTTCGACAGCTTATTTTATAATTGGTCAAAAGAAGAGAAAAAGAGAGAGGCGCATGTGGATAAGAGAATACTTTAAGCAAGGAAAACACACTATTAAACGTGATTGCCATTAAGGCTATTATACTTTGATGAAAACTACTGCATTTAATTGTTTCAGCTATATAACTTAGCTAATAAATTTCGAAAATTAGCATTATCGTAAAAATAAAAAAAAACAAATTAAGGAGAACTAAATATTCTTCTCCTGTCATTGCAACACATCGCACTAGAAATGGAAATAATCAAGTGTTTATTTTTACTAGTTTCAACTATGTAGCGAAATACCTATGTATTGAATATACAGGACTGGGCAAAATACTTTTAATTTTAGTATGTATTAAATTAGCCAAAATACTTTGCAAATAAGTTTTTAAATACATACTCAAAATACATTAGGTTTTAATTTACTGTTAATAATAATACTTTATTGACTCGCACAATTACAATTGTGTATGATGAGTCAAATGTTATGTATATGGAGGGAGTACAATTGCACACATCTTCTTGAGTGCAGAGAAGTTACGTTTATTGTCCAGAACCAAAACAAGGGACCATAGCATAGTTTAATTTAAAATAATTTAACATTTCAAGATTTGTATTGTTTAATTTCTAAAATAACATTTACTAGGTCTAGTGACTTAACTGCTACTACTTATATTAATAATAATAATAACAATAAAACTAATAGCAATAACAATAACAGTACATGATATCAATTAAGGTAACAATTACTTATAATTTAACAATATTAGTATATTCCATGTTTAAATCTTGAAATGGTGAGGAAAACAGGTTTTGGCCAGGTTTTTTCTATTTCTACACCTAGTCCTACTGCAGCACCTGAAATCACATTGCACATATTAGTTATTGAGGTTTCCCTGAATACTATAAAAAAATTTTTTGCCCAAGGAAGTGTTTGAGTTTATTCTTGAAGTTATGTAATCCTGTTACGTTTCTCAGGTGTATTGGTAATTTGTTGTAGAATTGTATACCTGAAGGGAATGTACTGTAACAATCTAAGATCCCCACGAACAATTTAGATGCAAAGAACAAACATAACAAGGAATGGCATGAGTAGGAGATGGAAAAACAGAAGAAAGCGGTGTCGCGCACTAATAATTTTTTTATAAATTAAAGAAGACGCGACAAAATCCCGATTTGGACAGTACAAATCAATAGCATTCATTTAGAGGAACATTTCAAAAGTTATTCGAAGCGAATCGCATCAGGGGTTTAAAAGATATGAGTGATTTTGAATGTACACTTTAGACAATATAACGAGAGATTTTTACAGCCATTGTTATCATAAGAAAGGTAATGTAAAGAAGCGGTTTTTCCTAAAAATTAAGAGAACGCGTAAAGCGATTGAAATGAAACTTTCGGGATTAACAAAGAAAATCACGCGGAAAATTATGACATTACTCGCAACTCTGAAAAATATCGAGGAGCTGCAGTAGAGATGCCAATTGAAATTGTATATTTGGAAATTTTACGAGAGAACAATGATGCGTCGCGAGCGACGGAAATAAAGCAATTTTGGCGTTAATAAACATGAGGAGATCGTATAAGAAATAGTAATAAGATATAAATTGATAATTAAAAGTAGTAATAAAGAGAAATAGCCTGGAAAGGACAGAATTAAGTAAAATGGTATGATATTTTTGGTAAAGACACGTAAGCGATCGGTAAATGTTCCAGAAAAAAAAAGTTGAAGACACAAGGCAACAATGAAAAAAAGATGATGCGTAGCAAGCTCGAAGTCAGACGTGGGGAAGAATGCTCCGGAAAAAGATAAAAAATTTAGTGTGCAATTGTGCGAGAAACACGGTGAACATGAATGGATATAGTGAGTTTAGGCAATGATGTTCGAAATAACAATGCGTAACGCGGAAATATTTTATGTGTCGCAGTATATTCAACAATAGGACATTTTTGGAGGAAATGTAGCACGCGATAGACAGATAATCCCGTTGTTAGTTGCGTAATGGGAATAGGATGATAGGGGAATGAAAGGACATGCTAAGAAGATATTAGCGAGCTCAAGAAAATTTTGGTAATGTGTGGGGATGGAGAAATGCTGCGGGAGAATGGATTTGGAGGATGCTGCGTAATATACATCGAGGACGGCGCGCAGCAATGGTTTGCTGCGGATTACAGCGTTTTCTGCAAAAGGGAAGTTATGAAACTTTGTTTTTTTTTTTGTTATGAAATTCACATTTTGAAGGAGAAAAAAGATTAAAATTAGCTTCTGTACAAGATCAAGTTCTGTCTTAACGTAAAATAGATTCAATAGGTATACAGGCAGAATGCGCATTCGGGTGTGAATGAGTTTATTTATAATTGTCAGTATGAATGGAAATTTTTGGATTTTGTGTCATGTAATTTAAGGGTATTATATCGTCCATGTGTTTATGTGTTTATTTTGTTTGTCGTTAAGTGTATTATGTGAGTCATGGGAGAGCAACGACCCCAGTTTGTATTTATATATATATTTCAACTGGAATAACGACTAGCACAGGAATTACAGAAAATAAATGGCGAACATCACTTGGTTCGACATTAAATTAAACGAACGTAGTTTAATTGTTACATGTAGCTAGTTAATGACCTACGCCCACGTGCCCGAATAGTTGTTAGATCCTGTACAGGTCAGCCACAACCTCACGCCCAGATTTTATGTGTAAGTAAGAAAATATCGGAAGTTCTGGGGGGGCAGCTAGTCGACGGGCAAACTTGGAGGTGGAAGCTGAGTATAACCAGGGCAATTGATAAGAGCGGGTTTTGGTTATTATTTTGGCGTTATAACGCCGGGCGATTATAAAGATTATAGTTGATCTAGAGCAGGTAATGGTTCATTACATATTTTGGTGCGCCTAACGAGGAGTGATTATAGTTGTTTTATAGATATGAGGAGGACGGTTCATTGTACCCTTTTGCTGTAATGTGCTTGTGCACTTTGGTTGATGGAGGTTACATGCTTGCCTCATGTTGTACGAGTGTAAGCTTGAGTTAAATTTGTAATGCATGTCATTGTTTATTAGATTTTTCTTTACAAACATGAGAACTTTGTAAATGAATGTACAAGGCAATGGAAGTATGTTATGTTGTTTGAATTGAGGTCTGTAGGACTCTGTTCTTTTTTTATTTTTTATTGTTCAAATGATTCTCTTTTGTATTTCGAATGTTTGCTTAGCATCTGGTGCTTGGCCCCAGATTATCATTCTGTATTTGAGAATGGAGTGCACATTTGCAAAGTACACTGTTCGAACTGTTTCAGTGGTGCAGTTTCTTGTTATTATTATATTGCTAAATACAAATGTATTTAAAATACTTAAAATACAGTAAATACAATAATTTTGCATTATAACTTTTTTATTGCCCCATTGCCAATTACAATAATGCCAACAATGCCATTACAATGAAATTGCCAATTACAATAAATTACTAATTGAGTCATACATTTCTGAACAATTACTAAAAACTTTCAAATATAAAACACTTTCACCTACATATTCACAAAACACTCAAATATAAAATAATATCAAAAATATGGCTTGCTCAAATAAACGGAATTTTCTTTTTAAATGACCAGTTTTTCAAACAAATCAACCCACAATAAACCTCTAGTTGGTGACTATAAAACCCGCAAAGGAAAACAATTGTTGAACTGGCACTGATAATCATAAACTAGTGTTATAAGGAATAGACTTCTTTTTATTGTCGGATAATTGTCCAGCATTTTTAATTATTTTGATTTATCGTTTAAAAAAGAAGAGAATTCAAGTTCAGGTGCTGAAAGGAGCTTTAATTTTTGTTTCAGTGAGGTCCATTCACCAGCATAATCAAACAAAAGAAACTCTTCCCGGTATCTTCTTCATCTGTATTTAAAGTATTTATTTTTTTAAATACACCCATTTTATTTATTTAAATACATCTCTAAAATGCTTGTCCAAAATAAACTCAGAAATTCAGGCTTTCAAATACAAAATATATTTAAAATAATTATTTCAATCACAAGTATTTAAGTAGTAACCATAAGTGTAAATATATAAAAACAGAATACTCTGTACGAAATTCGCAATTAAACAGATGGACACCACACAATATCTCGGAAGACTACTCAAAGAACACGTACGGCTCGGTATTCCGGGTGACTTCGCTATGAAATACACATTCTTTGGAGGAAGCGCATGAGAAAGACGAACGAGATTCCCGTCAGCTCTGGGAATGCTTGCGCTATTGCATGCGTCTATCGTTTTGACGAAAGACGAATGCCCGAAACGCATGCGCTACGTGCGCTAGACGCATGCGTTGGACGCATGCGCAAAATTGAACGAAAAGACGCATCGTGTGGACGCGCCTTTAAGGGAGAGACAACCCTGAATAAAAAGCTCTGATCCTCCAGGTAGGGGGTTGTGCGTCGGGTTAGTACCCCGTCAATGTAAAACCTAAATATACTTGCAGCACCCGAAGAAGCCTCGGAAACACTCAAGATACGATGACAAACTAAGCAAAAAAAAAAAAATGGACAAGAATAAATGGATAGCGGATATTTTAAGAGTAGCAACTTGGAATGTTGGGGAATCGCAAACAAATACAATTTGCTGACTAGAATACTGGAAGAGCAAAACATAAACATTGCCGCAGTGACTGAAACAAAGAAGAAATTAAAAGGCTCAAAATATATAGGGGATTATGCAATGTTCTACAGTGGTGTAGAGGAAAACACGAGAGCTTCAAAAGGAGTAGCGATATTTGTAGATAAGAAATAGGAACCTCAGATTAAAGAATATGAACATGTGAACGATAGAATTCTTACAATCAGAGTAAAACACGATCGCGGTCACCTGGTCATCATAGGCGCTAATGCCTCAGTGGAAGGACAGTCGAAAGAACTGGAAGAGGAAACTGTCAGTTTTTATTCAACGCTCCAAAAAACTATATAGAAATGCAATCAAACATGCGAAGTACTCATTGTAATGATCTATCATTTCGAGACAAAACCCCCAGATGCAACTTTACAAAAATGTGACAAGGAATAAACTTGTGTATCGATTACAACGGTGCCGACAGAAAACACTTTACAAGTCAAAATTAAAATAAAGAATTAGAGCGCGTGAAATTTGTGGAAATTGAACATAATCGTCCGGTAGAACAGAAATTATGGAATTAAATAAAACAAACGGCATCAAATTCGGTCAACGCATTTGGAAGATATAAATTAAAATAGAATTGGAGTTTTTTAATGTAACGAGCAGAATATGGCCATTGTTGAGCTAGAAAAGAAAGATTGTAAACATGTTTTTTTAAGAATTATAACAAAACGCACAAACCAATTTGGCTGAAACATGGGGAAACAATAGATTAAAACACGGGGAAGACGACAAAATTAGTGTCAACTTTGTCGCATGTGCGGAAGCAAAATTATAACATAATATTTGGAAATTTGCAATGAACTAAAAGTATAAACAAATGACGCCATGTTACGAAGAGAAGAAAATCAGCGAAATTAACTGCAGATTAAAAGCAAACGAGTGGCAACTATTTTGTTCGAGAAGCATTTTTGTAACAATGTAAGTTGCTGAAAAAATTTCGATGTGAGCTCAGATGTGTCGTGGATACCGGGGATGAAGGTTCGTGTGCGCGGAATTGGCGCGTAGTCAAATTTCTTTCAAAAGTACGACATTTCGAATAGGGAGTTAAGTTGCTATAATTATTGGGATTCTGGAGTGTTAGCAAAAATTCGGGAGTAAATATTTTTGTTTCAAGTAGAATTTTTTTTTGTGATTACGGACAATCAAATGTGATTATTTATTGTAAGGAAATTCGACGCGACGAACATTTCGTTATAAGATGTACAAGAATAGATGCTGAAATCAGAACAATTGGACGTTCATTTTGAATGCGAATGATGTAAACAGTAGTAATTTCGAAGAAACTACTTTTGCTATAACGCGAAAATTAGTTGGTTTTTGTTTTGTTTCGTTTTGCCGAACAATACGCAACGAATACATGAAATTTCATCAAACGGTGACGGACTAGCAGCTAAGTAGTATCATTTATGCGGACAATAGCGGTTCGCGGTAATCGGTTTCCGAAGGCGACCGCGAGCAGGAGTGGACGGCGACCGCACATCGGAAGGTACCAGGCGGCGGCCACCAGACGTCATTGTCACGAGAGCTGAGCCGCAAAACAGGGAAGTGACACGTGTGTGTGTGTGTGTGTGTGTGTGTGTGTGTGTGTGTGTGTGTGTATGACTTTCTTTGCAGACACTTCATCTGAAGACGCATTCCGGAGCTGAAAGGAATTGTTGAAGACCAAGTTTTGTTTAACAAAATTAAATTAGGAAATGGTCAAAAGAAAATCAGGGAATGCGCATTCGATGTATGAGTGAGATTTCATGTTATTTTGTTATTATTATGTGTGAATGAGTTTCTTTGTTGTGTTTTGTTTTTTTGTTGTTTTTTTTATATGTCTATGTCATAGGATTCCTGGGTATCAGTATGGAGGGAAAGACGGTGAGTTGTTAGCAGTAATAAACGAACGAACAAAAATATTGTTCGTTTTTACCAATCGAGAGTATGCGTCGTTATTTGTTGTAATACCTTAGCACGCACAATCCAGTCACCTCGCTTGGATTCCTGTATAGGACCACCACCTTATCCACGGCTGCTGGTTATAAGAAATTTTGTAAAAACTAGCTAGCAAAAAGGGGGCAAACGACTGGTTCAATCAAGTACGATACAAAATATTGCAAGGATAGGCAGGATAGCCGAGGGAGGAAGGAAGGAAGTAGGAACCATTACATAATTATGGGTGATATGAATGCCAGAGTGGGAAACAAAGCAGCCCACGGATCTATAGGAACATTTGGAGAAGAAACAATAAATAAGAATGGAATGAAACTTCGAAAATTCGCAGTTTTTAACAATTGAAAAGTAACAAACACCTTTTCCCGCAAGAAACTAATTCACAAGTTTACTTGAGCCAATGGAAACTGCAGATCATTAATAGATTATGTAATTGCTAACCAGAGAATGTCAAAATAAGTAATGGATACAAATGTGTTGAGAGGTTATGACGTGTACTCAGACCATTATCTACTAATATCTCGCATCAAGATGTATCCAAGATGGCGAAAAGCAAAGAAAAACTCTCCAAATAATGATATAGAGAAAGTTTACAAAATGTACGTTCTAGAAGATGAAAGCACAAGGGATTTGTTCCAACGTAGACTGAAGGAACACTTTCATCTAAATCCTTTAAGTAACAATGTAGAAGAAAAATGGGTTAATTTGAAAATGTCTGTGACTAATGCTGCTAAGGAAGCCCTGGGGATGAAAAAGAAATTAAAATGTAAAAGAAGGTTAAAAAGCTGGTCGACAGAAATAGAAGAATGAGTTAATATAAAGAAAAAAATATAATAATAAATATCTAAGCAACCCAACACACGTTAATAAACAAGAGTACCACATCGCAAGAAATCAAAAACAAAAAATGCAATAAAGAAAGCCCACAATGCATCTTGGGAAAGATTTATTGCAAATATTGAACATGATGTACATGGAAGACAGTCTTCAGCGTACAAAGTTATGAAGTCACTAAATAGATCTATAAAAGAGGATGTAAATGTCAAAAGCATAGAAATAGACAAGTGAGCAGAACACTACCGATCTCTGTGGTACGATGATAAAGAAAACGCTACTGTTAACCACAGAGCAAAATATCCAGAAGTTGACGACATCACATGGGAGGAGCTGACAATCGCTTTAAAAGGATTAAAAAATGGGAAAGCGCCCGGACCAAACGAAATCAACAGCGAATTACTGAAGTATGGAGTTCAGACATTGCATAAACACATCTTAAAGCTGTTTAATGTGTGCTGGAGGCAGATCGAGATTCCTCAAGAATGGTTACAGGCGAAAGCGATGTCCCTGTACAAGAAAGGTGATAGAACTAACACACAGAATTATCGAGGAATAAGTCTACTAGACACTATCTACAAAGTATACGCTAGAATTCTGAATCAACGACTGAAGGCAATAGCCGAAGCACTTCTCTTACAAGAGCAAACGGGATTCAGAAAAGGCCGTTCATCTACAGATGCAATATTTACCTTAAAGCGATTGATAGAAGAGCGAAGAGAACATAACAAAGAAACTCATCTTGCTTTTGTAGATCTTGAAAAGGCTTTTGACAACGTTTGACGCATTCTTCTATGAGAAATATTAGAACGGAGAGGTTACTCAAGGCACCTTATCGAAACTATAAAGAGTGTATACAGAGAAACTTCGATCTTAGGAAACTATAAACCTAATATAATTATCCCTACAAATAAAGGAGTAAGGCAAAGCTGTTCAATATCACCAACACTTTTTAACATATATCTGGACGACATATATGGAATGTGGAAAAATTAAGTCGATAGAGGTGTACAATTAAAAGGCTCTTTTTACACCAATTCAATGTTATACGCCGATGACAAAGTGGTGATACAAGAGACTGAAAACAAGCTCCAAATGTCAATCTTAAAGAAAACACTTGAAGAATATGGATTTCAAATGTCCGTTCAAAAATCAAAAGTCATGGCATTCCGGGACAAATATCCAGTAAGATCTAAAATAACAATAGGAAATTACAATTTAGAACAAGTTAGCAACTTCAAGTACTTAGGATGTGATATATCCTATAATATAGATCATGACGTGGAAAATAAACTAGTAAAATTCCGAAATGTTTGTGGAACGATTCATTCATATCTTAGAAACTGAACACGAAAGGAGATACGGCTTAAGTTTTACAAGACAATTGCAGTCCCCACACTAATGTATGCCAGCAAAACATGGGTGAACACGAAAAAGATACAAATACAAACAAAAAAATATAAACGGCGGAAATGAAATTCCTCCGAAATACACTAGGGTGTTCGCTACTCGACAAGAAACGGAATTCTGAAATAGAAGTTTTAAAAGTCAAAGAATTATATGAAATCATTCTCGAAAATAAGTTAAAATGGTACAATCATGTATCGAGAATGCCAACAACGTACAACGCTTCAGGTGGATGGTGCCAGATTGCCTGACCCTGTGGAGGGTCTCTTCAATCTTGGTTAGTTGAAGGAGGTGTTTTGTCCAACTGTAGATCGACTCCACTCCCCCGTACGGGGACGGGGATCGGGAGTCTGGGTTTGTGGAGGAGGGGTTATTTTGTTAGGGTGAAGATGGGTTGTTTTGTTGGGGGTGTTCCTGGGCGACGGGAGAGACGGGGAAGGATGAGGATTGGGTGAGAATGGGAGGAACGGGGAGGGAAGGGAGTGGGGGTGGGCGTTTAGGAAGATTATAAATTTTCGCTATTAAAAGTAGGTGGTCGCGTTACGTCTCTGTCTTCTGGTGGATTTTATCGTCTACATTGTAGTCACGTCTGTCTGTCTGCCTTCTGTTTCAAGTGATGGGGGGAGGAAGTTGAAGGATGTCGAGCGGGTGCTTTTTGCGCATGTGTCTGGGTGGGTTACGGAGAATATGGTGATGTGGTAGGATGAGTTGACGGAAGAGGGGATTGTTAGTGAACTTACGGATTTGCTCTATGGAGGAGTGATGGAGGTAAGTGAGGGTGTGGGGGATTTTGTGTAAAGTAAGTAGGTCGTTGAAGCCGGTATATCTTGGTGGACGGAAGATGGTTCGGAGGGTGTGGTTTTCTGCACGGGTAAGTTTAAGATGATTAAGATGTGTTGTGTTAAGCCAAGTGGGGTGGGCGTAGGATAGAATGGGACGGATATAGGTATAGTAAGATTTGGATTTTCTTTTTTATGGGAAGGGACGGAGGATGTGTAAGGATTGAGTAAAGGGCGTCAGTGATTCGGGTTGCTTTGGTAGTGATCTGTTGGATGTGGTGGGACCAGGAGAGGCGGTAGGAGAGGGTAAGGCCGACGTATTTTTACTTCTTGGGTCCAAGGGATAGCGGTGTTGTTAATAGAGATGGGTGGGGGGTTGGATGGGTGCCGTTTGAAGGAAAATAGGATGGCCTGGGATTTGGAAGGGTTACTGGTGATATTGTTTTGGGAGGCCCAGAGGTTAAAAGAATCTGCTGCTTGTTGGAGTCTGAATAGGGAACGTTCTAGAGAGTGAAAGGATACTAGGAGAGCAAGGTCATCGGCGTATAGGAAGGTTTGCACTCCAGGGGTGGGTGGGATGTCGTTTAGGTAAAGAGAAGAGGATTGGGGATAGCACTGCTCCTTATGGGACTGCAGCCTGGATAAGGTGTTTGGGGGATGATTTGGACAGGTGTGTAACATAGAAGGATCGGTGGTTCATATAGCTCTGGAGCAGGGAGTGGGCATGGTTTGGGATATAGGGGCGGATTTTCACGAGGAGGATAGGGTGGGATACAGTGTCGTAGGCTTGAGTAAGGTCGGTAAAAATTGCGGGGATTTCTTGAGAATGCCAACGAACCGACTTCCATTCATAGCTATGAACTATACAACAGAAGGAAGAAGGGACATTGGCAGACCGAGAAAAAAATGGGTGCCGGAACAGGTCACATGACCTAAACCCTGTCGAGAATAAGAAAAAGAAGAAGAAAAGTTCTCGACTATGAAAGCAACTAGCTTTGACTAGCTTCTGTTTAGCGCCAACGACGTTCTAATGCTTGGAATGTTGTCATCAGTGCTCGCTGCGAGCTTTTGCTTTCAAATGTTTATTGCTCAAGAGAGGGGGAAGCAAGATCATCGTTCAAGAAAAGTTGCGCGAGTAGTACGCTACAGAATCTGCCGCGCCGTGCCCAGTGCGTTTCTATCCTTAGTGTAGTTCTTGTATTTGCTGCTTTTAATAAGAATTTTTTGTTTTTGAGTTGCGTATATGTTGTGTGAGCTATCGCTATAAGTTTTAAAAGTTACCTTTTTCGGTAATGAAATATGAAATTGTATCTTATTCGTTCAAAATAAATGATATGAAATTTTTGTATCTTTAATTTTTTATCACTTAATATGATGGTTGTTTGGGGTTATATCGTTGATATAAATAGTATGGTTGACAATGACAACGCCTTCAATCATTTAAATTGTATCGTTAAATTGTTTGTTTCTTTGTTCGTGTGTGCATTCTCGATAAAGGATTAAGACTGTGTTATAATTTACTTTGGGGATTGGTTGATATGTGTAGTTTTTTAGTAGGTTGGTACTTTTAATTTTAATATTTTAATTTATTTTGTTGTTTTGCGAACGTTTTTTGAACAGTTATTTTTGTTTTTTTTTTAATTTTTAATGTATTATTTTGAAATATTTTGTAGATAAAATTAATAATTAATGAAATAACTTTATTTAGTTGTAATTCTTTGGAATAAATGTTGCACAATTATTTAGTTTTGTACTAGTATACTTGTTTTAATATTGTATATGTCTGTGTTCCAGAATTAATTGAGATTTTTTATGTGCATGATCATTTCAATAAACAAACATGAGTTGTTCCTTTATATTTTTGAGTGTTGCATTCGTTGTGTTGGTGGATCTTTTTAATATGGGGTAGTATACCGCAAATAAGAAAACAAAATACAGATAGACTTATATTTTTAAATTTATATTTTTAAAACTTAAAAAATAATTTAAATGCATTTTGAAGTGTTAAATGATTTTCAAAAATCCATAAATTGAATCCATGTCATCAACAGAACTTCAAATGGCCTAACATGCTAGCTACTGTACTTTCTCACTCACATTACCTTCATAAATTTTTATTTAAACGTACTATATTTGAATGTTTTTATCAATAACTTAATTTAAATTTAAAACACATTTTTAATTCTGTAACTAATTAATAGTTTTTCTAGTGCGTTGAAGCTTTCTGCATAAGTTAGGAGTCGCATTTGAATAATGTAATGCAACCTTTATTAATTGTTATTCAATTTCTATAACCATGCACCTTGCATTGAAGTGCATACTATGTTATGCTTGAATCAGAATTCGTTTTTAGATCTTTCGTTTAATTACTTCTTTAATGCAAACATTTTTTAATACTATTAAATATTGATGATCATTGACTTCCGTAGTAGTTTATAATAATTGTTATAAATAAAAAATAAATTTAAGAGACATTTTTCACTTAAAATAATAATTTTAACATATTTTAAAACACAATTTTTTCTGTGGAATTGCGGATTTGCCGTCCAAAAAATATTCCCCCTGGAATTATTAACTGTATCTACCCATCGTGTTTCATATCAATTCCGCATCTCGTTTGTCAATGCAAGAATCCTATATAGGAAGTGTAATTTATCATATTACCTGTTTTTTACTTTCTCGTATACATACGTATATACGGAGTAATAAACGTAGTATAGAGAAAGTTATTTAATGCTATGGAAAATCAGTTTCGAAATTTCAACGGATATACAATTTTTGGGGTCCCCTGACACCGAAAAAGTGTTTTTTTTTTACGTTATTCTGTCCGTGGTGTACGTGAGCAACACGTACGATCCACGTACGAAACCACACGTACGATATTTTCCAAATTGAAGAAAGCCCTGTCTGTGCCTGTGGAAAACACACATTCCAGCAAGTAATGACGAGACCCGGAGCTGGATTGGTCTGGGTAAAAATCAACGGCGTTTACATCTATAGCTGTTATGCTTAACCAAACGCGACAATGGACGAGTTTGAGCAGTTCCTCGACCGCTTAGTGTACGACGCAAGAGGACGAAGCCCTTTTGGTGATAGCTGGAGACTTCAACGCCCGGGCGGTTGAGTGGCGTAGTTCGTCCACTAATGAGCGAGGTCGAGTAGTTCTGGCATCCCTCTCCCTTCTGAATGTAGAGCTCGCCAACACAGGAGACATACACACCTTCCGCAGAGGGGGCGTGGGATCTGTTGTGGATCTGACGTTCATGTCAGATCATCTTTTGAGAATGGGAGTGTCCTGGAGAGTTAGTGAACACTATACCCATAGTGACCACCAGGCACTTTTGCACGAGGTGAAAAATCAGCGGAGGGATAATTTTGCACCGAAACATCAGCCAGCTGGGTGGAAAGCAAAAACGTTCGATGAAGAAATTTTCCGACAATGTTTGGAGACGATAGTGCCAGCAGGTACCGCAGATGACAAAGCTGGGCAGGTTATGAAATGGGTAACCAAAGCCTGTGATGCGGCTATGTCTAGACGGGACGCAATCTCTCGACGTTCACCAGTTTACTGGTGGAATGAGGAAATCGCCCAATTACGTCGGAGGTGCCTTCGAGCCAGAAGACAGTACCAGAGAGCTCGTGGCAGAGACAACTTTCTTCAATTGCAAGAGCAATACAAACTCGCTCGAAACCAGTTGAAGATAGAAATCCGCAAGAGCAAACACTTATGCGCCAAAAGCCTGTGTGACGAGGTGGAAAAGGATCCATGGGGTAGGCCGTACAAGACGGTCATGAGTAGGTTAAGACAGTGGCACCTACGTTCTCCAACTTGCCCCAATATGCTGCTCAGAATTGCGACAGCCCTATTCCCGAACCACCCCGGTGAACCAGTTAATATAGCGTTATCTAAAATAGAAATAATTCCTCCACTCACGCAAGAAGAACTTCTGCACGCAATCAGAATCGGCAACACAAAGGCTCCCGCATCCGATAACATTCCCAATATTGCCCTCAAGACTGTGATACTCACTCACACCGACATCTTTGTGGATCTCTATTATTCTTGCTTGAGGGAAGGGGTGTACCCAGAAAGATGGAAAAAGCAGCGCCTGGTGCTCCTCCCTAAGGGGAATAAATCTCCCGAAGATCCATCATCATACCGGCCACTGTGTAAGCTTGACACAGCTGGCAAGGTTCTGGAGAGAATTAATAGTACCAGACTGGAGAAAGCTGTGGAGGAGGGAGGAGGCCTTTCGGAATATCAGTATGGTTTCCGCAGAGCCCGCTCGACTGTTGACGCAGTCCAGCTTGAAATTAACACCGCCCGACAAGCAATTGGGGGAAGTAGATGGAGAGGAGGCCCAAAACAGTACGGTGCTGTCGTTACGTTGGATATTAAGAATGCATTCAACTTGGCCAGGTGGAGAAATATTCACCAAGCTCTCCACAGATTTAAGGGGCCAACTTACTTGAGGAAGATTGTGGCCGAGTATCTGAGTAATAGAGCCTTGATTTACAATACAAATAATGGGCCGAAGGTTTATAATATCATCGCTGGTGTCCCGCAAGGGTCGGTATTAGGTCCACCATTATGGAATATGGTGTATGACGAAGTCCTTCGGCTTCCACTCCCAGAAGGCACCAGTATTATTGGTTTCGCGAACAACATTGCTATCGTCGCCGTTGCGAAATACATTGAGGAAATTGTGTACATTTGCAACGAAGCGAGCGCTATTGTTATTCAGTAGTTGAAGTCTTCAGGGCTGCAGTTAGCTGAGCACACGACTGAGGTTATGCTGGTCACTAGCAGGAAAAAGAGAGAAACTTTCACTCTTCAAATTGGAGACCACCGTATTGCATCACAGCCGTCGATCAAATATCTTTCATGATTGACGCCCGTCTGACATTTGCTGACCACCTGAAGTACGCCAGCAATAAAGCGGCGGTAATTAATGCAGCACTGTCGAGGCTAATGCACCACATAGGGCCCTGTCAGTTGAAATGGAAGCTTCTGGCCTTGGTTGTCAGGTCCGTCTTGCTCTATGGAGCCCCAGTATGGGCCAACTCCACGTCGACACATAGTTACGTCCGAGGGATGACGTC
This sequence comes from Teleogryllus occipitalis, assembly GCA_011170035.1. Lineage (NCBI taxonomy): Eukaryota > Metazoa > Arthropoda > Insecta > Orthoptera > Gryllidae > Teleogryllus > Teleogryllus occipitalis. Next base: position 120,649 of record BLKR01002221.1, read on the forward strand.
AGTGTACAGGTTATCAGCATTGCGGGTAGCTTGTGCATTCCGCACTGTGTCAAACGATGCAGTGTGCGTCATCGCGGGGATTCCTCCTGTCGATATCTTGGCGCAGAAGAGACGGAGGCGATATTATAAAGGAGAGGAAACCCAGACTGCTCGACAACACTGCTCGAATGGCACGATCGATGGGACATGTCCATTAAAGGAAGATGGACGTACCGCTTGATTCCCTCCATTGTACCGTGGATCAACCGTAAACACGGCGAAGTAAATTTCTTTTTGACTCAGCTGTTTCCTGGACATGGATGCTTTCTGGCATATCTCCACAGGTTCAAGCTGGAGGATACCTCATTCTGTCCAGTATGTGAACCTGCTGTCGAAGACGCCGAGCATGTGTTCTTCCAGTGCTCGCGATATCATCTGTAGCGACGGCACGTTATGAGTATACTCAGGATCGACCCGCTGACACCCGAAGCAATGGTTGGGTGCATGCTCGCCTCAGAAACCAACTGGGATGCGGTGAGCGCATATGCGCAGACCATAATAGCTGAGCTCAGGAGAATAGAAAGGGAAAGAAGGGAAGTCGACTGATCCTCCTTTGATCCTCCCCACGATATGGCGAAGAGAAGTGGCTTGTGACTAAGCCACTCTAATCCACTCCCCGTGATGTAATGTCTAACGGCGGTTCCGCGGGGAGGATGGAGGAGAAGGAAGGTGGTTTTAGTGGGTAAAAATCTCACTCTATCATGTGGTACGGGTCACATGGTGTCTTTTGAAGATTTCCACCTACCCTCGAAAGAAACACACATACAGACAGACACACACACTTACAGACAGACACACACACATACAGACAGACACACACACATACAGACAGACACACACACACATAGAGACACACACACACATACAGACACACACACATACAGACAGACACACATACAGACAGACACACATACAGACAGACACACATACAGACAGACACACATACAGACAGACACACACATACATACAAACAGACACACACATACATACAAACAGACACACACACACATACAAACAGACACACACACACATACAGACACACACACACATACAAACAGACACACACACATACAGACAGACACACACACATACTGACAGACACACACACATACAGACAGACACACACACATACAGACAGACACACACATAAAGACACACACAGACAGACACACAGACATCACTAAAATTCTCAATATAGCACCAGGTACTTGCAGGCAACATCTATTCAAGTAAGCGATGCTTTCAGAACATTGAATATTGCAGCTACATACTGCTCTCCGAGACAAAAGTCAGAGTTCACAATTCGTAAGCTTCTTCAGAACACTATACTTGGGTTTTTCTAACGTGGCGGCTGAGGGTTGTATCTCAGTGATGGAATTCGGCAAGACTTTTTGCGTCTTTTTTGGTCCTGCCGAAATATGTCGCTTGATCGCGACCGCATCAAGCAGCGCTGCAGAACAAGCGACTCTAGCGGCAGGACTGAGATGACTAAAACGTCGAACCGAATTCCATCTTGGAGATACTACCCTCAGCCGCCATGTTGGAAAAGCCAAAATATAGGACCAAAATTTACTTCTGGCGGTGACTACAATTCTAAACATCCTTTGAGGGGCTCTTCGAAAGGTAAATCTCCATATGAAACTATAATAAACGAAACACGCACTCTTCTAGCCACTCCACTTATTGGCCGACAGACACTAAAAAAATCCTGATAGATTTCCTTATTGCAAAAGGAGTAAACCAAAGTTACATTCATATCTACTTGTTACACGATCTATCCATAACAATAGAACAGATGGGAATTATTTTTCTCAGAATGGCTAATTAATAAGAGCACTGCTAATCTACTATTGAAAACAGCGTTCGACGTAAATGAAGATATTGAATTCATTAACCAGTCAACATCATCAAGCTGCATGGCATTCTACAACAGAAATAAAGCAAAACAAACTAGTGGTGCTATTGAATGGCACAGACTTTCTCGTAACAAAGTTATTTAATTTCCTTGGTGTCGACTGGCTTTCCGGTCTTGCACCATTTTCTTGCCAGCTGCCATCTATCACCGCCAAAAGTACTTTTTTTTACATTTTCTCAATTTTTCGATTTATTAATTGGAGAACTGAAATATTACTTTAACAAAATTAAATAAAGAAAAACCTTGCCATAAATGGCAATTTTCATTGAAAAACTTTTTCAAGAAAATGCTTTTGGGGTTTTTGAAAATGCGGAAATTTGAACTCATTTTAACAGAAAACTTGAGTTTTCGAGAAATTTTGTATGACATTATTTAAAGCACATCAACTCATAAACAAAATAGTATGAAAAAATTAAAGGTAATGTAAATATTAATGACATGAGACATAAGAAAAAAATACATTTTTGTAATTTTTGAAAAAAACAAAAGAATAGAGAAGTTAGCGGTTTATGTTAGACAGACAGACACACAGACAACGGGATATTTTTTATTACATATTTTAATGGCCTATATGACGGTTTGAAATATTCAGAATAACTTTTTATTGTTGAGCGGGGTATCTGGGTATATGAAACGTAGTTTTGAATTGTCGACTTTTGTGGATGTAGCTTTAAATGAATTAAATTTTCGCACCAAATGCGCCATGATTGCAATCATGATAAACTCATTACCATGATAATGAGTTTTACAAGTGATGGCTGAGATGAAGGCGGTAATTACTATTTTATAACTTTATGTAAAGAGAAAGTACATGCTGCTGTAACATCACTAGTTTTTTAACTCAACATTAACAAATGTTAACATCATAAACAAGCATTGTTTAGAGCTAGTTTTCAACTTTGTACGAATGCAATAAAGCAGCATTATAAACGATATGCATTACACACCCGTTTTGTATACCAGAATTAAAAGCTACCTTTTCCGTTGCAAAAAATAGTTTATTAATTTGTATTTTATAGAGCAGCTTGTTCTCACTATATCGATTGTGGGTTAAAATTGTGGCACAACTAAAAACTTCAGGTGTTGAGAAAAATGAGCTTGAAAATTTCACCTTATACTGAAATGCAACATTGATGCATTCAAACTTTGCTATTTGTTATGGCATCATACCCTTTGGGTGGAATACTGCACTGTTGCTGATGGAAGGTACACCAATTCCTGTACAGTAGTTGAGTAACTCCCGAATGTGCAGATGTTGGGATGTGCGATTCCGTCACTCACGGCTAGACCGCTTCCCGTGCACCAATCGAGACTTATGAGGTGTCATTCGACGCGTCTCGGTCTCCTGATGGGCAACTGATCATTTGTTTTCGGATCCGGTCAGAAGATTCAAACAAATGTTCAAACATTTTTGCGTGTTTTGGCGCTGCGATCTTAGCGAGTGTGCCTGGAACTAAATCAACGCCACTTAAATAGATTATGTACTATGCTCGCACTTTTTCTTGATCCTCGAGCTCCCTAGTCCTCGTTCAGCCCGGCATAGCACGGGCAAAAAATATGAACTCCACTCGGAACGTCACGGCTCAGTTTGCAGTGCTGCCCACCTCCTTCCTTTCCAATGCGGACTTCCTAGTTTTGGGTCTCTCTTTCTATCGACCTGTGTACCATGTTCCTTCTTGTTACTCAATTATTTCTATAACTATTAATTATTTTTTCAGAATTTAAAAAAATCTTCCGTTGTTTCTCAAAGTATCTAGTCCAAGACGAGTTATTACGCCGAGTTTTCTGTCAATAAAGTTGACAACCCTGCACTGCCGTGACGTAAAAAGAACCCGCCTCTCCCCGCACTCCCCGCTGTGGAGTATCAAGAGTGCGCGATTAGTAGGTGGCGTTGATTAAACTCCAGAACCCACAGGCTTTTTCGTTCAATACGCCATAATTTTCTTTTACGACGTTAGCAACACTGATGATATTTTTACTAATCGCGCACTTTCTTGATACTCCACAGTGGGGGATGCGGAGAGAGGCGAGTTCTGTCTACGCACTACGTCAACTTCATTGACAGAAAACTCAACGTACTAGCGCGCCTTGGACTACACAACAATGAGAAACAAAGCAAGTGTTTTAAATTTCTGAAGAATAATTAATAGTTATAGAAACTCTTGTGTAAAAAGAAGGAGCACTGTACGCACAGGTAGTTAGAAAGACCAATAATTTCTATTACTAGTAATAGAAGGTATTGGAAAGACAGAGCGAAAATTGAAAACCCCACATTGTGAAAGACGCAGGTGGGCAGCACTGTAAACTGAGCCGTGACGTTCCGAGTGAAGCTCGTATTTTCTACCGGATCGTGCTGTGTCGGGCTGGACCAGAACTAGGGAGCTGGAGGATCAAGAAAATTCATTTTCATTATTTTTCATAAGCGTTTTATCATATTTTAAAAAATAAATTTGCAAAAACTGCGAACAGTATTGCCTTGGAACGTATTAAATTTGAAGAATTTCATGTAAATACGGAGAAAACAAAACCGTGAGTAATGTTAGAGAATGAATGAACATTTTTACGTTAAGTGTACAAATATCGATTTTCAAATGAATGGGCCCCAAAACATATTATTAAACTTGACTAACACCTTATTCACATAAGCATACAAAACAGCCGCCTTTTAATTTTTCTACAGATTCGCATGCAAAACGATTAATAGAGCAATTGCAGAAGTGGAAGTGAACACAAATTAGTCTGAGTTTGTGGAGTTTGAATCTCTTTAAAAAATAGGGAAGAAATGTTAAACAAATCCGTGGAAAAATCAAATGTAGTTGTAGAAGATTTTCCGACAGAAGTTTCGGAACTAATCGAGAATGATCTTATATTAGGATTGGACAACAACCCACAAGAACAGCTTACAGGTGATCTTCGTGCATATTAGCAAAAACAGTAAAAAATGTAGCTATACTAAACTCACATCACCAATACCTTCAAATATTATTTTACGGCAATTATAATTTTGAAATTGCAATATTTACCAGTTTCTTGAGACGTATGGAGGTAATACGAGGCCATTGGATGTTGGGAATTTTTTTAGGGGAGTTACCAGCTACTGTTACTAATAATCATAATAACATTATCAGCTACTACGATTCATTGCCCAACACCAGTCACTGTAAGAACAAAGCTACTCATGATATAAATGATGTATGAAAGACATTTTCAACACAAAAGTTCTTTTAAAACAGTTTACTGCGAAGGCGATGCCGTATTCTAGTTCGCAATATTGAAGTGAAAATTTTTCACGATACGTACATTAAGTCAATTAATTCTCTACACACGAGGGATTGGTATGCAAGAACTTCAAAGTTAAAGAACTTCAAAGTTAACATTAACATTTACGTCTTGATCACGTATCATGTGTTGGAGTGTAATTATACTTCTATTAAATAACGAGGTAGATCGCTATCACTCGAGCAAAATGCAAAAGTAGGCAAATCGCTCTAGAGGACGACCTGTACCCCTTCAAAAATTGGAAGGTGCTAGTTTGGCTAGCTGAGCCAAGCGTCACCAAAGCTCGATATTTTCCTTACTCATTAGTTTAAGGCACAACGAAGAAACGTTATTCATTGTATTTACTGAATGTAAACTTCATAACAATACGTGACGTGATACAAATATTTTAGTCTAATATTTTAATTAAGAAAGTTGCGGGCAAAATAACGAACATTTTGACATTTAAATTATTAATTCTAGCGAAAAAATGAAAAATAAATGTAGTTTCTTCGTAAAAACAACACAAATACAAAAATTATGTAAACATACGTAGACCCTAGTATCAAGAGTTCATACTACAAGAAAGTAATGAAGATACTCATAGATAGAGTGCGCGACAGTCGCTGCGCGCCGTCGGGCATGACTACGTAGTTCACGAGTTGCCGTATCGAGGCAGCACCGGGAGGAATGACGTCGCGCAAGCGCGGGTCAAGACAAATCATGGTGAGTAAAACCGATGTGAAGTACAAGGGACCCTCGCACTTGCGGTTAAACCACTTCGGGTGGCTGTTTGGCTCAAATCATTCAGTGTTTTCCGTGCGGTACAACCGTGGCAGCGCGCCGTCGAAATTGCTGTTTTTCTTTTGTCATTCGCTAGATGGATGTGGAAAAGACAAATGGAGTGTGCCTTTGGAATTGCCGCGATGAACGACGAACCAGGACAAAAGAAATCTAAATTCATCTTTCGCTGGAAATACGGCAAGAAAAAGGGTAATTTTTGTCTAATTGTGTTAAGTCAATTTCCTTATTTCGTCGGAATAGTCCTGATAATGGGAATGCATACTTCAGATTACTTCCCTCTTCTGAATTTCAATGAACCAGTGGCGGAGAAACTGTCGTGCAGTCCCCGAAAATTTAGATCTAGTATAAAACACTAGCAGAAAATATTACACAAAAAATTCCATCCATATTTTGCATATCTTATCTAACCTCAATGAACTTTCTCTAAAAAGTAATTACTATTCAACCTTATCTAAAAACTTTCCTAGCACTTTTACTTTAAGTTTTATTCATGGATTGCCTATTACGACTAGTTGAATGGTCATTTTCAAAGCTAAAATTTATTAAAAAAATCGCAATTCAGATTCTCAAGAAAGATTGTGAAAATCTCAATTCTCACTGAAAAAAGAAAAACGAACGCTCGGCCGGAGATGAGGATTTTTTCTTAAGCCAAATGATTTGTTTGCTTCATCAAAAATTAGTTTAAAAAACATTTTAATTTGTCTGCGTTGTGAAAATTTTTTGTCATAAATAATTTCTCTCGATTAATAAAACAATATTTTACTATCGTACCAAAGAGGATGATAAGAAGAGTGTTTGGCGACTTTTATTAAATACATTTATTTAAATGTTATTTTAATGAATTACTTTTAAGTTACTTATAAAAAATAAAAATAAAGTAATTTTACACACTGTTTCAAGTTTTATAAATGAAGTGGTATATAATCCTACTACAGGGAGAATGAAACTATAAATTTAATGGTACTATTAACTATTACAATTATGTTGAACCATTTACAGTGTTCCCAGATGTTTGGAGAGCATCTTCTCTAAATGTCGTGTATTAATTCCCGAAAGTATCAGCTTAAAAAAGGAGAACATTTTTCGTAGGGCTGTGGGGCTGCTTTCGAAGTTTTCAGTCTCCAGAACACAATATAAATGCTTACGTTTACCTCGATCACGGAGACAACTAAAGCGGGGAGGAATAACAAACAATGTTTAGCGAACGAACCCATTGATTGCATCATACGAGTTTTAGGGGAAGCCCCAATATTCCTAGAAACGATGTCCACTGGGCCCTCACCAAGCCCACACTTCATTGGGCAACTACATGTAATTGGGTACAACTAAATGTAAATCTTCCTTTTTTCAAGGTTTTTTTTTTCTGACTACTGGCTCGGTTAACTCGGAGCCTCAGTTTTCTGCGACTCGGATAATCGCGAGTCCACTGTAAGTGGATAGATTGATTGATTGATTTTTTCGTGTTTCCGGGCGCGTCAACTACTTCGGTCATTAGTCCCGTTAGTGTAGTGCATGTTTTTTTTTCTCGGGAGATGGCGGTGATCTTCCCCCGCTGGATGGCGAGATCCGGTGCCGACCTACCGTCGGCTAGTGGGGCTTCCCCCTAACCAGGACTCTCCCACCAGCGGGGCACCGCCCCAGCCGGGACAAGCTCTAAGCTCCCGACCGGTCTCCCGGAATATGTGGTGTGTAGTGCATGTTAGTGTAAGTGTGTGTGTAAGGGGAGAGGATAGGACAAGGAAGAGGAAGGACAGATCGCGCGCGGTCCGTGGCCCGTTTGGTAGGGTACTGCTCCGGCATTCGCCTGGGGTTGATCGGAGAAACCACGGAAAACTACCGATCAGAGCAGCCAGCCGCTGGAATTCTCCTCCAGACAGCAGCTGAATTCGACCTAGCTGAAAAGCTAGTGTCGAAAATCCTGCCGCCGTCAGGACTCGAACCTAGGACCTCCCGGTTAGACACTGTAAGTGGAGAGGTGATGAATTTCATCCCTGGTGGGCGGAGAGATTAGAACCAGGCTGCAAGGCCCAATCACAACAATGTAGAGGTAAGGACAAAAATATATTACTTTCAAAATAAATATGGAATGATCGAATGACCTTGAAGACAGCCACTCATCGATATCATGTATCAATTTAATAAATATTCGGGACTGAAATTTTGTATACAATCCAATAACAATAAGGAAAATGGATATCATGCTAGGATCACGATTATTTTTATTCCATGAGCCCCATGAATGGTTATGTGGAGTGTTTGATGGGCGACGTATGCTCTTATATATTCCATTGGATTCTAACAAAAACGTTAGACGTTCCTTGGATCTTACTGCGTTATACGACAGTGTTTTTCTCGTACGTTAACGAAAACAAAAAGTTAGGGGTTTGCGAACTTCCACAGTTACTTCTTACGTGTACGTTTACTGTGCGGAAAGATCGATCCATTGATTGAATGATTTTTTCGTGTTTCCGGGCGCGTCAACTGCTTTCGTCATTAGTCACGTTGGTGTAGTGCATTTTTTTCTCGGGAGATGGCGGTGATCTTCCCCCTCTGGATGGCGAGATTCGGCGCCGACCTACCGTCGGCTAGTGGGGTTTCCCCCTAACCAGCACTCTCCCACCAACAGGGCACCGCCCCAGCCGGGACAAGCTCTACGCTCCCGACCGGTCTCCCGGAATATGTGGTAGTGTAATGCATGTTAATGTGTGTGTAAGGGGAGAGGATAGGACAAGGAAGAAGAACGACAGATCGCACGTGATCCGTGGCCCGTTTGGTAGTGTGCCGGCTACCTACTGCCTACTGTGCCGGCATTCGTCTGGTGTTGATCGGAGAAACCATGGAAAACTACCGATCAGAGCAGCCGACCGCTAGAATTCTCCAGACAGCGACTGAAAATCCTGCCGCCGTCAGGATTCGAACCTAAGGCCTCCCGGTCAGAGGCGCTGCAGTGACATCTGTTAATACACTGAGCTACCGCTCCCTGTCGATCCATCGAATAATAATATAATTGTTGGTATATATATTTGGGAATACAATTAAAACACTATGTTAAAAATTTACTATTAAAATATTCTATTTACTCCTCCAGATTAAATAAAGATTGGGTGAAGAAGTCTAGGATGGAGAGAAATATTCGGGTTGATTGCTTTTAGAAGGGCTATTTCCTTTGAGGGTGAAATTGAAAGGAAAGGAAGGGATACTTATTGCTCAGATGTTGGTTGGGTATTAATTAAATGTAGATAGTTTTCATTTGCAGTATTCTATTAGTGAGTCATGTCAGAGGCGTGCTCCCTACCTGCGATGGCGGCCGCGGTCGAACATACTTTACAGTTCAAGCAGAGACGGGATTTCGGATCTTTTATTGGGGGGGGGGGGGCGAAGGGTCCCCTCACATACCATTGTAAAAAGTTCCCTTAAATTAAATGACATTGAGTAGTTACATTATAAATTAAGATACAAAAGATAAAATAAGATATCTTGGCCCCCGTCCCAACACCCACACCCCTCTAGCCAGAAACGTGTTCTTTTTGTTTTATTTTTTTTTAAATATGAAAAATAAGAAAATAATGTATAGTACTATCAGAAAAACATGTTTACTCGTATAAGTACGTATATACTGAGTAATATACGCAGTATAGAGAAATTTACGTAATGCTGCGGAATATTGCTTTCGAGATTTCAACGAAAATACACGTTTTAGTGTCCCCTGATGTGAAAAAACTGTTCTTTTTTTAAGTCCGTCTGTACGTCTGCCCCTCTGTGGACACCACTAGCGCCTATACCATAATAGGATTATTTTCTAAAATGGATAATCCCCGGTCGAGCTGGCTCGACTTGATGCCCTGCAAATTTGAAAACCTTTCTTCAAAATTTGTGGGTATATGAATTTGAGGTTACATGAAGCCCATCGGACGTTTTCTAAATTTTCTCAAAAACGGCTCCAAATGTTTTCTTCAAAACTTTCTTGTAAAAATAAGTAAAATACACTTATATAGGTCATATAGGTCCGATTTTCACGTACTCTGAATTTCAATTTAACACTGAATTTTCAAAACTTTCGTAATTTTGAATTTTTGCGGCGTCTTCTTACAATTACAAAATTGAAAATAGAGATTTTTCCTTTAAAAATGTTTATTTGTTGTTCATAATTAGTTCTTTCAATAAGGTATGTGCATTTTTTGAAAATTGTTTTCGCGCAATATTGCGTGCAATATTTTCAATTTTTAAAAAATTGTTTTTTCTCAAAAAGGTTCCAAATGTTTTCTTTAAAGTTTTGGTAGGGATAGTGCTAAATACACTCTATAAGATGACATACACAACATATTGCTCAATCCTTTTGTTTTTTCAAAAATTACAAAATTAATTTTTTGACATGTCTTGCGGCTTTAATATTTATATTAACGGCATTTTGTTCACTGTGAACAAATTATTGTATTTATGAGTACATGTGATTTAAATGATATCATATAATGTTTCTCGAAAACAACAGTTTTCTGTTAAAATGAGCTCGAAATTCCGGATTTTCACAAAAATGGCTAGTTCTAATTGCACTGTTTAAAATGACATAAATTTTATTTTGGGGAATTAATTTGTTGTTGTTTTTAAACATATACACATGTATTATTTTTAAGTATACCTCACGCCGTTAATATGCACTTTTCCAGCCATTTGAAAGCACTATTGCATTTGTGAGTTAAACTGCCTCGCATGTCTTTTTTAAGGAAGTTTTTCGAAAACTCAAAATTCTCTGTGAAAATGAGCTTTAAATTTCTACAGTAACGCTTAAATGCTATTTTCTTAAAAACGGCTCTAAACTTTTCAATGAAAATTGTCATTTATGAAGAGTTTTTACTATTTAATGTTCTTAAATTAATATTTCGGTTCTACTATTCGGAAACCGAAAAATTGAGCAAATTAAAAAAACCTACTTTGGGCGGCGATGACAGCTGGCAAGAGAATGAGGCAAGACCGTAAAGTCTCTCATGTCGATAATATTTGCATTAGTGGAGATTTGTTCACATCATTGCATTTACGAGTAAATGTGCTTTAAATGATGCCAGATAAAGTTTCTCGAAAACTTAAAACTTTTCTGAGAAAACTAGCTCAAAATTCCGCACTTTTAGAGATGATCAAATGCCATTTTCTCAAAAACGGCTCCTAATTTTTTCTTCAAACTTTTCTTACGGATACTGTTAATTGCACAGTTAATGTGACGTAAAGTTCATTTTGGTGTATTCTCTTTTTTTTTCAAAATTACATAAATATATATTTTTTAAATATATCTCACGCCGTTAATACGTACATTTCCATAAATTTGTGTACATTTTTGCATTTGTAAATGAAAGTGTTTTAAATGACTTTAAATGAAATTTTTCGAAAACTCAATAGATTCCTGTGAAAAATAATTTTAATTTCGCATTTGCAGTAAAGCTTAAACGCCATTTTCTTAAAAACCGCGTCAAAGTTTTTAACAAAAATTTCCTTTTAGAACGAGATTTTACTCTTCTTTAATATTCTTAAAGTAATATTTCGGTTCTACCATTAGGAAACAGAAAAAATTAGAAAGTTTTGAAAAATATTAATTTTGGGTGGCGAAAGTAGGCAGCTGGCAAGAGGATAGGGCAAGACTGTAAAACTCGCCCAGACCAAAGAAATTAGAAAACTAACTAGTACGAGAAAGTCTGTGCCATTCCGTATGACAACTAGTTTCGATTGCTGAGCTGTAGTTAACAAAACAAAACAAAAAATTACCATTTCTCCGTCTTTAAATTACATTGACTTTAAATACACTTCGAAAATGGCTGCAACAGTTCTGTGGATTTATTTTAGTATTAATTATAAATTATAAATGAAAATTGTCTTATTGTACAAAACAATGAAACTTTTTTGTTATAATAATGGAACCGACATTATGATTAAAACAATAAGAATCGCGTTTTTATCAGAAAAGTGAAATTATAATAACTTTGAGTTTAACTTGAATATTCTTGTCAATGAGAGGCAAATATATATTCCTAAGATATTATAAGATACTTTTCGATTGTCTGGGGTTGTTCAAACGTGCAACCTATTGCACGAGCCGCCATTGGTGAAACACCAACACCACAGCAATCATTTGAATATGCTCCAGATCAACTCGGAAGCACACAACCTCAACAGCTCCAGCAGGAATTATTCGACAGAAACAACTTCTACAAGATACTTTTCATCTACCTCTAAACATCATAAGCCTGTAAACAATCACTACGAATGTATGAAAATCGGCCAGCCTACCAACCAAAATTCACCTCCGACAGGTTAAAACAGTGAAGGCGATTTTTTTGTGGCCCCAGCGAATTCCAGAAGGTCAGTGCCAAATTACTACTACGAATTTTGCACATTGCAAAATGCACCACTGGATGTATAAACTGAAAAGAATGCGTCAGGGCAAACTTCTCTGTTCAAAATTGCCAAAGAACGTAACTCACACTATGCGGCTGCGAACAATGGTGACTACAGACTACTGACAATCTCAATCTCCAATACCCCAAACTTGAATGACCGCGCTACTGCCAACTCCGGATAAAACCAACTTACCTGCACAGACAATTGACAATTAACAAATTCCCTGCACGTACAATTAAATTAACAATAACTTCAGTAGGTCGCAATTAGTTTCCTCATTAATAACCAATGACCCAAAATAATTTAAGAGGATGAATACTACTAAACTAGAACTGCAATAGATTTGGAAATCACTTAAAAAGCTGCAAACGATACAGAACAAATTCCTTCGTCTGGCTATTAAAACCCCTTGCTGTATCATGAACAAACAAGAACATTTCATTATGAACTAAACATACGTCTAAATACTATCTGAATTTCTATAGCAGCTAACAATTTTTAAACAACCTAAGCCTATGCTTAAGCACAAACACCTTCAACCAACAAAAAACGTTCAACAAAGTCTACACTCAAAATTTTCCAAGGGTGTTCCTTCCCCCCTAATAAGTTCTCTACAATAAACCAGTGAATATGAGAAAATCCACTCTTCCCATCCACAAGATCAATTTACTACGATGTAGTCAGAAATAGTACGAACCAGTGTTAAAAATGACTTTTTTACTGTTTTTAATTCATTAGTTTTTTATTGATATGAATTGTTATAAGTTCTCATTGGAAAACGTTTTTATAACATGTAAAAAATCATTACAAGCGAATAATGTAAAGCAACTACCCGCTACTGAGCTTACTGGAACATAAATATGATCAAATGCTGAGATGGCCCCTTGTTTTGCTTCTGGTCATAAATGTAACTTCATTATCTGTACACGTCTTCTAGAATTCAGTGAGAAATATATTTATTCAAATTATCGTTCTCAATATTGTCACTGCAGGAATTTCTTGACGAAGGACATGATGAGGGATAAGAGCCCACATTTATGGCTAATTTACCCTTTAAAATAGATTTTATTACATCGGAGTGAATACTATATTATCAATCCTAGCAAAATACACTCATTTCTTTCTGTGTTCAAAATTCAAGTAGTATATGGCTTACGGTAGGGATCACAGAATTTTGAAAACGTGCACAGAATTCACTTTTCCCCATAGCATGTCACACACAGTTTTTAACTGCTTTTTTACGTAAAATAAATAAATATTAAAAAGAAAAGATGAGCAGAAAGGGTAGTTGTCTTAGTATTGAATATTTTAGTTTTTTGGGTAATTAAGTTCTTAATACGGTTCTTAATACGTTCTAATACTCACTTAATTCTTACGTATGGTTTTGATTGATTGGTTGATTAGTCAACTGGTGAGGTCATTAGTCCCGTAAGTGTAGTGCATTTTTCCTCGGTAGGTGGCGGTGATCGTCCCCGCTGAATGGTGAGATCCGGCGGCCGACCTACCATCAGCTAGAAGGATTGTCCCCAACCAGGTATCTTCCACTAGCGGGGCCCCGCCCCAGCTGGAACAAGCTCTAAATTCCCGACCGATGTCGCATGATCGCGACCGTATCAAGCAGTGCTACAGATCAAGCGACTCTAGCAGGAGCGAGAAAGACGCAAAATGGATGGCTCGCTCTGGCACATAGCGAAGTCGCTAGCCTTTCACCACTGAGATCCGGATTCGATTCCCGTCGAATCTCATGTGAAATTTGTTCCAATAAAACGAGTTTGGCTGCTTCACAAGGGCTGTCCAACCCCTGTGAAGAGTCCTAAACCCTACCCCTATCCATATTCCTTCCCAATTCTGGCCGCTTGGTAGTGAAGCAGCAGCGCGTAGCAGGAGGCGCGTACGTGGAGATGCTCCCTGACGGTCCTCTTGACAACTGACTGCGACGTGGCATCGCAGGTTATAGGTAATGGAGGATTACTCCCGCGCAAATTAATGGAAAATTACTCCCCAGCGCAAAGCACTCAAGGCCCGTTAAAGGGCTTGGAGACGCGTTGCGTCAATTTGTAGACGCAACAAATTAAAAAAAAACGTCGTGCCATATTCTATCTTGAAGATAATAGCCTCAGATGCCTCGTTAGAAAAACCCAAGTATATCTGTATAGCATGCGCCATCATTCCAGATAATGTCGAAAATCCTGACACCGTCGGGACATGTTGGATAGGGAATGAGTAAATTAAAAATATGAAGAATGCTTTTCAAGGAGATGCGTTTGTATACTGCGGAAGTAGGAATCAAGTTGTTTGAAAGGGGTTGTCTGAAAATTTCAACTGTAATATCTCTGTTGGAGGTCCAGACAAAAATCTAAAAATTACACACATACTAGATCTCTACGATACTAAACTTCAGTAAAAACTTCAACTTTTCGATTTAACTCAAAATATTTTTTTTTAAATCGTAAATTTTCGCAAAAAAGAGGCTTCGTTTCCACATTGAGGTTACGTTGTGACAAGTAGTAATCATTTTCTCATAAATTTTAAACTTTTAAAATAAAATATTATATTAAAATAATATTAAAATCTTAGATTATAATAATTAATTTTACTTTATTATTAATAAACAAAAACTGTCTGATATATTTTGAAAATTACTTTAAAGCAAACTTATATCTTGACATCTACGTTTGTAATTGAAAATATGGTCATATTAATGCTAAAAGCTGAACCGGATAATACAAAAATAGTTTATAAAAGATAACAAATAAATATATTCAACGATTTGTTTATTTTTTTCGCGTTTAAATTTGCCACTCTTATTATTTCTGAACGTTTCTTCAGAGACGTTCGGACGACAGCACAGTACTACTTATGTGCAAATAACGCGACTGAGTTAAGAAACAAGGCAAGAGAACCAGAGAATATTGTGCCAGTGCAGAGACAAACATGACACGTGCCATGGGCTCCACTCACTAGTGGTGCTACTTAAGAGTATACCCGCTAAAACACATAACAACCCTAATTTGAAGTATCCTGACAGGGGCGCAAATTATATGCTAGCCATGGGCGCAAATGCTGCGCTTGCCATGGGGGCCTGAATACCTATATACGCCTCTAGGTCAGTGCAGTTTAAGAGGGTACTGTCGATGCTACTGCCAAACTTGACCGCGCCCCATAATCATTCCTTAGAATATCAACAACCTAATGTTCGTGAATCTGTCAGAATTAACGCGATGGGCCGAGGATTATCACGATGTCAAAATCGCGCAGGCTTTTAAAAGGCTTTCGCTCAGGTCTATGAGTTTGTGGCTTCAATGTTGCTTTCCCTTTCCATCAAAACGTGTTTCTGTGTCTTCCTTCATAGTTGTGTGACCGTTTATCAAAATTGAGTGTTGTTGTAGAGGTGATTTTACTAATGAAGTTTGCCATGAAAAAATTTATGGAGTTTTTCCTAAGGACATTGAGTAAATTGAAGACTTTGGTGAAGAGGAAAAAGTGTTATTTTCTTTCAGGAATAACTCTGATATCACATCAAACTGTATGTTCAGATATGGAGCTAAATTACTTCCCAAACTTTCGTTTCTACGGCCGGTCTTTGTCGAGCGACCAGTGCTGGAGACGAGATGGTCGAGCGACCAGTGCTGGACCACTTAAAATGGATTGACCCAAATCATTGTGAAAAGCTACCACAACTGTCTGAAGCAAAATTGAAAGAGGGAATCTTTGTTGAACCTGATATTAGAAAACTGATGTTTGATCCCTAATTTGAACTGCATTTGACAGTAAATGAAAAAAGAAGCGTGAATTGATTTAAACACATTGTACATAAGTTCCTAGGCAACAATAATAATCCAGACTATCAAACAATTGTCGGACAGTCGGACAATTAGGCGATAAGTGAAGAGCAAGGTGAGCGTTTTCATCAAGTTCTGAAAGTGATCGGAGACGCTGGCACACCAACGCAATTAGGGATTACTGTTGGTCACTTCACGAAAAGAGTCAGCATACGGCGCATAGGAGAAAAAGCTATATCAGGGGCTATAAACAAAAGAGACAAAGAAAATGTATGTCAATGGACACCTAAAGCCGTTGTAAAATGTAATGTTAAGATTATAAAGCCATTTTCTGTGTTTAAATAAAGTTCTGCTCGTATTTTAAAAGTCGTTTACTTTCCATTTTTATTGCATACATAGCATATTCAAATTGTGGACTAAACTGTGGGTGGATGAAACAAATAGATTTCATATGCGAATTCAGCACTGAAAAAACTATAAAAATCATTCCTCAAGATTTAAGTTTTTTGGAAACCTTTTTTTGTAGGCCTGTGATATTAAAGAAGAGTAAAATCTCGTCCTTTAAGGAAATTTTTGTTGAAAACTTTGTAGCAGTTTTTAAGAAAAAGGCGTCGAAGGGGTTACGGTAATTAATAAATTTGAAACTTTTTCACAGAAATCTTTTGAGTTTTTCGAAACGCAAACTGTATACAAATTGACGGAATTATGCATATTAAAGGCATGAGTGATATTTAAAAAATGATGCGTAATTTTTGAAAAATAAAATAATTCAACAAAATTACTTTTATGTCACCTAAAAGAGTGCAACTAGCACTATCCGCACGAAAAATGTGAAGAAACAATTTGAGCCGTTTTTGAGAAAATAGCATTTGAGTGTTTATGAAATGCTGAATTTTGAACTCGTTTTCACCGAAAACATCAATTTTCAAGAAACCGCATAATACATAATTTAAAACACTTTACTAGTAAATGCAATCATGTGAACAAATTACCGCCAATGAAAATATTATCGATGTTAGAGACAAGTCAAAAATAGTTAATTTTTGTAATTTTTGAAAAAAGAATAGAGCAATATGACATTTATATCATCTCATAGAGTACATGTAGCTCTTTTCATACCAAAAGTTTAAAGAAAAAAAGTTTGAGCGATTTTTGAGAAAATCTTGTGTTTTTTTTAAATTGCACATATTACACATAAACTATTAAATTTAAAAAAAATGTATATGGCATTAATAAAATAACTAATCACGGGCAACAAATGTAATTTGAAGGAAAACTCTTTATATTCAATTTTTTAATTGCAGGAAGTCGCAGAAAATATTCAAACTTTCGGAATTATCTAAAATTCAGAGTTAAGAGTGAAAATTGGACCCATGCCACCTTTATAAGTGTATTTGACTTTTTCAAAATCACAGACCTTCGACTCAGTCCCGAGTTTCGAGCCCTGTCAAATCAGCAGGGATTTGATCAGTTTGATCAGTTTGGTAAAAATCCTACGCATGGTTTAGGCGCTTGTGTTGTTCACATACACCATACGGACGGATATTTTGCCGCCAACCGATTTTTCGGTATCAAATACCCACAAAACATGGATTCTGGCTACATCATGTGTTAGTGGATTTTTTTCTAAATTTAGCAACAGGATTTATCTGGTTTTTCGTTATCAGAGTCTGACAGTTAAATGTTTTTCTGCCGAAAACTCGTCGTGTTTTGACTCAGAATTACATACCTTTCTATCTACTGCGTAAGCGGTAGAGAGAACGTAAAAGTTTAAACAAATTCACAACGATTTAGTTTTGACAGGAACTTTTGCGTTTTTCAAGCCTGTTTCAGGAATTTAAGGCGGTGGAAATTATTTTTTGTTATCTTTTTTAATTGCGTGTGAATTTGGCGCAGAAAAAATAACTAAAAATGTATTTATGATAATATAAATGATTTTATTTTCCATATTATTTCAATCAGATAAAAATTAAATAAACATGTTTCTGGCTGTAGAGGAGTGTGGGTGGTGGGACGGGGGCCAAGAAACCCTTCAAAAATCTTAATTTTATATTAGAGTTGTATTGTAACTACTCATATGTCATTGGTTTAAGGGAACTTTTTACTGTCTTAGTGAGGGGACCCTTTGCCCCCCCTCCTCAGTAAAAGATCCTAAATCCAACCTCTACCAGACACCAATTCAGAAATGCATAGCGAAGAATCGACTGAGGCACACAGTAAGGTGAGGTTAGGTTAGGTGGTATCCTTGAAATAGACATTTGCGTCTGACATACTGGAACTCGAAACTAGTATATAATGGATATAATTCGAATTATGTGTATAGTGTACGTACATAGTATAAAATAAAGTTAGTTAGTAAGCACCCCCCCCTCAGCATTAAACGGAACTAAGTTACTCTGCCTTTCCGACATAACGTAAACTGTTAGGACATGATTTGTAAGATTGACGATAGATAAATCTAATTAAAATGAAACATATTTAGAAACAAATACTCGCAATATTTTTTTATATAATCCTGTTTTCGCGTATTGTGACGTTTGACGAAAGTTCGTTTTAACGAAAATAAAAATTTTCAACATCAAAGAACAGGATGTGTCACTTTAAGCTAGTACAATAAAAATGCGAACAAACGATACTTAAAAATAACTTTTTTCAGTCTAATAGTAACATCACATGGAAACTGCTGTTGAAACATAATTTCTTTCAATTGTAAACAAATGCTTGACATTGCGAAGAGTAAAATCATTCATTTTCGTAGATGATAAAATAATTTATATAATACCAGGCGAACCCGTGCGAAAAATCGGGGCTTCAAGATCAGTAGGTCTACAGGAAAAATGTCTTAACTGTATTAAGGTCTAACAGAAAAAAATGTCTAAGAAAATGGTGGTCTACAACTAGTATTTTAAGTGTAATGATGAAATGTCCACAGCTAAAATGTGTACCAACCAAAACGTCTACAGCTAAAATGTCCACCAACAAAAATGTCTACTAACTACAAAGTCTATCAGGTAAATGCCTACTATCTAAAAGTCTAACAGAAATGTCTAACGAGTATTCTGTTAAAATATTATATTCAATGTAATAATATTGAAAGTATGTAACAATATGTAGATATATACATTATCGGAACTGGAGTTTCGAAAATGAATGAGTTGCCGCGTCAATAAAATTAGGAAATCCATTTTACACACAACAGGCACTATAGCAAAAATCATAGTCACTTACACTATGAAATCTAACAAAAGTAAATATATATTAATAAATGATAATTTCAATTACCACTTCAGACAAATGGGTGGAGATGGGAGAACTTTTTTTGACGATGTTCTCAGAGAGATATTTGCAATGAAACTTCATTAGTAGGTCAGATTTAGAAGATGAAATAAAAGTTCTGAAAAACTGAAATTCACAACCACCAACCTCGGCGATCAGAAATTCAGATCATCATCAAATGTTTAGACTGTAGCAAACGCGATTAGAGAGACAACGAGATCCCTATTTCACATCTTCAAGTGGAACTCTTAAGATTAAAAAATCCTATTAAAATGGTATCATGTCAATATGGCGCAAGTGGAAATAATGGTATCGCGCTAAGAAGTTTACAGACAGCGGAATTAAATACTCGCCTACTTGAGAGGATTAAGGTGTCGCCTGAAATTGTCAGCAGATGAAGTAGAAGAATCTGATGAATGATTTTAATGAAACTCTTTCCTATTCATGTACTGCATATATTTTATAAATATATTTTTTGAGATAAACATGCATTTATAATTTCACTTACAAACAAGTCTAACAAACGTAGGGCCTTCCTATATGTAGACATATTTGCAATATTCATATTTGTACGTAGACATCTTTGTCTGCAGATATTTAGGCAATAAACATTTCTGCATGTGGACATATTTGCATTAGATTCATTTTCATATAGACTAGCGCGATGTGTCGACATTTCTTACGTAGACCTTTCAGAGTAGATCAAGGGCCGTTAGACCTCAAATATTAGACATTTACGTAGTCCTTATTTATGTAGACCTACTGACCGGTAACCAAATCGGCACTTTGTAAATCGAAAGTAAAAATACGAAAGTGACAACATTCTTCGAATGACCAGTCCCTCAACGGTCCGTTAAAGTATAGTAGACTCGATAATCTGCGAGAATAACTTATTTATTTATTTTTTATTTATTTTACGTCAAAAAACAGTTAAAAAACTGCGTATGACGTGCTATGGGGAAAAGTGAATTGTGTGCACATTTTCAAAATTCTGTGATCCCTACACTAAGTCATATACTACTTAAATTTTGAATTTTTGAAAGGGAGGAAAAAAAAACTCCCATGTAATAAAATCTATTTTCAAGGATAAACAAGCAATAAATTTTGAATTTTGAAAGGGAGAAAAAAAAACAAAAAACTCCCATGTAAAAAATCTATTTTCAAGGGTAAATAAGCAATAAATTTTGAATTTTGAAAGGGAGAAAAAAAACAAAAAAAACTCCCATGTAATAAAATCTATTTCCAAAGATAAATAAGCAATAAATTTTGGCTCTTATTACTTCCTGCCGCGACAACATGGAAACGATAATTTGAATAATTGTATTTCCCACTGTATTCTAGAAGACGTGCACAGAAAATGAAGTTACATTTATGTCCAGAAGCAAAACAAGGGGCCATCTCAGCATTTGCTCAATGGATCAGGGAAACTGGACGAAAAACCTGATCGAGATGGGACTATTTTAACATTGCTAAAGGCTCACATTAAATTGCACAGAAAAACAATTAGTTACTTTAACCGTGAAAGATTATTTCAGTATTTTCCCTTTACTTTAATTTCACATAAATTTCAGAGTTTCTGTACATCTACGACCACCCAAACTAAGGAGTGGAGAAACCCAGAACTAAATCTCGAAAACAGTAACAGAAGGGTAAAAAAGGTTTCGTTTTGTAGAATATCGCTCAAGAAACATAATTCGTATCAACCTGTCCTCTGTCTGTTATCCTTACTACAAAATAATATTGTCTGTTACCCTTACCACATGCTCTACACATGTCCTGCACCTGATCTATTTGATCCCATCTGCGCCTAATTTGTGGGGACAAAACGCACCTGTCTCGTCAAAACTCGAGTCTCTCGGGACACGAAAAACTGGTTTTAAGGGCCTAGGTCAGTAGTTTCAGAGTTAAGCGCGATTCTGCATTGAGTGTTGTAGTAATCTGTGTGGTATACCACCCAAAATTCTATTTATTTCTTCTTAAATCTATTAAGTGCCAGACTGAGGAATATTGATTGTCAATCTGTCAGCTGATAGGGTCCCATTAGTCCCATAAGTGTAATGCATGTTTTGTTTCGGGAGGTGGCAGTGATCTTCTCCCGCAGGATGGCGAGATCCAGCACCGACGTACCGTCAGCTAGCGGGGGTTCCCCAACCAGGTATCTCCCATTGGCGTGTCATCGCTCCAGCCGGGACAAGCTCTAAGTTACTGACCGGTCTCCCAGAATGTGTGGTAGTGTAGTGCATGTAAGTGTGAGTGTGTGTAAGGGGTGAAGATACAAGGAAGAGGATGGAAAGATCGCGCGCAGTCTGCGGTCCGTTGGTTAGGATACTGCTCCGGCATTCGCCCAGTATTGATCGGAGAAACCACGGAAAACTACCGATCAGAACAGTCGGCCGCCAGAATTCTCCTCCAGACAGCGACTGAATTCGATCTAGTGGTAAAGCTAGTGTCGAAAATCCTTCCATCGTCGTGACTGGAAACTCGCACCTCCCGATCAGATGCACTGCAGTGTCATCAGTTGATGCCCTGAGCCACCTGTCCCAGTATGAGTCAATTCCATATCCGGAAGAAGCACACAAGGGTTTGGTGTCAAAGGTTTCATTGAAATTGTCAAAAACCGTAATGTATCCTAAGCGTATTATATAAAGAGATGCGCTTTGATTTGAATGAGACTTTTAGTGGCGTGGGTCCTCTACCAGGCGGGAACACCCTGGTGGCGTAGTGATGGCGGCGGCGGCGATAGCGCAAAAAGTGCGCGCGCGCGCATGTCAGGGTCAACTGGGACATTTTCCGAGCGCCGAAACCGGTTGGGTGGCGGCGGCGGGGGCGGGGGCGGCGAGGGGAAGCAGGCACGCCAGCGAGCGAGTGAGCGCCCGAACGCCCGTCGCGCCGCCGGCGGCGGAAACCGTCAAGCGAAGCGCGCGGGCGCCGCGCCGCGCCAACGGACGCTAAGCGAAGGCCCACCTCACACCGCAGCCATTTCCACGGCCGCCACCGGCTCCAAACGATCGGGAGCGACGGTTCAACAGTTGGTACAGATTGCAGAGGAATACACAAATACAACAACGATCATGGGGAAAGCCATCATAGTGTTTTGTTCAATAATTAATACATTTGTTATTTATTGCATTGTATATTATTTTTGTAGTCATGTATATGATATTATACAATATTACTTTTTAAATTACATAATTCATATAAATATTTAAATCAATTTTGCCAAATAAAGGAACGTAACAAACGGATACTTCAGAACTTTGGAAGGGGAGAGGGGAAGACGCGTCGAATGACACCTCGTATGTCTCAATAGGTGCACGGGAAGTGGTCCAGCTGTGAGTGACGGAAACCACACATAAGCACATATGCACACTCGAGGAGTTACTCTAATTCTACACAGGGATATAACAAGTGCGCGAATCACCCCGTACACGTGTTAACTCTACTGTTTGTTAATATTCCGTGTACGAAAGTTGTTTCGCACATTATTAGTTAAAATGCAAAAAACTGTTGTTTCACACATGGTAGACAAGCACGTCAAACTGTGACTCGTACACGACATGTTAATAATCGCTTGCGGGTGGACAGATCTTTTCACAGACACGATTCTTTTTCTTTTAATCCTCTTAATATGAATGCAGGAAGATAATACAATTATTGTCCTCTCAAGTAAACAATATTAAAAAATCAAGAACCTTTACATTCAAAATGTTGAATTTTACCATTAATCGACAATTTTATATCTGATTGATGTATTACTCAATTTTAGAGGATCGTTTCTTTATTTTAGTGCATGAAGTGCGAATTTATATAACTTTGAGTCAAATAACTGTCCACTAATTTCTCCAAAAGACAATCATGGGCCAGTTTTAAAGTGACATACCGCCACCCTGGAGCAATTTGTACAATCCTCACTGTGAAATCTCGCGCCAGTTGCTCTGGAAGAAGTACCCGGGAACTCTAGTAAGATAGGGATCGTCCATAAATTACTTAACGCTAAAGAGGGAGAGGTGGTTTGAGGCAGCGTTACGCTGCGTTACATATGGTAAAAGGGATGTTAGTGTTACGTAACGTTTATTTTTCTAAATTTTCAACATTTGTTGAAGTACTTTCTTTCTCTTTCTCTTTATTAATTTGTTTTAAAATATAAATAAAAGTTATTAGATGTTCAGCCGGGCCAAACTACCTGTTTTAGAATCAATTAAATTGGCGCAGGAGACCCTTGACCATGCGCCATTCACGACGCCGGTGCACGACTTCTATGTGCCCCAAAATTTTCTATGTGCCCCCCTTCTATGTGCTTCTATCGTGTCCCAAAAATTTATTGTTAGGTGCATCGTCAAGTAAGTCCGACTTTAATTATCACTGGTCAACAGCCATTTTGCATCTGGGATGTGATACATCAACTAGTATGTATTTTGGTGAGCACGTACCATTTTTGAGTTTTTAACGGTTTTTTATTTTTCTTATTCAGTATTAGCTTTTTCTGTTATTCAGTTTTGATGTTTGTTTGTTTTTCATTTGCAGAGGAGAGCTAGAAGATCTACAAATCATTAGTAAATGCTTGGTGTGGTAATCCAGTGGTGTGAAAAATATCAGTGAGTGTTTCCTGCGAAAGATAGTGCAAACGTTTTGTGTTTAAAACACTCCGAAAAATGGCATCTAGTAAATCTCGTTGCTGTCTAAACCACCCCGACAACTTTTGTTATGTGTGTGGGAAATTCACTACAAAAGCCCAAAGAAAACCAATCACTGATTTGGTTAATAAGGCATTTAAATTGTATTTTGATTGTCCTGTTGGTGATAAAGATAAAAATTTTGCACCTCATATTGCCTGCATAACCTGTACAATCTTAACCGAGTGGTTGAAAGGAAAACGCCGAGCCATGCCATTCGCTGTTCCGATGGTGTGGTGTGAGCCTAAAGACCATTATTCAGATTGTTATTTCTGTCTTACAAATATTGCGGGACATTCAAGCAAAACTAGACATAAAATAAAGTATCTTCAGTGCATTTGCCTGTGCCCCATGATGAGGAGTTGCCTGTTCCTGTCTGTAACTTGAAAGCCACGGAACCAGACTCCATGTCAAGTGAATCTAGAGTAGTTCATTTGCAATGAGTTCAAGTAGTGAACATATAGAAGAGTACTGCCCTCAATTTCATGACACTTCGCCTCAGCTCTTTAATCAAAAGGAATTGAACGATTTGGTTCGCGATCTAAAACTTTCAAAACAGCAAGGTGAACTCTTGGGGTCGAGACTGCAACAACGGAACCTTCTAGCTCCAGGGACAAAAGTTTCCGTTTTCAGATCAAGAGTTGCTTCCTTCGCTCAATATTTCGATATGCAGAATTCATTGTGTGTATGTAGAGATGTCAATGGTCTGATGATGCAGCTAGGTGTACAACATAATCCACAGGAGTGGCGACTATTTATTGACTCCAGTAAAACCAGCTTGAAAGCAGTACTACTGCATAATGGCAATGCCTTCCCATCTGTACCTTTGGCTTACGCAGTAGACATGAAAGAAGCTGCTAGAGGCAATCAAATATAAGGATCATGAATGGTAGCTTTGCTGTGATTTAAAAGTTGTTGCACTCCTTACAGGTTTACAGGCTGGATTCACGAAATATTGCTGCTTTTTGTGCCTTTGGGACAGCCGTGACACCAAGAACCACTATACAGACAAGGAATGGCCTATAAGGAAATCATATGTTCCTGGAAACGTAAATGTCAACAACACCCCATTGATTGAGCACGATAAAATCATTTTGCCTCCCCTTCATATCAAGTTGGGACTTAACTTTGTAAAATCTCTGGATAAAGGAAGTGAGGCCTTCAATCATTTAAAAGAAAAGTGTCCGAAATTAAGTGAGGCAAAGCTGAAAGAGGGTATATTTGTTGGACTACAAATACGAAAATTGCTGAAAGATCCAACCTTTGATACCAAACTCACAGATATCCAATTAGCTGCTTGGTCTTCTTTTAAAGCAATTGTGAAGGGCTTTTTGAGTAACACGAAAGACAAAAACTATGTTACCATTGTGAATGATCTGTTGGACAACTATAAGAACATGGGGTGTAGAATGTCGCTTAAAATTCACTTTTTACATTCTCACCTTGATTTCTTTCCGGAAAATTTGGGAGCCGTAAGTGATGAGCATGGTGAACGCTTTCACCAAGACATTCTTACCATGGAACACCGTTACCAAAGCCATTGGAACCCTTCGATGATGGGTGACTACTGCTGGGGTCTTGTTAGGGAGAGTGATGAAACGGCACACAAAAGAAGAGCTCCGTCGTCGCACTTTTCGAAAACCAAAGACAAATAAAGGTAAAAATATCTTCTGAACTAACTTGGACCTTTTATTGGCATCATTGCCATATATACATACAAAATAGTATTGATTACAAACGTTCTGAATATGTATTTTTTTTATTAAATTGTGTTAATTTTCGCTATTACCATTTTTTATTCTGCTGTGTATCTAGGAAATGTGACGCCATAGAGAAAAACTGATTTTACCAGTGTAATCAGCACCCCAAAATTAGGTAAATCCACCCATTTACAAGCCAGATGCAGAAAAAAATTTAAATTTGTTTACAATTATCATAAATTTTAATATGCAACACAAATAAAATGGATACATTTTTTTACCGTGCTATAATTTTTTTTCACGTTTTGCTTTTACAAGGGGGTGTTGCCACAAGCGTTATGTAATTATTTCGAGGGGTTCAAGCCCGCGTTACGAGTGCGTTACAGAGGGGGTATTCAAAATACTCCAACGTAATTTATGGATGGCCCCTATCTTGCCCACGATCTTGGCATCCTTATTCCAGAGAGTCCGATGCCACACACTAAGTGGGACTTAAAGGGTTAGGGTTTGGGGGGGGGGATCGTCCTCTCCAAGAAAGTTGGAGAGCTGGAAGGGTATTAATTTGGGGTCTTTTTCATTATACGATATCAGTTTACTAGTTGAAAGTTTACGGAGCCAGTACCTTTGGCATAGAAAATTTCATTCACCACAATGGAGTCGGTTCTCAATAATGGTAACAAATGAACGAGCCATACAAGTCAATCAACATTTATGCAGCACATTTAACATTCGTTTTACCCAAAATTCACATATTATTACTACAATTTAATGGTAATCAGTGGCGTCTTCTTTGGGTGTGCAAGTTGTATGTCAACGCCCCGTAAAAAAGTCTCTCTAATATTTTTGAAAAAACTGATAGAAGAGAAATAGGCCGATAATTTTGAATTTCATATTTGTTGCCTGTTTTGAAGAGCGGCTTAATTTTAGCTGTTTTGAAAATTTCGGGTGCATAAAGATGCGTTAAATATGTGAGTTAACGGGTGTATAATGTCAAACACACAGGTCGTTAACAAAGAATCCGTGAATTCATTATTCCGGAATTTCAATTCTGTTTGTATCACATTCCATTGGCAGATAAAATTTATCGCTGGACATAGCTAATGTAACTGAAATCCATGTTTCTATCTCTGTAATTATCACACGCGGTGCATTTCCATGTACACATTAAATAATTATTTAAAATATTCATAGGTGAAAATTCAAAAACATTCAGTTCAAAATAACAAAAATTGACGAACGTTCTGTAGTCCAATTATGATAAGTAATTTGAAAAAAATCCCTCTACATAAAAATGTCAGTGTCGACATTAAACAATGTATTCATTATGATAAGGTAAGTATTTGCTGTTATGTCAAAACAATATTCATGTATACGTCTAAAGATCTTGGTAAAAATAAAACACGTGAATATTCGTGGAAATGCATTATTTTCTGGGGTAACTTTTCTACTGATCTCCTTCTGTGCGAAGTAATCGCACGGGTTCAGCTGATTATTATCATTACTTATAAGGTAGGACTGTTATAATGAATTTAATGAAGTTAACATTAAAATAGGTTCTACTGAAATTTATATATATTATTCCACGTATATAACAAGTGATTTTATTTAACAAGTAGTAAACCCAACAATTTTTTTAGCATTTTAAGTCACAGAGGAAATTGTATTATTTGATCACTAAATACTTTTACTTACAACTATTATTTAAAATAGATTTCCAAAATGTTTTTCTGTCTTAACGTAATTTGTGTTATTTATTGAAATAAAATAACTCATATATTTTCTTGATACAACTTTCACATTTTGAATTTTTCTTGCAGGAGGGGAGGCTACATTTCAGCATTGCCCGGGGCCCAAAATTGTCTAGCTCCGGCACTAGTTGGCAGTGTTCTAAAAGGGCATGCAATTGTTTCTTTAAAACAGACATAATATTATAATAAATTATAATTGTTCAAAATGTGATTCTAAGCAGGTCATGGAAACCGAATGCAATCCTCACACTAAGCGGATGGAAAACTGAACGGATGGAGTTGGGCTACTCCTTTTTGGGGAGGTAGGTAAACGGGTTAGTAACCGCTGATCGCGGGATTTATTTATTTAGTCAAAAACAGTCAAAAACTGTATGTGACGTAGGGGGGAGAAAATAATCTGCGCACGCTTTCTTGAGTTTCAGAATCCCTTCCCAACAATTTAACTATTAATAGTTGAAAGATGAAAAATAATAATAATAATAATAATAATAATAATAATAATAATAATAATAATAATAATAATAATAATAACAAATTTTAAAAAGCGAGAGATTAACATTTCAAAAACTAGATATTTTCGTTGCCAAATTATAGAAAACTTATTTTTAACGGTAAATGAACTGCAGATTTGATTTTTCTGTATTGTTAACAAAATAGAAACTCACCCTAAGCTCTACTACCACTACAAGTAAAAGGAAAATTCAACAAAACGTGCTCATAGTGAAGCTACATTTACGTCCAGAAGCAAATCAAGGGGCCGTCTCGGCATTTGCTCAATGGATCAGGGAAACTGGACAAAAACCTGATCGAGATGGGGGTCATTGACCCGGAAGTACATTATTTGTTACAGGCATATTGAGTCTTTGTTTAAATTATACAACGCAAATGTAAACTAATTCATTATACTATATCTTGTTTTTGTTAAAGTAAACATTATTTTTCTTTTTGACGACCAGTATAGTCTCTAATTGTATAGAAACAGTTTTGCAGCAGAAAAGATTTTACTTTTAACTTAAATTTGTGTACCAATTTTAAATGTTTAATTTCATCTGGCAATGCGTTGTAAAGTAACGTACATGTATTGTATGTGGATTTCTTGTAGTGAGCTGTTGATACTGACACTTGATGAACATGATTTCTACGTCGAGTGTTGTAATCGATGCAATCGATGAACGCCCTTGTCGACGGGGGCTATCTCTCCGCTCTTCGCCCTTATCGTACCCAACATGAAAGAATTAACTACCACGCACACATGGAGAAACAACAATATGAATTTGCGAGATGAATTGCGTAGCATTTATAACCTCGAACTTCTTGACGCTTCGCTACGTCTGTCCATTCTCATGGCGAGGTTTCGCCGAGGTGATAACATAAACCATCCTTGATTCCGTCCAATCAATAATTTCAAACGTATTTGTGCCAAAATGTATGTTTTAATTGAAAACCGACCGTCTCTATTGCACCACGAAACATAAATCTCTGGATACTCGATTTCGTTACGGATCTCACGACGTCAGGAGTCAGTTCGTGAACCCGGGTACGATAAGAGGTGTGTCCCGGAACGTATATTCAAGGGAAGAATGTAAATCGTAAATGACAGTCGTAGAAAATTTTAAATGACAAATACTTCAAAAAGAGTTTGAAGGAATGAACATGAATACAATTTTTCGTTTCACTTCTTTCAAAAGAAGTCAATGCATTCTTCGAATAAAACTATTGCATTTAAACTGAAATGTGTGTTAAAATTAAATTTAGTGAAAATCAGAAAAAGATTCTCTGTAATAATATCTACGAGGTGAGTTCCATACTTTTCTAGTCTCATTAACCTATTTTTTTATACAAGGAAAAATTACATATCTTTTCAACTTAATCATCCTTTATGCCAACTCACTTTTCATATCTGTTTATTAATATTTCTAGGTCTTTGAAAAAAACTCCGATTTTTATTCGCAAAATATCCAAACAGCTACTTCTTTCATCAGACGCTGCTCTGAAATTTTTCTTCCCCGAAGGTTCTTAACTTTGAATTGTAAAGTTCTTCACACATTTTTCATGTACGAGCACTACGATTCTCTTGAGATAAAGCCCGCTTCTGATTCCCTACTAAATTAGTCTGTCTTCAAACACAGTTGAAAGCAGGATTATTTCCACAAAAAAAAAAATTCAAAGGCAGTATTCTAAGAAAAATTTAGTGCAAATGTAAAGGATATAGCCGAATAAGGCGGTGAAAAGTGCCCCCAAACCAAATCAATAATCGCGATGCTCATGTGAAAGAGAATACAAAATGACGTAGATTCCCAAAAAATCAGCCTCCTAGGGCTATCTGTTGCAGAGATACGAGAAATGTGTTTGCATGTTTTATTTATTTCTCAGCATCTACTGTTACTACACTACTGCTACTGCTACATCTACTCTACTCAGGCTGAAAAAAATTGCAATTGGGAAACCTAGTTCAATTTGAATGTATTTTTGTCAACGAATTTTGGCGCCAAATTCATATTGAAAAAAATAATTTTGAAATTTATTTTCAACATGATAACGTTGGAGTACTGTCTCAAGTTTTCCCCTAAAATGGGTCTCATAACATTCTATAAATATATTTTTTCAAATTTTTAAACAACATGGACGGTAGTGAAACAAATTACAACCAATTTTTCAGTTTAAAAATTTGAAATTCGCGCCTAAATGTGATTGGAGAAAACAGTGTAACCGATATTTAAACACATTTAAACACGACATGAACCGGAAATCTTATAGGTGTTACAAAGATTATGTATCAAACTTAATCGGAATATCCTTGGTGGAAAGCATGGTGGAAAGAGATGGGTGGCCGCTTGCGCATCCGACTTGAGCCAATGAGCTTCAGGCAGCAGTGTGCGTCATAATATTAGTGTGAATTTTAAATTCCAAAATTATCGCAGCTACAAATCATTGAAACACAAACAGGTAAGCACTTTTTTAAATATTACACACGGCACCACTGAGAAAGGCGCAAAAAACTGTGCCATAATGATGTGGGCGGGCGGGGGTGGGCCTGGTGACGGCCTTGAGTGGAATTGAGAGGCAGCTCTGTAAAAACCGCGGTATAATTTGATTTATATTATAAACAAATGATTAATATACCTAAAACCGAGTAATTTGATTTATATTAGAAACAATAGATAAATCTAAAAACAAAAGGGGTTTCATAATTTTATTTCGATAATATAAATAGTACTTTCCACATAAAACAAACACTTGTCAGCAAAAAGTTCCAAATCATTCTGGTAAGGAAGACCTTTCAATAATTTTACTATAAACTGTTTAAACATGAATACAATCCAATTTGAAATTAACATTTCCATTTGAAATCCTTCCAATCATATTTTGGCGCCAACTTAATGCTTAAACGAAAAAAAATGGTTTTCATTTTTTTTTTGCTATCGTCCACATTGTTTAAAAATATGAAAAAATATATTTACAGAATTTTATGAGACCCATTTTAGGGGAAAACTTGATACAGTATTCCAACGTTATCAGTCGAAAAGTAATTTCAAAACTTTTTTTTCAATATGAATTTGGCGCCAAAATTCGTTGACAAAAATACATTCAAATTGAACTAAGTTTCCCCGTCTATAAAATTTTCTTCGGCCTGATACGCAATAGATGCTGAGAAACAATAAAACATGCAAAACACGTTTCTCGTGTCTCTGCAGCAGATTGCCCTTAGAGGCTGATTTTTTGTGAATCTACGTCATTTTGTATTCTCTTTCATATGAGTATCGCGATTATCGATTTGATTTGGGGGCACTTTTCCCAACCTTATTCGGCTATACCCTTTACAATTCATTTAACATAAGTGTGAAAATGCAGTTAGTATGACTGTTCCACCCGTGAAATTAAAACCAATGGAGTTTAACTATCCATACAAAATGCTCCAATCAGTTACGGTGTATCTTAAAAAGTTTATTGCTCTTTCTGTCCGATTTTTCTCACCGTTTCTCCCTGCTGGCCGATCATACACTGTGACTCGTTTATCTTAGGAGACGGTATACATCGATTGCTATATCGATGTCCAATAAACCACGTATGTACTATAACATAACCTTTTTGGTTTCCACATAGATTTAATTTATTTTCAATATTTGATGTATTTTGAAACTCAGTTGGACATAATTTCATTCGTGGAATATTTCATTCGTGGAATTAAATACCACTTATGCTGGAGAAATTCTCAAATAAATCCCCTCCTCGCTTCGCGAGTCGCGGATTTATCGATAATTTCCAAATTCGTGGTATTACCTATGATAAATTTTGTCCATTATTCTAGTCATTAATGTAAAAGTTTCAGAATAATATGACAGAATTGAGTCTTCAATTGAAACCTGACGTTGGGCATTTTCTGATACCCCCTTACTATATTCGAAAGGGAATTTTGAGCATGCATATTAAAATATGTATTGTTTTTTCGTGACATATCCTTTTCAGAGTACAGAGAGTGGTCGGAAGTGGAAATTTACTCGAAATACATCAAAAGTAGGTTACTGGTAAACATTCGCCCATTATACAGATCGCCAAACTACCATAAAACGTGATATTGACATAAGTAGGAGGACAAAACTGAGTGTGGAGAAAGTGGTCATCGTGAACGGCACCGAGTTCATACTCTGTGTAAATTCACCTTCATTAAACAATTTTCAGAAAGTCTTCCATTCGTTTTGAAGAATCCTTAAAACGTACACAATAGAATTACGAAATAATACTATTATAATTTAAACATTTCAAAAGGATTGTATTCATAATATCTCAACCGTTCAACGCACTAATTCATAAGAAATATATTCAAAAATTTTGTTAAGGTAGAAGAGAACTACTTTCATTATTATGAAATTTAATGATTAATATGTTTTCATTAAGAATAATTGTACGAAATGAAAGTTATATTATTAACCTTTATAAGCATGCATTATTGGCAAAAAATAAAGTAATTCTTTAATTATTTAGTTGATTGATCTTTCACTTTGTGCGATATTACAGGTCATATTCTTTCCACTTCAGACTGTTTTTGCCTTCCAACTCATCTTCTTTGTAGTTGAAAGTTAATTGCTAGATAAAATTAAATGTAGGAAAAACAAAAGGACAGAATCCCAATCTGAAGAAACTTGTATTTGGCGTTATTGGATCAGCTACCGGTGTCCTCCTTGCCTGGGCCTAGTTAAATTCCCATGCTTGGGGGGTAAGAGCGACATGAGGCGAACATGACGTATTATCTTCACCGTAACTACCAAGATCCGCCTGCTTGAGCTTTTCTTCGTCACACAGCTACAAAAACTGGGACGATTTTCAAGGAAAGCTACAACTCTAGTTTTGCCTCTGAAGAAACTTACGTCTCTTCTTCCTTATCCTTACGAAGAAGGCAGAATCGGCTCTCTTCCGCAAGAACATGAACGAGTCCCCCGCGCCGCATCGGCGTGAGCGGAAGCGGATTTGTAACCTCCAACTCGATTAAGGGGCAGAGACGCTTCGCTACACGCGGCCAACGACACGGCGAGACCCCTGGCACCTTCGGTGTACGCGATTAACAGACAATGTTATTGAGCATTTTATTTCTAGGTTGTTTTTTTTTTTTGCGGAACACTTTTAACTTGATATTTTGACGCATCGCTACGCTTGTCGGAAATTGGCTGACAATGCTCCTCCCTTTGGTCTACGCGATCAATAAAACACATCCTTGAGCCTATGAATCGTGTAATTTCCAAATTTCATTCGAGCTCCATAAACAAAATGGACTCCTTCCCACTACTCGCTCTTCGCTTTCGAACACCGATCTCGTGACGTCAGAGTCGACTCGTTATGATAAGGATAAAAACCCAAACTTATTAATAAATGTTTCAGCAATACCACAATTATTAACTTAACGTAAATTTACTGCGATGACGAGCAGGAATTTTGTAGCATGAGGATTTCCAAAGCACTCACTACTCTTCATGGATAAAACATATCTTACCTCAAATACAGTAAAAGTGCCATTCATTACACCAAATATCATAAAATTTGTCGCAGGGTGAAGGAAGCATATTAGTTTATATCCCTTAAGTCAGTTGCAAAATTTGAAATATGAATCTGGGACATTCTGGACCATTTCTTTACTTCACACATTAACTTGAAAATAGTGAGATTGGATAAAAATTCAGGTTTTATGAAGTTACATGAAGTTCATCAACATCAACTTTTTATCAAAATTTTTAACAAAATGTTTATCATGAAAACAAGAGACTGCCATTATTTAAATGACTTTGTCTACCAACCATGGTAATAAAAAATTGTAAGTTTTGCTACGTAAATGGCCGCACCTACTGTCGGCAACTGTAATAGGTAAAGCCTGTTATACAGTTTCAATAAATAAAATAAAAAATAATAAAATTTGACGTCCAACAGTCTAGAAGTCTAGTACTTCACAGAGGCGGCAACACAGTTAAAACGAACTATAAGAGAAGGCACTTCTAATGTCGCTAAATTACCTACCTGTTGAGCGCAAAATTGACGTGCTGCTCACCATTTATCTCCCCAAATCTGGAACTCTTCTTTATGAACACATCTCTAGTTTGTGGCCCGAATACGGCGGAGCACACCTGGTAAACAGACTGTTTGGGAAGCAGGCGAGTTTCACCCGTCACTATCGGCAGCACACAACGAACTGTCAGGAATCCCTTCTGTTCTAAACGGTTCTAGGTTATCGGCGGGCGCGCAACCTTGGCGCAGGGGTAAAGAGATGTCCAGAATGACGCAGAACGTTTGGCGGGAAAGTGTTGGGTGGCAATCTCTTGTGTGCACCTAAGCGATTCCTGGAGAATTAATAAGTTTTTGGCTGTATTATGCGGTTGCCGAGGTGCATGTGTCGTATCACATTTGTTATTTACAATATTTTTTTTATTTCGTTTTATTTAGGTTCTGGTTACGAATTTCTTCGACCAATTGGATTTAGAAAAGCACTATTTTATTAACACACGTCAAGTTGCTACCTTTTCTGTTTGAAAACGGTTCGAAGTAAATATTATAACTTTAGCGATAATGCTAAGACGCTACTTTATAATAAAATGAAATGTACGAAACATTTGGTTCCATGTGTCCTTTCATCCGTTATGAAAAGTGCCAACTAATTTCGAGCCCTTGTGCCATTCGGGTAGAAGGGATTCGTTCCGTATATTTTTATAAACTGTCTGCTTTTTAAATATTGATTTTAGAAATTTGAATTATCGAGAGAAATATTACCTACATTGAACTTTAATAATCATTTGAAAAACAAAACAGAATGTTCATAAACGCAGTCCCAAAATTGTTAACGATTTTTCACAGGGTGAAGGAACTTTCAGCGCTAAGTTAACCAGAATTTAATGTAATTTAACAATAAATTTTTCAAATAATTAATTGTAATAAATATATGGTTATTTTAAAATGTGAATCTGGCACATTATCATATTTTTTTAAATGTTTGCATTTTCCTGTGCTGAATTCAAATTTTCATTCTTGAATTTCAATATTCAAGTCATGCACTTAAAATATTTCTAGTTATACTCAATGATTTTAATGTTAACATTTTTTATGAAATGTATTTTCAATATCTTTTATTTGGCAAGTTTTAATGAACATTTGATGCCATTTTTTGGAATACAATTGGGACACTACTTGATAGCCCTGGTGGCAGAAGAAAACAGTTGATTTGTTATCCTACGTAATATTTGGGCTTAGCTTTTACACAAATAGCGTCTTAAAGGTCAAAAAAATTTTAGTGGCTCATACATATTGCTGCATTGATGCTGTGTTGGT
The DNA here is from genome assembly GCA_011170035.1 of Teleogryllus occipitalis. Taxonomy (NCBI): domain Eukaryota; kingdom Metazoa; phylum Arthropoda; class Insecta; order Orthoptera; family Gryllidae; genus Teleogryllus; species Teleogryllus occipitalis. The sequence continues at coordinate 156,034 of BLKR01002221.1, forward strand.
ACAACACGTCCAGGCAATGCAAGTAAATGACAACTTATTTATTGAGAGCTATATCCTTTAGTGAGGTGTTTATATTGCAAAAATGTAGAAAATCTACATACGTTTACACGTGAAACATCTGAGAATGACAGAAACAGTTTAGACGTGTGAATTGTGAATTAAGATGGGGCGGAGCCTGCAACCCACTATTGACCTGAAATAACCATCTAATTTTTTTGCTTAAAAGTAGAAATCTACATTTGTCCTCTTTGTTCTGAGGGCACTATAATTTAACGTTCCTGATTTTTGTCTGTCAGAAGGGCATTTAGAACAGCTTACCCTGTCCCTCCTGGACCTTTCTGCCAATCCACTATCGGGCACAATTAGGTATTTGGTAAGTGGTGAAAATATAAGTTCGCTTTGGAGGAAAAAGAACATTTCACTGCGAAAAAGTGTACCTAAACAAAACAAAAACGTTTTAAAACTATTATAGGCAGAGAAAAACCGCCAACGAATGATACGGCATTTTAAAAGAAAATCGTCACATGTCTTTTATCCATAAGCTCACGGTTTCTAGCAGCCTTCCGCTTGCCACCCAGAGACGACGGTGCTCCCCTCCGAACTACTAAAAGTCACGTGTTGTGGACATCTCGGTTCGCCGAGCGATAGAGGGCGCTGCTCGAAGCTTCAGCAAGTAAAGTGTCCGAGCAACGCACAGAGAAGTCATGCTCAATGTCCACAGTGGTCGAAGATGGATTGTTTATTTGTTTAACATAGGCTGGCAACACAGATAGGTTTGCCTCCGATTTTTTCCCGCCTTTTCAATCGTGCCTCCGAGTGACCTCTGGTTGGTTCTTGACCGCGAAATACAAATATCTCACATTTTCCTACCTCGTGTTTTCTACCCGAAACCAGATGGTGATGTGTTCACAATGCGAAAGGCTCATAAAATGGGCAGTAATTTCTGATGAACACATCCGATCTATGAGGAAAATAATCTGAGACGATGTAGCTCTGATTAAACTTTGATCGTCGTCGCCTGAAATATTGACTCTTACGCATGTCCCTGATATTTAACTTCTTCAGGATATGATTACTAGTACGGTGGCTACATTCTATTAAATATCATAAAATAATATTAAGTAATCTGAAGTAAGAGTACATAATTTAACTTATTATTCATGATATGTGCTGTTGCGATTGTGCGACACATCATTATTATTATTATTATTATTATTATTATTATTATTATTATTATTATTATTATTATTACATTGTAGTAAAATATGTAAATTGGAAAAGGGAAACATATAAATTCTACTTCTCACCCCTAACACTGGCATTTTGTGACCACGCGTCCCACATCGAGCTCAGGCCGGAGGCAACAGATTTGTATGCACATTCTGATTGGCCCAGTAAACTTAGCGGTTCTCGCCACATGAACGAGTACAACCGGACCTCCGATTCCGTATGTTCCTCCATCGGATAAACCGGAGATAACCGGAGGAGCGCAGTAATCGCGACCTCTGATTCAATTACTCGGAGGCCAGGCTCCGCATGCCAGCACAAGTTAAACGCAGACATGTCAAGGTTGCGGGCAAGATAACAGCTGAAATGCAGTTCGTGATACGATTCGTTCACGCGCGCGAACCCAAATGGACAGAACGAATCTTGAGGGGAACCCCTGAAAAGGGAAGGTTTCTTTGTGTAGAGTAAGTGGAAGTACATAGAGGTGTTTATGTGTGTGTGGCAGAGAATGCAAATGGGTTTGGAGTGCTATTAAGAAGAAATTGCCGGGCCACGCAGCTTCCGAACGTTATTTTTTCTATTTGTACGAGTGTATGTGGATTGATTGATTGTTAGCGATTCCAGGCGCGTCAACTACTGAGGTGATTAGTTCCGTAAGTGTAGTGCATGTTTATTTCCATCGGGAGGAAAAACATGCACTACACATGGCGGTTATCTTCCTTCGCTTGATGGCGAGACTTGATGGCGACTACCGTCGACTAGCGGGGTTCTCCTCAACCAGGTATCTCCCACCAGTAGGGAACCGCCCCAGCCGGGACACGCTCTAAGCTCCCGACCGGTCTCCCGGAATGTGAATGTGTAGTGCATGTTAGTGTAGGTGTGTGTGTAAGGGGAGAGGATAGGACAAGGAAGAGGAAGGAAAGATCGCGCACGGCCCGTGGCCCATTTGTTAGGGTTCTGTTCCAGCATTCGCCTAGTGTTGATCGGAGAAACCACGGAAAAGTACCGATCAGAGCAGCCGGCCGCTAGAATTCTCCTCTAGTCAGCGACTGAATTCGACCAAGCTGAAAAGCTAGTGTCGAAAATCCTCCCGCCGCGCCATCGGGACTCGAAGCTAGGGCCTCCCAGTTAGAGGCACTGCGGTGACATCAGTTGATACACTGAGCCACCTCTCCCGGTAGTATATGTGGAGGAGAAAACTTCTGAGACAAGAAAATGTAGGCATTCCTGGAAAACTTTAAGAAAATATAATACATGCCAAATGATTTTGAAGGCGAGTATTCGGATAAAATGCGTTGGTAATTATACGTTGAACAGACTCAAAAATGTTTTATGTTAACTCAAGGATCTGGTTAGTTCGTCTATCGACTTATTTCGATTCTCGATTTTGAGTTTACGTACTGTGAATGATTCATTCCTTATTTTTGACATAAGCACAAAAACTTGAAGCTTGCAAGCTATTAAGTTAACGTCTTACGTGTTATGCTTATGCGAACGCATTGTGAATGAGTCCACTTATGGATGTAATTCCATCTTTTATGTTAACACCATGCTTATGATTGTGTTTTGCAATGTGATTGGGTCTTTACTCCGCGGGAAAGTGCGTCGGCCGCGCACGCTGTGGCCGCGCCGCGAGTGACTCATTCTCGGAATCGCCAGCGCGCGTGAACGAATCCGTTCACAAACTGAATTTCTACCAACGTTACTAGCAAACAAGAGTTAGGGGACACTGCGTCCAGGCGGCATCCTCGAAGGAATACTTCCGAGGGTGCCGATCCAGGCAACTGCTGCTAGGTTCCTAAGTTGTCGAAACCTCGCTGAGTTGTACAAATTGCTCCGGCGTGCTAACTATCAGTCTACGTGAACTTATGAGTAATTAAAATTATTGTATAATTTGATACATTTTAATATTTCATTATAAAACACACATGAAAATACTCTACAAACCTTCAGGAAGAGAATCCATACTGCCAGCTTTCTCTACACGACTTTGTATGGCCACCACTTACAAACAAAGATGACCCTGGCCCTGTGATACTCTTGGCACTGTAGAGGTCTACCGAACGCCGCGAAGGGTAAGTTCGGGTGACCACTGGTGCCAGGGGAATTGACCTAGAGGCCAGGGGAATTGCCGAAGTGGGCAGAAACAGATGCCCCCAAGTTTACAGTGTGTCGTAGTATTTGCAAAAGTTCAGTAAACGCGATTTCATTTTTGAGGTTTTGGCCAGGATGTCGGGAAAATGCATCACCGTGCGGCGTGACGGTGCGTCACTGGAGACTTGGCCTACGACATTCGTTTGGAGAAATCAGTTAATAGTTAGTCCCAAATTTAGAGATATTACTTTCCATTTCCTCTACTGAAGCAAATAAATTATCCATTACCATTAAATGCATCAGTCATATTTGTACTTATCAATCGACAGAACATTACACATTTTGCATAGAGAGGTTCTTCGTTTCATAATCACGTTTACTTAAGATTGCAATAATTATATTAACTTACTACGTTTAGATTAGGAACATACGATTATTGTCACTACAACAGAACATGATTTCTCGTATAATTGATATCAGCAAGTAATATTAGTGTAGAACATTCCATTCAAATAACACATAACCAGCCGTTATTCGTGTTAGAAAAAAATTTAAGTTCCTTCAGTTTCTTTTATAACATTGAAATTTTTAATACATGTTATATCGTTCTAGCATAGCTTTTTCCAGTGACTTTGCAACAATCTGCAATTCTATGTGACAATAATCACCAGCCTTTCTTATCAGTTCTGCGATACAGTTTTGCAAACTCAGAGTAAACTATGTCGATTTTATGAATTTTGGAACCATTCATTTCAGTGAAGACTGAATCAGCTCAATATAATGTTTTATTGTTTTTACATTAATTTATTTAACAGACCATTTTCTTTAATAATTTATTTCTTTTTTCTGAAACACTTCAAAAATGACTTCTAGTTATTTGTACATTGCGTGTAAAGGCATTCTGACATTCCTCACAACGTAAGTAATGCATTGTGTATTGTAGAGCAGCAATAGTTTAAATATCCGAGATTTTCGTGTCTGTAATTTTTATTATTATTTTTTCCCTTTTTTAATAGTATTCAATGTAATAATTTTTAATAGTACTCAATACATTTTTTATCATTATTTTCTTCTGAAATCTTGTCAATAATACTACATGTACTCTCCCCATATGCAGTATACAGATTTTTTTTAATGATAACTACAAATTCATCTTCAGTGAATGTCCTACACAGGGTCTTCTGCACCCTTGAGAAACTCACATCTGACACCCTCTTCTCCGATATAGTTAAGTCACTTATTTTTAACTCCTGAGTCCGTTTTAGCACCCTCCATGACCCAACGCCCTTGACGAGTTCGAGCCCATCAACCCCTTCTCACTCTTCGAGGTACCACGCAAAAAACCCTTAGCAGGAGCTTCTGGAAACGAGGTGCTTTAACATAGCTTAGCAAACGTAGACTCAGATCTCTCGAACTGAATATTTTTAATCTTGCTTCGGCTTTCTAACAAAATATTGTCTCGTTATTTGCTTACTTCCAAATTAACATCTTTACTTATAGTAACAAAAATATAAGAATTCTCATTTTTCGTTTGTAATCAAGTTTTGCACTCACTTTGTATTGTTTAATTTCTTAAAAATTAAATTGTATGTATAAAACAATGTAATACCAAACTAAAATTGATTGATTGATTGAAAATTGATTTATATTCCCTTGTAAATTTATCGAAATGCTACAAATTCTGAGTCGTAAGAATGTGCTGTATGCTTTGTGCAAAAACTTAGGTTTCTGTCTTTAAACCTATTTCAGATTAGCTTTCATCTACTTTTGGATATTTTTAATCTCCGAGTTATAGGTGTTTAGGAAAAGGAACATGTTAAATTTTGAACATAAATGATATGTTTATATTGAAGAAACTAAAATGTTTTTAAAATTAATTTTGCTTTTTTATCAACATTAACAGTTTTAAAATGTTTTCAGGATTTGATTACCGATCTCACGTCGTTATAGCTTTACTCTAATTCTTCCATTCTGTTATCATAAAGTATACAGCTGTCCACAATGCAATGCCACGCCCCTAGAGATTGGCCGCGACATTCCTGGGATCCACTATCCACAGCCTTGGACACTGACCTGTTGCACGAGATTCATAGCCCTTTTCTCATTTGAAAGGTAGCACAACGCAAACTAGTAGACCGGCAGCTAAAGAAAATTACGATACAATAATACTGGTTAAACAACTTAACATATATATTTCGGGTCGATAGCTGGCGGAATACGGAATACGAATTGAGTATTGACGCTTGCAAAAAAGACCTTTAAACAATTTTCTTAAAATTTGTAAAAAAAAGTGCCCTTGGAAAATTGGTACAAACGTGATATTAGTTTTATATTATTTATTTGTGAGCAAATTTGCAGATCGTAAACTTCAAACTCATGTAGCGTCATGAACACCGTGCAGTGCAGACTAGAATATGTTCCTGTTCATGCGACATACGATTTCGAACTTAAGTTTTGGAGGAGAGCTACAATCACTTGCTAAATGTTTATCAACGAAAATGAATATGGTCCTTTATATCGGTGTTTCTGAAATCTGGCACACATACAATTTCTTACTCGTGCATTTATTCAACTTAGATTTCCAAGTAAATGAATTGCCGGTCTCTTAAGATGCACACCGTAGTGAAAAAAATGACGTTTATGTCAGTATGGCATGTGCTTAGAGACGACAAAATGGGACTTCGGCTCCTTGGTATGTTTTCTGCATGTAAAATACTGCTGACGCCCGATTGGTTACAGAGCGACCGGAACTAAGAAGCGCGTTAAACTCCATTTACTGAATGTGTTCCTACAATATGCTTGCACGCCTTTAATAGTAGGAACAGGGTTTCAGATGTTTGCAACCCCAGCGTATCCCGCATAAGAAGCCGGTCGTAATTTCAAGTTAACACGTGTCATAAACAACTACCAGTCTTAACGTTATTGTTCGGCTTCTGGGCAAGGAAAAAATCGTGATAATTAATTCTTTTCCCGAGGCAGGATTTAAATATGGTTGTTTTTATGTAGCCATTAAGTTAATTTTGAAATTTAATTCGATTGCCATGGCAAAGTATGGAACCCCTGTTCCTTGCCGCTGTCGCTATTTCATTTCAGAAAAGCAGAGAATAGATCACAAAAAAGGAAGGTTATAAATCGGCCCCCCGACAGGGGCGTCCACGAATAATAATCGACGCACATTTACAAATATTTGTGGAAGCTATCGACCCAGGGAGAGGCTTATCGTTGTAATTGATTCATTATTTGGTGTTTCCAGGAACGTCAATTGGTATGGTCATAGTAGAGTGCACGTCATATTACGGAAGGAGGTAGTATTTCTGCTGGAATGTGAGATCCGGCGCCCACCTTCTCGTTGGCCTGCAGGGTTCGCTTCAGGACAGAACTTACATAAATGCAAAACAAGTAGTTGCTTGGGACCCCCAAAGCTTCAGAAAAATATGCATATTTTATAACTAAAATATATTTAATGTAATAAATATAATATATGTAAAATATTACATAGAAACTGATTAGTTTTTATTTGTACTTGTACAAAAAATACTTGTATTAAGATAAGATTTTTATTTAATAAAGATGGAGCTATTTTTACGGGGGAAGGGAAGTCAATTTTGTTTGATTTTTTAGTTGTAACTGTCTAATAATTTTATTATTAATTATTATTATTAAAAAATTATCCCAATAATTTTTGACAGTTATGACATTGCTGTTTTTTATTTTATTTTCAGTTGCTCAATTCATTTCGTTCTACGTTTCGACGACTTTTTATCATCATTTTCAAGTACTAAAAAATATTTTTTTAAACATTTAGATTTTACATTATTACTGAAAATTTTGAGGTCTCAAAATTATAATGCATACTTACTCAATTAACTTATTATGAATGTAATTTAAAATGTGAACATACGTTATTAGATTGGCGTGTACGTCTCCTTATAATGTGATAAACAATTGTATCAATTTGCTCTTGGTAAGTTACAATATTTTGAAAATACTAGGATCTAGAAAATTATAATGTAAAATATAAATGTTTACACCAATATTTTTCAGTACTTAAAAATGACGAAAAAAGTCGTCGAAACGTAGTACAAAATGAGGAATTGAGCAATTGAAAATAAAAAACCACAATGTCATAACTGTCTGAAAAAATATTGGGATAATTTAATAATAACACAATTTTGTGCTTGGGGGTCCTGCAATGCTTAAATCTCCTCTCAGTTTATACTGGGAAGAGAGTGATTGTGATCAGATGCTCCTGGGATGAAGTCGAATAGAAAATGGCACGAACGCGAAGGCAATCCCATCCTGGAATCACAGAACGTTTACACAAAGTTCACATAATACAAATGATAAGTTTAACTAAATCATTCTTCTTTGTGAAAAATTTTGCGATCATGGTAACAAGCATTGAAGCAATGTTAATGGCGCATCATTTAGCATGTTGCATTACTCAACATACAACATTCGTTAACAATTACCATGTTGATGCTTTAGAAATATTGAGAAGTGGAGTAGCTGCTTTAGATAAGCATTTAGATCGGGAAGTACATTCGGAAAGGAGTTTTTAACTCGAAAAAACATTAGCTGCAAAATGTAATTGAATGGATATACACATATTTTCTTCGATGACTCTCGTAAAGAAATTGGAGCTGACTGTGGAGTAAAAATAAGAGACATTACTACAATTAAGGTTCAATGATTATTGTTGTATTGTTTACTGTGAAGCATATGCCATTCTTCTCGCTTTTAAATATATTCAAGAAAAAATATAGACTTTTTGTTTTATTTTTACAGTTTCCAAAAGTGTGTTTGTAAGCTTAAACAATACTGAAAATCAGGGTCTATAGTAAATCAAATAGCTATTTTTTTATTTTGACTTCTTTTACATGACCAAGGAAATAATTCTCATTTGGATCCTATCACATCGAGATATTGCCGGCAATTTATTACTTGATAAAGCAGCAAAGGACTCGACTATTCCCGAAATTCACCTTTTGTAGAACGTCCAGTTTCCCATAATGACATAAAAAAATAATTTCACCAAAGAAACAAGGCTGTTTGGAATACTGAATGGACCAAATCACCAAACCAATTACATCAGATCAGAAAAAGGAACTTTGATGACCACTTTCCTTACCTTCACAAGAGAAAATATCAAACTGTAGTCAGCCGGTTAAGAATTGACCATTCTAAACTTAGACATTTACTAACGAAAGAAATGCAAAAATATTGTGACCACTGTTAATCTACCACACATATTACTGTCCCATTTACAAAGATATTCGTAAAAATGTACGCATTGCCTCTCACTATCCCAGAAATTCTTAACAACAAACATCACATAGAAAATCTATTCTATTTTTAAAGGAACCTTAACCTTATCAATAAACAGTAAAAAAATAAGAATCTTATAAGTACTAATATAATATAAGGATTATATCAAATAATGTATTAGTAATGCACAATTTGTACTCCGATTATTGTTTTTTATATTTTCTACCTCTTGAATGTGGGCGTTAATGATCTTAGAGATCATCCAGTGTTACTCTTATATTAACAAATATTATATTATGATTTTTTAAAAATTATATTGATTGTACTTTGTATGTATTGTTTTAATGTGGATGCTAATGACCTTGCAGCTCATGCGACCAATTAATAAAGCATGTATTTAAAAAAATGTGTTTGAGTTTTTTCAATAGAAACTTGGTATTTGTGCAAATATAAAAGACTTCTTGCTTCCTGCTTTTAATACGTGAATACAACTCCCAACAATAATGTGAAATATTATTTCAAATTCAGAAGAAGTGAGCAGGTTTCATAGCTATACTTCGACACTGGAGCGAAAATATGATTAAAGAGCTTCAGTACTCCGTGCACCTACGGGACAATGAAGCTGATGCAATTCCCTTGGTAATTCGACACGATTCCGAATTTCTTTTAATGGCTGAGCACATCGGTTACGTGTGACATGGAAATCTGCGCTGTGATGCAAAGTGTTGCAACAGGCCTTCTGACGTGTCAAATTAAAATCGAAACTAGAATTGCGTCAGACGAATGAAGGTGCATGAAGAGCTCGAACGAAAGCCGAATGCAATTATCCCTCGACAAGTGGATAGAGTTTACATTACTCGCTGCATTATTGAATCATGGCGGATTAAAACGAATCGAATTGAATCACATTTCACGTAAAAGATCCTTCTATTATACTCATGTAAGGAGGAATCGCACCTTTTTTCAAAATACCGATATGCGGATATTGCAACTATTCTACAACCCTAATGCGGCATATATTTTAAACAATAAATTAGTATTTCAACGTACCTGTTTTCATTCGAGGGTAGAAGAAAATGAAATGAAGAAGGAAGAAGTTAAAGGAGCAGTAAACTCTAATTTTCCAAAGTATTAAACACGTTTTATATACAGTCGAAGCTCCCTAGGTTTAAAATCAATTGATTCTAAAGATGCAATTAATAATACAATTGAAATACAAAACTTAAAGAAATACAAACTAAAAATTAAAAATAATACAAAAATATAATTAAATTCATGAATGTTATGATATTTAATTGTTGTAGTGAAACTTGGAAGTGATATTACTGCAAACATTTTCATTAAAACCTTTTTAATTTTTTGATTAATGACATTTTAATGAAACTCATTTAATAAAACATGTTCAATAGCATTTTATTGATTTTAAAATAAAAATGCCCTAGAACGTTGCCATCCCAGTCTTTGATCTCTAAACAATTAACACCTCAAGCCATTCGATTGATTATTTCGTGTTTCTAGCCACGTCAACTACAGTGATTATGAGACCGTAAGTATAGTGCATAGTTTTATCATGAGAGGTGGCGGTTATTTTCCTCCATTGGATGGGGAGATCCGGCGCCAATCTACACGTCGGCTTGCGGGGTTTTCCCCAACCAGGTATCTCTCACCAATGGGGCACACCCACACCCGGGATAAGCGGTAAGCTCTCGGCTGGTCTCCTGGCGTGTGTAGTAGTATGCTGCTTGTGAGTGTAGGTAATTAAGGAGTGAAGATAGGACGAGGAAGAGGAAAAAAAGATCGTGCGTGGTCCGTGGCTCATTTGTTAGGGTACTGCTCTGGCTCTCGGACGTTGATCGAAAAAACCACGAAAATTTACCGATCAACGCAGCCGGCCGCTAGAATCCTCCTCCAGACAGCGTCTGAATGCGACCTGTAGCATGGCAATGGACGTGAGCGTACGAATCTGACGATGAAGAGGAAAGAAAGATCGTGCGTGGTTCGTGGCTCATTTGTTAGGGTACTGCTCTGGCTCTCGGACGTTGATCGAATAAACCACGAAAAATTACCGATCAGAGCAGACGGCCGCTAGAATCCCCCGCCAGACAGCGTCTGAATGCGACCTGTAGCATGGCAATGGACGTGAGCGTACGAATCTGACGATGAAGAGGAAAGAAAGATCGCGCGTGGTCCGTGGCTCATTTGTTAGGGTACTGCTCTGGCTCTCGGACGTTGATCGAATAAACCACGGAAAATTACCGATCAGAGCAGACGGCCGCTAGAATCCCCCGCCAGACAGCGTCTGAATGCGACCTGTAGCATGGCAATGGACGTGAGCGTACGCGATCTGGTACGCAGTTCCCAGGAAGGGTAAGCGTTGCAGCGTGCCCTGTCGCACCCCTTCTCGCAAAAACGGCCGCGCGAGTGCCCGCTCGTCAAAGCGTCTTCCCGCGCAGGCACAGCGACCGCCGCGGTCTCCCTTGCGGCCCCGGGGGGCGGGTGATCTCGTTTCGCCACTCTTCCCACTCTGCGGAACCACAGTGGGCGAGAACGCGCAGCTCGCGGGAGAATCTTGGAGCACACTCCCGCGATGCGCCAATGAGGCTGGAATGGGATCTGAAAATTTTGATCGAAAATGTATTTCTTACTTTATTTATTTATTTAACACCATTAACGTTCATATTCATCTCTCAATCAGCCTCTACATCAGCTGTTAACAACTATTATGTCCTCAACGATTGTTTCTAATTTGAAGTGAGAGAATTCCTGTTTCCCCTCCATAGTAACCCTGAGGAAGCGGGAATTTATTTACGAATTACAAACGTACTAATTACGCTGCTGCCTTGCGGCTTAAGCAGCTGAGAGGGAGAGGTAAAAAGCTAATACTAACTAAAGCTAACTTAATTCTAGCTTAAATCTAATTTAATATTTATATATTAGCACTTTGGCATACTTAATTGACACGAAAAATTTTTTTTTCTTAATTCTAAATGTTTGTGTATTGTTTTCTACGTGGTTCTTTTCTAATTTATTTTTCATTCACGCATCATTCATTCATTATATACATAACCATTCATTCATTATATACATAACCATTTATTCATTCATTATATGCATAACCAATCATTCTACTCATTCATTCCCTCAGCACTATACTGACTTCTGTTTTTCTGTTCGCCACGGCACTGACTTGGCTCAAAGTGAGAGAATTCCATTGCTTAGTTCTTTACACTTCCATAGATAAACTTGGATATCCATTTTGAGAACAAATGATCAAACGAAAGAGCAATGATTTACTTAGAAAATTGGTATCAGATGGATATACACAAAAATTGTCTACATCTTATAACCCGTGTTTAAAGCCCAATTGTTATAGAATTTTGACTACATTTTGAGAACCTCTTGACAAATTTGATCGTGTGCATGTAGGATATTAATAGAATTTTTGTGCTTTGTGCTTGTGGGTATAAGAAGTAACGTTTATTTGAGTAAATGAAGTGTAATAATATTTACTTATGTCTCTTATGTCATCTTATCCATACCAGAGAGCAGTTTGTCTTTTCCCACCTGGAAAACAGTATATAAGGGTGTACTTTTATTTGTTTTATTTAAGGGTTATATATACTTTATACGTTATACTTTATACTATCTATCTTTATACTTTATTCTTACTATATACATTATACTGTTATCGAAACCTTATCTCCCTAAAATTACTATATCGCACTAAAATAGTATTGGTTGCAATTACTCGTACTTAATTAAATCAAATAAACTTGTTTCTTTAAAAAGTCTATCAACTTAGTAAACCTTGATATAACTATACTATTATTGTTCATTAATAACATGAATTTTAGCACAGAGTATTTACTAGGCAACAAAAGAATTTCTCGAACTGAAAATAAATTCTATAATTAGTTAAATAAAATGATAATGTTTATGTAGCAAAATGAACATGGTCGATAGAAATACTGCGTCTAACATGCACGCTAACATTACATCTTCGGTGACTTTTCAACTTGACTTTCGAGTTACGGTTGATAAAATAAACAATATTCCTTTTTATATCTATTATCCGATTTCATTGTAATTAACTAATCTACAACCTCTCGTGAGTATCCTAAAATCCCCCTCGCAAACGTTTGCACACTTTCACCTTACACATCTCAAATGCTGAATTGCTTCAATTGATTTCAAATAAACAACCTTATTCAGGGTCTAGTAGAAAGGCATAATATCGCACCTCGATCTATCAGAATCACCTATATTGGATCTGAAAATGGTGCAATTCGTATGAATGGCTAATGAAATCCTGTTCTTGAATCTAGAACAAACATTTACATTTACTCCTTCTAAATTACGGCCTCGGATCCTGTCATGGGTCACCTCATCCGAAAACATCTCACTCGTAATGATTTATTTTTATGAAAAATAATTTACAGCGTGCCTAATGATCGTTATCGTAAGATAAGTTAATTTTAAGTGGAAAAAGTAGAATTCTTTAGATTAAGATATTTTATTATATATTATTCTATATTATTCTAAAACAGATAATTACAACATCCTATTCAATCGCGCATCAGATGGAAACGAGGCGTACAAAACTCGTAACACTTGGTTTTCGTGTCTCCAAAGAGACACGTGTTCTGAAGGAACAGGTGCGTTTTGTGGGGACACGAGTTTTGGAGGGACAGGCGGGGGATATGTGAGGCCCGAGTCATGTTTTTTAAGCACTTAACAACAAAATGAAACATTTATGATCCTTCTATTATACTTTTGGAGATTTAGCTCTTTCGGAGATCCAAACTCCACCGCACGGATTGTCAGAAACGAGCAGTAACACATAATCTCTGTAAAATTAATTAGAAGGAAAAGAGAGATAAATAATTTACCAGTATCACATTAACATGACTATTTGATTTTCTGTGAAATTTAAACACTACTCTTAGCAATACTAGAATGATAACTCACACCCAATACCGGACGTATAATGCTGTAACTCTTAGTTCCAGGGGTTAGCCGTTCGAAGCTGGTCGAATCCAATATCAAATTATTTTCCCTTTTAAAACAATGATTTACGAAGTGAAATATGTACGTACTGATTCACCTGGTGTATAATCTTTTATACAAAATATAAATAATATTTTATTAAATTAATATTTAATTTAATATAAATTATTTTTTATTATTCTCGTCGTAACTTTGGCTACAAATTAGACAATTTTGAAAAAAACTAATCACTTTAAACCTAATGTACAGAGTGAATGTTGCAACTCCTAACCGCAACTAAGATAAATTACGTTTTAAAAAATATTTATCAAATCAACACTTTTCTTTTGGACTCCCAAGTTCTGTGTTCCCCTCAAACTACTAACCCCAACGGAGAGCGAAACTTATGGGATCATTACACCCCATATATCAGCGTAGTGGAAGAAAGGTATTCAAAATAACAAGTAAAGTATATATCTCTGAAAATGAGAGCACTGTTTCTATGCATTACCTCGCCTTCCACTGTACCATTCCTTGTGGCGACCACACGAAATCGCACTCGTCATACAGATTTGTCTCAGACACTCTGGATGTGTAGACATCGAGGAGGTGGCATTACTACTAATGTCATCCAAGTCCAGGGGATCGATGAATCATTCATTACGTTGCCAATTGATGTCGTTCGTTGTTGCAATCCCTCCAATGAAACTCATTGTATGCATCTATGAAGTGGCTACACATATAGACGGATGGCGTCATTGTGAACAATTTCTGTATCATGAGTGAAAGGATGTACCATGTATAAGCCATATTTAATAGCGCACGCTTCCCTAATAGTGACGAATAAAATATTTCCGAGAACTTCAACTATCGTGTTTGGACCGTCTATGATGGATTATATTGAAGTAATTGGTCATTAGTGTTCACTTAAGTTTCAATCTAATTTTACGAACGTATGATATCAGAATTCAACTAAATAAAATGCATGATCGCTTTACCAACTTTACTAACTCGTCGCATTTTCCGTAGCTTCTTTAAAATGCGAGCACTTTTCTAACCATGACATGCGTTCTTTTAGCCACTTGAATTTTTAACTTCATATGATTTGTTTTTACTCGGGGCATTCAGAAAACTATTAGCATTATATAAAAGTATTTCCCCTCTTACAAAAGACTCGAAAATATGATAAATGTATTGTAATTGAACCTGGCTTCACAACAAATGGTGGACCTCAGACCATCAAAAAATCTCCTTATCTGAAATTCGCAAAAGTCAGAAAGTTAGCGAATCCTAAGCCTCAGGCTAATGAGCTTGTTGGTCGCGACGACCTTGATCATCTTTGGTGATTATATCATGATATGATGAGTTTGCTGTACATCAACAAAAAAGCTTGTGTGAAAGAAAGAAAGAAGGGGGAAAAAGAACAATGCTCCTATCGCTAAGGAAATATATGTTGGTCAAACATTAGGTCATAACTATTGTTCGGGATACAAAATAAAAATTCATGAGGGGGAAAGGAAGGGAGCGAAAAAAAGAAACACACATGATTGACATAAACAACAAGCCCTTAGAACTTCCAGGAAATGAAGGTAATTGCCTGGGAATAGGGAAGAATGGTCGTGGCGAGGAGGCGTAACCCGCAGAACAAGATGATGACACCGCGCTCGATAAAAACGCCACTCGCAGTGTCAGCCCCGTTTGGGCCGAAGCCCTTGGGGTACCCCCACTGTGGCGGCGCCGCGCGGGCCCCAGGCAGTGGCAGGGGCGCGACGCGAAACGGTGGGCGGGCGGGTGGTTGAGAACGGCGGGGCGCCCTTGTTCCCACCCCGCCGCGCACCGCTCCGCTCGCCAGCCAGCCTCCGGCCGAGCGGAGAGAGATACCTGCGCAAGGGGGTGGCCCGCGGACCGGCCGCACGCACCACCCTTCCGCGGCCGCGGTGAAGGAGACCCTGATGGCGGTGGCGGTGGCGATGCGAGGAGAGGCGGGCGTGATGGCGGTGGCGGTGACGGTGGCGTCGCGAGTAGAGGTGGGCGTGATGGCGGTGGCGATGGCGTCGCGAGTAGAGGTGGGCGTGATGGCGGTGGTGGTGGCGATGCGAGAAGAGGCGGGCGTGATGGCGGTGACGGTGGCGTCGCGAGTAGAGGTGGGCGAGATGGCGGTGGCGATGGCGATGTGAGTACAGGTGGGCGTGATGGCGGTGGCGATGACGATGCGAGTAGAGGTGGGCGTGATGGTGGTGGCGAAAATGGAAGAAATTATGATAATGAGGATGACGATGGCGGTGATGATGACGGCGGTGGCGATGACGGCGGTGGCAATGACGACTGTGGCGTTGATTGATGTTTCTGGATACGTCAACAACTATGGTCATTGGTATCATTAGTGTTTTGAATTTTTTTTCGCGGGAGGATGTGGCGTCCCTCCCCCGCTAGATAGTGAGATCCGACACCGACCTACACGTCTGTTTGCTGAGATTTCCCTCTCTAGGTATCTTCCTGAGCTGGATACCGCCACAGCCGGAAAAATCTCAAAGTCCACATCTTATCTACCGACATGCGATATCGAGCAGCGCTTGTAGGTAAATGCCTGTCTGTATGTGTGTAAAAGGAGAGGGGACAAGGAAGGCGAAGAAACGATTGCGCGTGGTCCGTGGCCCGTTTGTGAGCATACTGCTCCGGCATTCGCCTGGTGTTGACCGAATAAACCACGGAAAATTGCCGATCAGCGCTAGAATCCTCCTCCTGGCAGCGGCGGAGGCAGAGGTGCAGGCGTCGGGGGCACGCGCAGTCGTCGGGGCGGGGCCCGCCCCCTTCAGGGCATGGCAGTGCCGCGGGATGCGCGGCCGCGAAGCGAGGGGACGACGAGGGGAGAAAGGGTCATCGAACCGTTATTTGTTCCGGTCCGGTTTGCATTGCGATTCGCTACTGATTTCGGATCTCTATTGTGGTGGTTGTTCCGGTAAAGAGTTGGATTTAGCTCCCAGGGTGTTTGTATCCTGTTTACGAACTTGCCCACTTTCAATACATTTGTTGTAAAAGACTATGAATATTAATTACCTTCAAAGACAAGGGTTAACGAAGCACTTGGAAGGTTTGGGCTGCTGCTGATTGGCTCTCGCTTAGAAATATTTTTAACAATTCTTCACTAATTCTTCTTTTGTAGTAAATTCGATATTCACTAATTCCATTAAATTTAACCGGGAGGAATTTGCTTCCTCTTTAGATCTGATATATTATTTCGCTTGCACTACAACCAGCTGTAGAGTATTTGATTATTAGGTGAAATGTTAGTCGGTATATAGACCTGAATATTCGGTTGGCACTAAATAATGTTATAAAAATTGCAAAAAAATGGTCTTATTCAAATGCTATAATAGATAGCAAACGATGTTTGTTTTCTTAAGATAAATGATCTGTTGCGTGTTTTTGAGGATAAGTACGCGTTTGATAAAATAATTATTTCAACGATTAATATTCGTTACATTAAGTAAATAATCATGATCATAAGATTATATGACAAAGTTTTAAAAATTACTTAAACATAATGATTACACATAATAATAAAAACAGGTAAGTGATAGTTCCAGAAGTAAACAGCATATTCGTGCAGCAATTCCACAATAAACATAAACGTGAGTAAAGGTATTTTTTTCTTTTCGCTCGGAATTCTTAATTATTTTAGTTAGAAAGAGAAAGAAGTAGACCGTGAGTTTGAAAGTAGAATTAGGGCAAGTTGGTGGAAGACAACGAAATGCGGGAAAAGGCGGGGATATACTAGAATAGATAGCAATAGCCGGAAAAGGGTAGGAGTAGATAGAATTCCTTTTCCTGTCTAATAGATGATTGTGATAAATGAATACCCGGCCAATGCGGGGCACTTCAGTTTGATAATAGTAGATTAAAAGATACATTCAATGAAAATTTGAAGAAAGTGCAGTTATTGGTGTTGGTCTGAAAAAATATTTATGCAAATCTCGAGGAACGGCATAAATGGCAGCTATCTAAGAGAACATAAATACAAGCCATTTTAAGCAGGTATATAATAATTACATTCTGTAAAATTATACACACGAAAAGAAACAGAACTAATGAATCACGTGAAATGAATCGGAACTAGATATTCATTACATATACACACCTCTAGAAAACGGAAATATAGTATAGTATAATCTGATAACTGAGTTAACATCGAAATTTCACCAGAAGCAATTTATAGAAGATCGTGAAAAAATAGCAGTAGATGCCTTTCTAAGAAAAGGAATTCCCTCAAATAAAACATTTTTTAAGCTGTCCTTTGTTGTTTTCTGAGGAATCTCGTTCACGGAACGGTTTCCGAGATATTACAGATTAGAGGCAGGAGACCTTCGGGAAGTCATTTTGAGCATTTAAGAAAGTAATAACCTCGGGCGTTTCGTCCCATTTCATAATTGACCGACTTTCCCTAAACTATTCACGAATCAGATATCTTAATACATGTTTGTTTTTTGCTCTGTGTTACGTATGCTAGTTTCCAGAAACGAATCTCAGTATTAAAATCCTAAGAAACGTGATAATACGACTCGAACGAGGAAACCACCGAGATTTTAGTCACAACTCTGTGCACAATGATGCTGGAGGCATCTCCATTTCTACTAGTAAAATGACGTCATATTTCCCGAAATTGAGTCACATATTGCTACATTTTCCTCTTCCTACTACTATTGCCTTGACGTTAAATACGAGCACATAGGATTCTGAAGAGTGTTCATAGATTAAGACACACACACACAGAGGACATTTCAATCGAATGTCCGGTTAATACTATCATCATACACACATGAGTACACGAGTTTGGATCCCATACACAGTGTATACTCAGAACAATCTTAGGTGTTCTCCTCTAAATTAGTAATTTAAAACGATGCGATTCTGCAAAAATGAGCTATCCACACAGGCACCTCTGTCACAACCGTACGTACATAATTTTTTATGCATCTTAACTCAACCGTAAGCTGTTTACATAATTTAGGGAGGTAAAAACAAGCTAGTATGAACAAAAAGCACAATGACCGAGTAATAATTTAATTTTTAGGTACCGAATTAGCTCTGTGATTATGGTTATAAGAGCATTCATTTTAATTTTAACCCCATAAAGGTCACAATTAACGTTTTCATTAACCAAATGTTTTAGAATCATCTCTTTGGTTTAAAAAATGAACACTATATTCAGTATATAGGCTCATAATTTAAAGAAATTACAAGACAGTGAGAGGCGGACACCGCATGAGGTTTGCGTAAATAATTTTACTTTTATAGCACGAGACAGATTAATACGATATTTGAATGTTTAATGATTTGCGGTAGTATTTTGGGGGGACAAGACAAATACAAGCATTCGGAAGACATACTATTGCGTCCTAGACTTGTTTTCGTTTTCGTTGTATCCTTGTAATTAAAAAATAATATTTAAAATTGAAGTATTTTAAGCTCATAGAAATCACTAGAAATTTTAATTAAAATTAGACTCTATTTTATATTATTACCAAGAGGGATAATTTGAAGAAAATCCAGCTCATTAAGTACTAATAACCTTCCGAATAACACATTGGATAACACAATCTGCCAATGAATTCAATCGTTCCTCCTTACATCTATCTTGTAAAGTTTTGCCCTGTTTGAAGACCTTTTCACCTTCAGTAATAATATCAATTATTCAACTATTGAAGTTCCGCAGTCTCTCTTCCACCGCAACAACTAGAACAAAATTCGTCTTCAGAAAAATGGCAAGTATCTAATATCCTTCTCTGGGAGAAGCACTTTTGCGTGGGGCTACTTACATTTCCACACGCCCAGCGGAAATACCTGGCATGAGGCAGAAACTAGGCCACTCCATTGATCTCCCGGAACAAAACAAATGACGTCATCCGGCCGTCATCGGAGCGCCGTCGTGGCTGATTCTTGCCGCTACCTGCGGGTGGCTTTCGACCTGTCTCGGCCGGCCGGCGCGCACGCGGCTGCTGAAGCTAAGTGAAAAGCGAGTGCCACCTGACGGGTATTTTCCTGAAGAAGATTCCTTCCTTTCGGCGGAGAGGCCCCATTGATGAGGGTGGGCGGTCGGTCAAAGCTTGTTTACGCCGAGTTCCGTGAACCTTTCGCGCGTCAGACGAAACGCGCCTTCGCGGAAGGCCGGCACGACCTGGGTCCTCCCCCCTCCCGCAGAGTGAAGAGCCTTCCGGGAACGTGGCGACGCCCACGCCCCATTTTGTGCGCCCACTCCCGCTGGGCACGGCACGGCAGGGCGGGCTGTTGACGGCGCAAAATCTTGGGCGGGCGTTCCTCCCGGCTGCGTGTCACTGCGTCCGCGGGCTGCTACCGGCTGAGCTGGCTCAGGGCAACAACTGTTCCAAGTGCAGCGACTATGACCGGGCCTTATCGGTTCGAAGTCCGGCGTTGGCAAGATTTTTGACTAGCTTGGCAGCTAGATCGAATTCAGTCGCTGTCTGGAGGAGAATTCTAGCTCTGCTCGGATCGGTAGTTTTCCGTGGTTTCTCCGATCAACAAAAGGCGAATGCCGGAACAGTACCCTAACAAACGGACAAAGGACAGCGCGCGATCTTTTCTTCCTCTTCCTTGTCCTATCTTTAACCCTTACTTACACAAACAATTACATTTTACATGCACTACACTACCACACGTTTTTAAAATATATGGTTGTTTATTTATCAAACTTGTATACATATGCATGCTAGTGGCAGCCGGGCTGGGTGAGGAGTCAGAGGCACCCGAGCGTCGCCCCTATCCTCCTTCCCCACCTTGACATCGCTTTTAGGGTTGATCTACTTTGTGGTTTCTAAAGAAGAAATAATTTAGGTATTTTAGAGGTGGTTTACCTCTCACTGAATGGGCGGCAGGATTATGCGCCTAGTCTACTCTACAATTTTACTGCTATGCGATTCTACAGGGACTACATTAAGATTGTTGAAGTGTGTTCGAGTCGGAGAAGCTAGCACTATTTATAAGACTTGAAAAACCCTACCGCTGTCAGGAATCTGGTCGAGAGCTTAGTGCTTGTCCCGAGTGCGGCGGTGTCCCGCTGGCGGGAGATTATCGGTCAGAGCCGCTGCAGAAACAAACGGCAATGCTGGCTCTGAACTATTCCTAGCCGGTGTGAGCTAAAATGCGCGCAACCTTTCTATCGTGTATTGACGACATTAATCAACAAATGAAAAATTATAAAATAATTTGTGAGTTCTATTATTACATTGATCCAATCAACGGAATGAAGATCTAAACGCCCCCTCCGAGTGGATTGTCCAGACCTCTTTGATCCTCAGAATTTAAAATGTTTCATTGGATGACCAATTTATTTTAGGATAGTGGATGGAAAGGAACTTAACACCCAGAAGCGTGACTCCCTCGATCGAAATTTAAATTTTGATGCAAGAAAACGATCGTATATGTACAACGTACCGTAAACGACAAAATGTGCATGCACTAAAATTGCTTTTCTCAGTTTTTTCGAAATCAAGTTAATAAGACTTACTTAGGTATTTATCACAAAGAAGCAGTCAAACCTTGCATCATTGGTGTACTAGTGAAACTCATTAAGTTTATTTTTGATGTTTTTGAGATATTTATATCGCTAAGTCATATTTTTATACTTTTGATTAGTGAAATTGTAAATTTTGAAATTTGGTTGAAGTATATCAATAATTATTTTACTTTAACTACATGCCAATGGTACAGGAAAAAGTCATCTTTAGAGCTGATTTTTTTGTTCTTAAGAAACAAAAGCAAATAGCAGGCAACTTTAGATTTTAAAGAATGAGTGAAAGACAATTAGTTTTATCTCTTATCTAGGCAAAAATATTCAGTAATGGACTGGAAAAATTTAACAGAATAAACTTCAACTATCTCCGTTTACGGTTTTTCAACTTTAAATTGATTTATTTACTGACAAAAACTGTGGTTTTCAAGGTCGAAACAAGCGTGACTTCGTCGCTGCCACTCCGAATCCTTAATGCTGGTCATCCGCACTCCGTTCAATTCCCAAAACCGTCACCAGATTTCCTTACGTCGATAATGGAATTCCGGGAAGGCTGTCTTGTCGTCCTAGCGTATCAGTCGCACAGGTGGCGAAGTCTACAGACCACACAATTTAGTGAACGCTCGCAGTATAGTGAAGGAAATTGTACTAATGGGACGAAATGACTTTATAGCGTGCAAAACCCTTCTGCTTCAGAAGAAAATACGGAATAAATGCTTGTCCTATATGTTCTCTGTGTTCCGCTGTTGATTTATTTCCTTCAATATTTTCAATGATAAAATATGCTTTGTTTCATTTCACTTGCAAAATTATATAAAAAATCTTGTACTTAAGTTGTATGGTGATTTTGTGGCAACCGTGTATAAGTAGAAAACCTTAAAAAACCGACGTTTTTCGAAGGAACCGTCACGTTCTGTCTTAGACAGGTTTTACTGTATTGTTCTGTAAACCAACATGAATAAAAATGAAACTTTTGTATTTTTAAATCATGTTTTAAGTAACAGCAAGATGGCCCTTCTATTTCTGTCCTGCACAGTGCAACACTTTGAACTTCATACGCCGCGTTGACCGTGAAATTTCTTCGACTACTTCTGTAGAATCATTTCTAAATTCAGAGCTCTTATGTAATATACTCGAGAACTAGAACGGAAACAATTATAAACACAAAATTTCGTAGAGTTGTCCCTAGTTTTACTGAAGATCAATTTTTCTATGAATAATAAATAATCAAGGGATGGGATACATTGTAATTTGATACTTTACTTCATGTAAAGTACCCCCAAAATTAAAATTTCGGTTTTAAATTCCAGAGGCCGCGACATAAGCAAGATCGATCGGGGAATATCAATTCTGGAGAAAATCGGCTGAACGGTTTAGCCGCTAGCGTTGTTCATAGACAAGCGGAAGGACAGACAGACTGACGGACAGATGTTTTGCCGGCATTGAATTTTTCGGTATCAAAGACCCTCAAAACATGCATTCTTGCCACAGCACGTGTTAATGTTTTTTTTCTAAATTTAACATCTGGATTTATCCATTTTTTCGTTGCCAGGCCCCTGTAATAAAAGTTTTTCTGTCGCTAATTCGCCGTTTTTTCTCTCAGCATTACGAGCCTTTCTAGTATATTAAAATAAAACTTTCTTAATTATTAAGACTCTCTTAATTATTAAGACATCTTCTAGAAAGTAAAGTAAAATATTGCGTGATGAATCGTATCACTCTCAGCCAAACGACTTAGTCTTAAAGTAACCTCACCGGAATTTCAATTTGAAGAGAATGACGGGAATTTCATCTACTCTCGTCCCAAAACTCGATGGGCCTCAATATTCCGATTGCCTCTCGGATGTCAAAAAACTGTTCTTAATCTACAGAATACATGAGAATGACACATTTTCGGTTGCAAACTATTACAGTTTCTTTTAAATTGATCCCCGTCACACGCTTCTCACAATTATAACTTGATAAAATAATATTTAATGTGTGAATTTTCACTGACTTTTATAAAAAGTGACAAAGACTGAAAAATCAACATATAAATATTCAAAGAAAGTCTAGAGAAGCCAATTATATAAAATCACTTCAATTCATTACCACTCAAGCATCATCATCACTCAAGCATTAGGAAGCAAGTGTAGAGAAAAGATCATTTGGGAATAAAGAAGTTATTATGGTGTTCCAGCGCATAGAAAAACATTCCGTTGTAAGTTAAATATTTTTTTCAGTATAATATTGAATTTTAAATAACAAAATTGAAATCTTTTGAATTACGATTGTGTAAATTAATTTTCAAAAACGAAAAAAAAGGGGGAAATGAAGACGTTAAGGGAATGGGAGAAATGCGTCAGAATCGTGCGTCAAGGAGCCTACGTGGTACCATTCCTTCGGTATTCGGCGAGTAGCGAACGACTGGTCGCCGAATCTCGATTGCTTACCGTTTGCCGAGCGACGAACATTCGGTGCTCGCCCTACCCACCGCGTCGATCTTTTGGGTATATCAAAGGAAACGACCATTCGCCAAGTACAACAGCTGCTCGGGATTGGGCGAGCAGTAACTCGCTACTCGGCGAATTCTGAATATGTGGTGCCGCTTTGAGAAGTAATAAAGACTGAAAACTTGTGTAATGAGAGAAAAGAAGGAAGGAATGGAAGTCTAGTCAACATTCACAATTCTCATCCCAACAACAGTCTGAGATTCATTACTACGCTTGAAAGTTGTGTTTCATAGCAAGTCCATGTGAAATTTCGCCCGTCTTGAGAAGTCTTTATTCAATGAAATGGACACTTTCGGATGTTAGTAAGAGGAAGGCCTCTCGATTGTAACAGCAGTTTTTTTCTGAGAGCGTAATTTTTCAAGACATCTACACATCTACGAACATTTTCCCGGAAATACGAAAGAAGTTGATGCTGAATAATAAATTATCCGGAAAAGGACTGACACATGCACTATATAAATATTTTTTCAAGAATTACTTGCCACTTTTATTTATTTTTACGTGAAAAACTATTTAAAAAATAGCTATGTGACGTATGAGGGAGAAGTGCAATTGATTGCACTCGAAGTCAATAATTTTATTTCAAAATAATATTGAAGTCAAAAAGAAATTAGGGAGGTGTTTGAATTCGAAGGTTTGTGTAAAAAGTAAATGAATTCTCAAAAATGAATAAATGGAGAAACGAAGGTACCTTTGAAAACAGTATCTTAAAAAACTCTTATCCGCGAAAACATTTCGCGGAAGCGAATGCGAGTAAAAAGTAGGTACCTGAAATTACGATGAATTAGTATTTAAAAGTACTAGATTTCACAACGGAAATGAATTATGGTGCAATAACAAGTAAAATTGCATTGTGGTCCATGGGGCACAATTTACTGATAAGTCAGCTTTTTTAATATGAAACATAAAATTAAAGTTGTTGTGCCCCTCGTGGTTTTTCATTATTGACATTTTCATCAGAATTTCTGACCACGTGCTCATCAACGGCGTGTAAACCGCACTGAAGGGATTATCAAGTCTGTTGTAAGTGCTTACTTAGACAATTTCCTCTAAAATGGTAATTCATTTAAATACTCAATGTGAATTGTGTATGTCACGAATAATATTCGGTCTCTTATTCACCAGAAATATCGAGAATGTACTTTCAATCGCGATCGATACTTAGCTGTTTCCGCTGCCGCTAGATAGCAGCTCTGACAGGCTTTTGACACGAGCCGGCATTCGGTGTTGCTTTGAATGTGTCCGAGCCTTGTACTTGCACAGCAGTAGCCAAAAATATTGTTCACACAATATTCGGAGTACGACTTGTCAATTGCTCTCACAGCCTTCGTCGTTTTCCAGTTATTTTCAGATGTCTAATATTTATAGACAATATTTTAGTTCTCATACTGCCAAATATGTGAAACTTTCTTAGATCCACTATATGTGACGTAATGTAATACGTATTTCGCCGTAGGTAGTGATGAACTAAAAGAGAAAAAGTGTTTTTTTTTATTAATTTCGAGATTCTGTTCTTTAAGTGTTCTTGCCCATAAAAACGTCAATTTTGCGCAAAGTTTTAACCGAACATAGTAATATTTATAATTAGGAACTTTTTAAAATATTACTTAATTTACATTTTTATGTATTATAATTAGAAAACTTATCACTATAAATTGTGTTCGAAATGAAAATGGAAAGCCTGGATTGATCGGTCGGCGTTGTATAGAAAGTGTTGCAATATTGTGCAACCAATTAAAGATATGTCAGTAACACTGCTCATGATCAGCTGGTTGTACAATTTGTTATCAATCATCAATACCGTATCTAAATATCAAAGTTATGATGGAATTAATTATTAACATTATAACAATTTACGAACTAATAAAGTTGAGGAATTGAAGGAAAGTCCCCTATTGCCTCAGATAACTAATTTTACTATTACTATTTTTACAAAAAAAATATTTTTTCAAACACTTTCCAAAACGTAGATAACCTATTTTATTGATCAAGTAGAATTTACTCAGACGTTAGTTAATCATCCTTCACTAAATATACCACGTGCTCTCAATGCCTGATATTCAGTTTTGCCCGAACTATTGAATAAAATACAATCTAATCAGAAGAATCTAATTCTTATGGCGATTTAGCATAAAATGTACAGTATATTTTTAATTATAATATCATTTATATCAAGTTTGGGTTCAATATCTTTAATAGGTAGTACTTCCAAACATCGCACGGATTATCATTTCCATTGTTTTTTGCGATCTTGCATTTTCTTTTATTTCTTTTTTTTTTTAAGGGAATCTTAATCTTTAGAATTTCAAATTGTGGTCATTTCACGAGGAACCAATTTCAGCTGAACGTAAAGTTATTATTTCTAAATATAAACACCATTACTTAGATCTATCCACAGTACTGAAAAATGCATTGAAATAAATATCTGACTTCCTTGTATCGGTACAAACATTGCCAACGACAACTCTAATAGGAATCATTCACATCCAAAAAGGGGAAAACATATTCAAACCTGCGTAGTTAAAAATTTATAAATGAGTGAGACGAAAATAAATAAAGTGATAATGGCTGTCTGCAGAGAACCTCCAAGTTCTCTGTAGGCAAGTAAAAAATATTGTCAGTCATGCCTAGTTCTATTTCTTTTCTCTGTGTTTATCATCCTGTAAGTACATTGCGCGCGAAATTTAAAGTCAAAATAAGCGTGGAATTATAAGAAAAACAACGTTAAAAAACTCTGGGTTAAAGTTTTTGCAACTGATGAAATTTGTAAGAAACATCATAAAGAAAATTCAGAGAATAAATTGAAAATTACTGTAAAATGCTCATCAAGTCAGTTTATGTGTATATTTCATAAGCGTTTTAGAATGCAAATTATATAAAGACTACTTTTATTTTGCTTTTCTTTTTTCTAAATTTGGATGGCCGGGGATATGAAATTTTTTTAATGTAATTGTTGAAAGAAACTGAATTTGTCATAGTTACAAATTAAAATTAATGAAAGGTTCTTCCTTTCGCGAAGAAGAAATTAATTACAACCTGTGAGAAATAATAGAAATAGAAATATGCATGACAAAGTAGAAAACGAAAAGTCGAGAACAGAAGCCGACCTAAAAACGTTTAGAAGCTAAAAAGCGAAAGAAAACACACAAAAGCAGAAGAAAAAGGATACGGATGCTCCAATTTGCCTCCTCCTTATTGCACGTTTCGAAAACGATAGTTAACAGTAGTGTCTTTGCAATTGTAACAAGAACAAATATGATGAAATACATGAAAATTACAAAAGAAGGAGAGTTATAGTATATGTATATGCTTAGTATATGAAGTCAGGTAGGAATAACGAAATTGTCATAAATAATTTCTGATATCACGTAGACTTTACATGGAGATCCAGACGGTAGATACTCTAATTTAATTGAAAGATGAAATATTGACAAGAGCTGAGATTTCTTGTGTTATCCTACAGTTCATTTCGGAGTAATCCTATATCACTAATTTCAACAAAAGTTTTCAAGGTAAGGTCTTAACAAGCTGAAACTTGTTAGTCGTGCTGGGTTATGCATGGAAGATGAAAAACATGCTCTCGCGTCACTGAATATTGCTATCCGTTTATCTTGCTGATAAGCGTTTCCAAATTCGTCGTCAAATAAATGTTTCAACATGAATGTCGTTAAGTAAAACTTAGATATATGAATGCAGTTATAATTTAAAGGAGTAGAAAACATCCGAAACAGGCAAAAAGGCACGGTATCTTACAGATATATCGCCTTCGCTTATGTTACATTTTGTATTGCAGGTACTCACGAGTTGGAGAAGGAAGCTCCTACCGGATTCCTCTATTTGTAGGCATTGGCTGTTGAGTAACCGAGAGGGAGGGAGAATAAGTAGAAAAAGTGCGCAAAAAGCGTGCGCAGATGATTTTATCCCCCATACGTCGCATACAGTTTTTTGACTGTTTTGACTAAATAAATAAATAAAAGTCCTCCGAAAGTATGGAAATAAATAATATTTACGAATACATTTCCTAAACATAAGGTAATTAAAAATTACCCAGCAAATGAGTCAGAAAAATATAAGATTAGATTGAGACCAAATGAAATGAAGAGACATCGCTGCAGAGGTTGTATGGAACAATGAAGTTGGGAAAGGCACTTCCCTCTAATACGTTAGAAGGGGGGGGGGGTTCAGAGTGGAGGTCTAATAAGTTCGCAGGTATAATAAGTCAGGGGAACGGACAATTTTACTCTCTGTTTCTGTGACATTTAATTAGATTGCTTCAAATTATATGGCCATAGCACCGCAAGTCACCGCATGATAAATCTCAGAAAGTGACGGTATATCTCCTCTGGTGGAACGTGAGATCTAGCGCAGACCTACACTTCGGCTTGCGGAATTTTCCTCTTCCGTGCATCGCCCACCATCGTGGCACCGTTCCAGCTGAGACAAGCCCTATGCTCCCGACAAGTGTGAAAGTGTATTGTATGTGTGTGTGTAAGTAAGGGGTAAAGATATGACAAAGAAGAGGAAGAAAAGGTCGCGCGCGGTCCGTGGCTCGTTTCTAAGGGTACTGCTCCGGCATTAGCCTGGTATTGAACGGAGAAACCACGGAAAACTAACGATCAGAGCAGTCGGACGGTAGAATTCTCCTCCAAACACGGGCTGAATTTACCCTAGCTATTGTGGAAACTCCTCCATCGTCGGGACATGAACCCAAGACCTCCCGTTCACATACTATACAGAGACATCGGCAAATAGTAGGTGCTCTATGAGTTTCTTGTATCAGTCAAATGTTAAGTTAGAATAAGTATAGTTATAACTTATAATTAAAGGCGGATTTTGATTACTTAAAACATCGCCACAAATGATCAATAAAATGTTCTTAAAATGTTTTGAAAATTCTCTAAAAGCAAAGAAAAATGACGTAAATTATCAAATCCAGTTCAGATGAATAACTCAGTGTTGAATATGTTACTGATGTGGTCGAAACTTTTTACTCTCGTTCAAGTGAACTCAGTTGGCAAACTTTTGGTTTGGACGGTTCTTTACCAGGACATCTCTGTGTTTCGTTCTCGCGGAATCGGCCGAATCGACAATGGTGATGATAGACGTCACAGGAACCATATATTACATACTCTCAACGGCTGACGTTACAATTTCTGAGCGAAGAAATCGAATAGGCTACTCAGGAATTCCGCGGAGAACATTTGTTGCATTTCGTAAATATTTATTGGAAGCAAGTACCATTAAATTTATACTAAAATTGATAAAATCATCGAAAAAATGACGGGAAAAGGTAAAATATGACTTATTAGCCGAAATGGACAAAAAAAGATGTATAAAATGGGACATTTTCCATTGACATAACATAAAATTAATTTCTGTACTAAACGGCGTTGTTCTAAAGTGAAAAGAAAAAAATTACATTTCATTAAAATCCACCCCTAGTTATAAGCCAACAAAATACATGTAGAAAGTTACTAAACTGAACTCTGTAACCATCAACAGTAAATAAATACTTTTTTTCCAAGAAAGACAGCGGCTGTACTGGCTTAAAGTCCGCCGGTCGAGCGTTTCGAGAGCAGAAGCTGGGGGGGAGGGGGTGCGCGTTGGGGCGCATTTTTGGGCGGTGGCGGCGCGGCCCGCGCGAGCGCGCGGTCCAAGGCGGCAGCTGCGCGGTGGGCCGGCCGGCCGGCGCGGCGCGGCGCGCGCCAGGTGCTCCGCGCCCGCCGCGACCCGCCATCTGGCGCCTCCTGCCGGCAGCTGCCCGCTCGCCTCCACCGCCAACACCACGCGGCCCTGCGCGGCGGGGCCCACGTGTATGGTCACACTGCGAGAGATAGAGTTAATCAGTACTCTTTGTGGCATGGATGCTCGTGTCTCTAGGATTCGTGTGTTTATTCTCTCGCACCTCCTTCAAAACTTTGTGTAAAAGTATGGAATTTTCCATCGACTCACAGTGTTCGAAGTTTCAAGTGAAATTCCATTTAGAGTCTTGTCCTTGACGACATGATCTTTCATTGCTAGATTCGTACTGTAAGATTTATTAATGTTCTAGAATGATTCGAAGATTTTTTTTCACGTTCAGTGTTCTTAATGCCACATTCGTATTTTAATGTAATATAAAATAGTTCATCTGAACGTATTTATATATATATATATATATATATATATATATATATATATATATATATTTATTGTATTACCTCTCACGTAGTCGTCATATTGCGACCGACGCAGCCCTACGCGGGAGTGGAGCGGCGAGGCCCACGTGTGTGATCCTCCTCTGCACTTACTCGGCCACACAGGGAGAGATACAGAGCCAGTCAGTACTTACTACCTCGTGAAATCTCGTGTCTCTAGGATTCGTGTGAATTGTCTCGCAACATGCGCGATGATTTTGTCGGTTTATAATTCGCGCGGCAACATCTACCACCCCTTGAAAAGATTCAGTGTAAAAAGTATGGAATTTTTCATCGACTCGGAATGTTCGAAGTCACGAGTCAACTTCTCTTTGGTTTCGTGTCTAAGACAAGACGATACTCCACCGCACAAAGAGAGATTTAGAGTCACTCAGTATTCGTTGCATTGTCTCGCAAAATGCGTGATGCTTTAGTCGATTTGTAATTCGCGCGACATCTACCACTCCTTTGGCAAGAGCGAGGACAGAAAATGTAGAAAAGCAGAAACTGTACTTACTTTCCTCCATTGACTGAACTCCAAGAAACACATAATAATCTGTTTAGATTTTAATATCATCACAACATTATTGTTGTTAATTTTAAAACAAACTAAATTGTTGTTCGTTGTGAATTGATTTACTAATTGATCTTATTATTAAACCTCAGAAATACTACTAACACCGCTTCCGTCGCAATCCCCCTTGGTCTATACTCGCCCAATACTTTATCTACTGTGCATATCTGCCTGTCACTGAATAATGATATTCGCAAAATATGTCACACTTAGCAATAAGTTGTAGTTCGCGCGACACAACTAGTAACTCTATCCCAAAGGCAGTGAAGATCAACATTTTTCCATTGATTCGTTGTGTTTAACGATGAAGATAAAATTCAAATTAAAAATCAGAATTAATTGCGTAAACCGAATGCGCTAGGCTCTTGGCAACAACCTCTGGTCTCTTCCAGTGTGACCAACAAACAGTATCGTATAAGTTGGCAGCATTGGAAATTGGAACAATTCCCGCCGCTCTTCTTGTACCTATCCGTAGGTACAAGTTCGTATGTGTGACATTGCTTAACTACTTGTTTAAAGTTATGGTGAGAGTTTTTAAAACCAACTCTGAGTCACGATGAGATGCAAAGACCACCGTTCAACTTTAGAAAAATTGAATATTAAATGAAATGTTTGAGTTACTACTGATAAAACATTTCAATATTATTAATAAGAGCAATACAAATAATAATAATAATAATAATAATAATAATAATAATAATAATAATAATAATAATAATAATAATAATAATAATAATAATAATAATAATAATAATAATTAATAATAATCAATAAACAGAATAAAGTGAGGCTTAGGATAATTAAAGAAGCAGCAGAAGTTTATACAATTAAACAAATTTTTCGTTTAGTTAACTAAATATGCTCATTAATTCCATGAAAAATAGTTTACTATCGTTATATTAATGATACGCGTGCAATTAAAACTCCACAAATACAATAAGAATTCAGAAAAATAATCAAAATCGTTTAATTGACTAAATCATAGAAGTTGCCAAGGCATTTCCAGTCGGTCATGAAACATGAACAAAAATGATCGGCACAGATTACATACCTACATCAACTACTTAAAAACAATGAATGAATAAAACAAACTTGGTGAAGTAAACATTGATTTGACATTAGCTAATGGAATATAATTGTAAAATATTTAACTGGAATAAATTAAACGTTTTACGTGTAAAACATAATGTATTTACCGGTTCTAAAAAGTATGCCAGGAATATTTCGGAGTCAGAAGTGACTTTTTGTTTGTTTTTTTTACTTGCCAACATCTAGTATACATGTTGTATTTTCTCTCATGCCTATCTTTACTTTTCGTGGGAAGTAATGTTTTCGTGGCTTTTTTGGCATCTTCTTATATTTCATTCGGAATATGTCCAATATCTTCCATTTTCAAACATTTCGTTATCCTCTAAATGAATATGGTGATCATGAGAGGCCGGAAAAATATGTAGTGTGTAACTTCAAAATATGTACATAAATATGTAATGAAAACAGTAAGAATATGTAATAAATACTTAAAGGCGGATATAATGCGTATAGTTATTAGTGTGCATAAGGAACCATTTACATGTGTTTATGGATCTTGGTGAAAATGATCTCATTCGCTGGCGCGCACTTCCAGCCACTGAGATAACTGAAGGACGCGCGTCGGACTGGGAGAACATGGGACCTCGTCTTCACGTAGCGTACCTCAGAGTAGACAGCATGCAGTAATAATGTAGGAAAACATGCTGATTTTTTTAAAATACTTGTTTTCATAAAAAATGTAATAAAATTGAAGAAAATTGTTAGAATAAAAAATATTGTTAGGACGCCGACAATTCTCCAAGATTATAATTTTGAGAACGGTAAGTAGAAAGATAAAAAATATGCAATTACATAAAAATCCTGTTTTTAGTGACCACAAATACGCAATGCAAGGTCCACTAAATAGGTATTTTTCAGAAGCAATATGACGTCATCAAATGTATACCTGGAATGGTAGAGATGTGCTTGAATTTCTCAAAATTTAAATCATTATTAAAGGAAACGGAAAATATTGAAAGTAACAATTGGATGAAGAGGTTTAATTGCACTCGTAAATAAGAAAACTCACTTCTATCGTCACTCGTTTTCTTGAACAACCATGCAATTAAACCCCTTTTTATTCACTCGCTTCGTTAATTACTGTTAATGGAATCTTTAAATACACTGTTTCCAATGAACATTTTTCATTCGCTCTGTTTTCAATGTTTAGCGGCATTTCGTGAATAGTAATTGACTACTGATAGAGAAGAACTACAACGTGTGGCGAAGTACGATGTACTTTGTGAGAATATTTTTAAGTAAGTGAAAGAATCCGTTAACAAATTTATTATTGTAATCTAGCATTCTATATTTAATCTTCACAAAACTGTTACGATAATTCGTCTTTTTACAGAGCAAGTAGGCACAACAATGTAATATTAATAATATTTCTACGTAGCAGCATAGTGTACAAAATTTAATCAGCATTTGTGATATTCATATCCATTTTTGGTAAATAGACTCGAAACGTGTCATAAAAACACGATTCACCTCCCTCAATCTAATATGTTTAAGTCGAAAGAACTGACAATCGATTTTACATTTTAATTCCGCCAGAATGTTAAAGAAAGGGGCGTCACGGTCTGAACGTACACTTGAGTGGATGTACAATTTTTGATAGGAAACTGAACGAAAGAGAGAAATCAAATAGTAATGACAATTTTCGTGCTCGCTGTATCTTTGTGACGATCTTCGCGACAGAAAATTCACCGCCGCCATCGCCGCCACCGCTGCCGTCGCCCGCCCTCGCCATCGCCATCGCGCCGGCGGCAGCCCTTCCGGGTCGCGTCCCTCGTCCCGCGCAGGTAACCCGCCCCGCGGGCAGGCGGGCGGGGGTCTCGCGTCGGTTCTGGGGCCTTTATGCCAGGGAGGAGGAGCGCGCGCTTCGCTTTCTCTTCGCTTGTCCTTGTCCTTGGGCCCGGCCGCTCCGCTTCCTCCTGGCTTCCTCCGCTTCCGCTTGGCCGCCGCCGCCTCGCCCAAGGGCCCCGCTGCCGCGCGCGCCGCACCGCGCCGCGCCGCGACCGCTCGCGCGCAACGGACGCGCCAGGCGAGCTGTCGCCGCGCTGCGCCGGTCGTGCAAACCGGTCATGCAAAGTGTCCGCTTGAGACAATGTCTCCATACGAAATATCGAGATCAATCTCAGATTGATTGATTGATTGATTGATTGATTGTTATTGATTCCGGGCACGTCAACTAAGGAGGTCATTTGTCTCGTAAGTGTAGTGAGTGTTTCTTTTTCGGGTGGTGGTGGCGGTGATCTTCCGCCGCTGGATGGCGAGATCCGGCGACGACCTACCGTCGGCTAGCGGGATTTCCACCCAACCAGGACTCTCCCATCAGCGGGGCACCGCCCCAGCCGGGACAAGCTCTAAGCTCCCGACCGACCTCCCGGAATATGTGGTAGTGTAGTGCATGTTGGTGTAAGTGTGTGTTTAATGGGAGAGGATAGGACAAGGGAGAGGAAGGAAATATCACGCGCGGTCCGTGACCCGCTTGTTAGGGTACTGCTGCGGCATTCGCCTGGTGTTGATCGGAGAAACTACGGAAACGAAAAATCGATCAAAGCAGCCGGCCGCTAGAATTATTCTCCAGACAGCGACTGAACTCGACCTAGCCGAAAAGCTAGTGTCGAAAATCTGCCGCCGTCAGGTCTCAAACCTAGGACCTCCCGATCAGAGACTCTGCAGTGACATCAGTTGCACTGAGCCATCGCTCCCGGTTTGATTGTCAGTGATTCCCGGCGTGTCAACTGATAAGGTCATTAGTCCCGTAAGTGTAGTGCACGTCTTCTCCCTCGTGAGGTGGCAATGATCTTCACCTACGATCACGTGAGATCCGGCGCCGACCTTCCGGACACGGCTAGTGAGGTTTTCCCAACAAGGTATCTCGCATCAGTGAGGCACCGCCCAACTGGGAATGCTCTAAGCTCCCGACTGATCTCCTGACACGTGTGGTAGTGTAGTGCATGTGGGTGTATGTAAGCAAGGGGTGAGGATGGAACAAGGGAGATGAAGGAAAGATCGCGCGCGGTTCGTACCCCTAGGGTACTGCTCCGGCATTCTCCTGGCGTAGATCGGAGAAACCACGGAAAACTACCGATCAAACTACCGATTCTAGCTGGCCACTAGAATTCGCCTCCAGACAGCGGCTGAATTCGACTTACCTGGCTAGGTAGGGCCGAAATCCTACCACCGACGGAACTCGAAGCTAGGACCTCCCGGTCAGAGGCACTGTAGTGACAGCAGTTGAGTCATTGAGCCACGTCTCCTGGTATCAGTCTCAGGGTGTTGTCAATTTGACCAAATCACTTTCGCTCTCGAGACAGCTTCCTGAGACTTGACAGTCACTGCAGTCTCGAATCCAGAAACATTTCGTGTCCACTTGCGAGTCAACTTGCAGACGGTTGTGTGATTTGATCGCAGTTTGTTCATTTGTAGCTTCTCTTTCCTAATGTATTCGCGTCAGACTCTAGCTTCGATAATTAGAAAAAAGTAAAATAAAAAATTAATACAAAATAAAAATAAAACAAATAAAAGTAAAAATAAATAAATACATAAACAAATAAATTAAATGTATGTTGGGTTAAGAAAAATCAACGAAATAAATTCAGAACTCGTTCAACACTCGTAAATGAGTCACAGTTTTTAAATTTGGTTGCAAATTCATAAATCATAAATATTTTTGTCGCGATTCGTGTACAATTTATGTTTTATATTCCACAAAAATCGCGTTCCTCAAAGAGATGGGTTAACTGAAACACTTCATGGTCAGACCACTCTCATCAGGAGCTGATCCAGGGGATCATTTGTGGGCGGGGCCAACAGAGAGTTTTGTTTAATAATAAACTCATTGATTATTATATTGTATGTTATTATTGTAGTCAGGGTAGGGAAGTATTTATAAATACTTGTGTTTGAAATACGTATTTTAAATACATTTTGTTTTTGAATAACTATTTCTGAGTTTTTTGGACATGTATTTTAGAGATGTATTTAAATACATAAAGTAGGTGTATTTAAATAAGGAAATACTTAAAATACTTCGAATACAGATGAAGATAACGAGGATAGTTTCTTTTTGTTTGCTTCTGCTAGTGAATGAAGCTCATTGAAACAAAAATAAAAGCCCCTTTCAGCTGTTGAATTTGAATTCTCTTCATTTTCAAATTATGAATCTAAATCATTAAAATGCTGGACAGTTATCCGACCACAAAAATTCCTTTATTCCTTATAACTAGAGTCCGGACAATGACCTTTTTGCCTATTTTATTTCTTGAATGTATTTTTAGGCAACTTACCCCATTATCAATGTTTACCTCAGAAATGCCTTTTGCGAGGGTTTTATAATGCTCATAAATGCATATTTTAGAGATAATTGCCTAACCGAGCGTTAAGAGCTAATAAGTACTTATATTGAATTTTATGCATTTTTAATAGTTTTTGTTTATTATATTTTGTTTTCTAAAATGTTTTGAGAAATCACTGAATGTTTTTACCAAACAAGTAACAACCGCGTTATATCTGCCAGGGTGTCCTCCGATCGAGAAGCTCTATGCTGTGCGTGTTCTTGCCTGTAATGCGTCGAGCACGGACACCGCTTAGAGACGAATGAGAATTTGACACCTGGATCCGCCACCGACTCTCACTGATTTGGCATAATCTTATTTTTTTTAAAATAACCAAAATGCAAATTAAAATGAAATAAAAACACAGAACTCCGAAAGAAAAATGAAAAATACACACAAGAATGAAATAAAGTCTCCGAGAACTAAAAAAAAGTTTCTAATTCTCGCGAAAAACTGGAGACTGGGTCACGATAGCAGACGTGAACACGTCCACTCGTGGTAGTTTCTCTCTCGGAGATCTGCGAGGGCTTGTCGCCAAGACTGATCTCAGGCCCTTATCCGTTTGTGAATAAGGGTTGACCCTTATCCACAAATGGATGAGGACGTAGTCTAAACCCCAATTATCTTAAGTGGTCACTTAGCCTATCACAAGAAGAAACAAAAGGCCGAATTCACTGCAACTAGATTCCCGAATCTATCAAGTAAGGAGGATATGGATAACAGAAATTTACATCTCATTCTTCGTGGTGAATTACATTTCCGATTGGTTCCGATTGTCAGGCGAATTATGAAGCGCCGTTGGAGCATAACCCACTACTGGAATAGTCGTCCTAAAATGATCGTATCCATTTTACTTAATATCTTTGTTTAACTTCGCTTCGTATTGTTACTATTGTTTGGCCTGTAGTGAGTATTTATCGTGACGACTCAGTACCTAAGATGAGTTGTACTGTATCGATGACAATGAACAACTGTGTTAACGTTTACGTTCATGGTTCATGCTTTGTATCCACCTATGTGAACATTTTCATTGTGAATGGCCTTTAGCTTGCATGAAGCATCGTGCGTAACTTTCATTTGTGTGAGTGCGGCCTCGGCAGGAGTAGCTGTCGTCGTCGCGACACCGCCGAAGGTGGCTCAGGGCATCAACTGATGTCGCTTCAGTGCCTCCGACAGGTCCTAGGATTGAACCTGTGGCAGGTTTTTCGGCACTATACTTTGATTTAATGATAATGGGCCTTGATGTTTAATCAGCTGTTACGGTGTCATCTAACCGTGAGCTTGAATGTCACTATAGTGTAGTTCAAGCTCACGATAGCGAGTGTTGGATGACACCGTAACAGCTGACATACGTTAAGTGCCTCAATAAATACATCGAAGTATAGCTAGACAGCTAGGTACTTCATCCGCTGTCTGGAGGAGAATTCTAGAGAACGGCTGCTCTGATAGGTAGTTTTCCCTTGTTTCTCCAACCAACACCAGGCGAATTCCGGAGCAGTACACTAACAAACGGGCGACGGATCGCGCTCGCTCTTTCCTTCTTCTTCCTTCTCTTTTCCTAAACCCTAACTTACACACACTTACATTCCCATGTACAACAGTATCACACTTGTCGATTGATTGATTGATTGATTAGTGATTCCGGGCGCGTCATCTACTGAAGTCATTAGTTCCGTAAGTGTAGTGGATGTTTTCATCAGGAGGTGATCTTCCCCCACTGGATGGCGAAATCTGGCGCCGACATACGTCGACTTACGGGATTTTCCCTAACCAGGTATCTCCCACCCTGCCCAGCAATTTTTTTAAGTCCCCAACCGGTCTCCCGACACGTGTGGTAGTGTAGTGCATGTTAGTGTGTGTGTGTGTGTAAGGGGCGAGGATAGGACATGGAAGAGGAAGGAAAGATCGCGCGCGGTCCGTGGCCTGTTTGTTAGGGTACTGTTCCGGCATTCGCCTGGTGTTGGGTGGAGAAACAACGGAAAACTACCTATCAGAGCAGCCGTTCTCTAGAATTCTCCTCCAGACAGCGGATGAAGAACCCAGCTGTCTAGCTATACCTCGATGTAGTATTTATTGAGGCACTTAACGTATGTCAGCTGTTACGGTGTCATTCAACACTCGCTACACCTGGTGATCGGAGAAATCACGGAAAACTACCGATCAGAGCAGCCGGCTCCTAGAATTCTTCTCGAGATGGTGACTGAATTCGACCTAGCTCACAAGCTAGTGTCGAAAATCCTGCCGCCGACGGGACTCGAACCTAGGACCTCCCGGTCAGAGGCATTGCAGTGACATCAGATGATGCACTGAGCCCCTGTACACTTGTCGAGAGAGTAGCTGGCAGCCGGGAGCTTAGTCCTTGTTCCGGCTAGGATGGTGCCCCGCTGGTGGGAAATACCTAGTTGGGGAAAATCAAGAACACCCGCAAGCCGGCGTAGTTCGGCACCTGATCATCTGCCGGAGAAGACCACAGCCACTTCACGCGATGAAAACCTTCATTACACTTGTGGACTAATGACCTTAACGGTTGATGCGCCTGGAAACACTAATCAATCAATCAATCTAAGCCGCATTAATTTCTTCGCAAGAGATCCCGCGCAATTTCATTTGATGAAGTCTTATTACTGTTGATGTATGCAATCAAATCTAGCATGTAAAGATGGCGCTAAGTAAAACTAGTGGTGCTAAAACAACACACTTTCTCGCCCGTACTTTCATGCAAAATTACGCGAAAAGTACTCAAATTTTCGAAAAATTCTACATTGACATTATTTCAACATCTATCTTCAAGGAACAGACTTTATTTAGGGAAAAATCCTCTATCTTCAATAGTTGCAGGAAGACTCCGAATTTTTGTGTGTACACCCTGCTGACATTTCACAGTTTGAAGGCTATAAAACAAATAAATAGCATGGTTAAAGTATGTTATATCGACTGTTTCTTTAGTAAAAAAGAAATCAAATTAAAACTACTGGATACCCTTAAATGATGTTCTTCTCCCCTTGCCCGTGTTGCCACCGCAAGCGGTGACCGTGGTTGTTGCACGCTGCTCCTCACGCTCGCCAGGTCTCAGCTTTGGGGTCACCGCAGAACCCGCGAATCTTTTATTCCGAAATAACAGCTCTTAAAATCAGAAGATGTTCCCTCATCTGTTCTTGTACTTTCTTGGAGCGGCGTAGAAAGAAAGTTATAAAATGCTGCGTGAAAAGGGGCGAATTTTCGGCAGAAAAATTCTTATTACAGAACCGTGGTAATTAAAACGTGGATAAACCCATTTGTGAAATTTAGAAAAAAACTCTAACACGTGGTGTAGCCTGAAGTCGTGTTTTGGGGGTTCTTGATATCCAAAAATTGAATGACGGGAAAACGTCTGTCTGCCCGTCCGTCTGTCTGTGAACAATGCAAGCGGCGAAACCGTTCAGCCGATTTTCTCTAAAATCGACATTCTTTAATCGATTTGACTGATGTCGCGGCCCCTTGAATTTGAAACTTATATTTTAGTGTTTTTTTTTGGGGGGGGGGGGGGTACTTTACATGAATGACCTGGAACGTTTTCAAATTAAAAAAAAGACTCCAACATTTTTGATTAAATTTGTTATTGGTTAGCATGAAGGACGTTTAATGAGAATGGTACATGCATCTCTGAAAACTCTGATTTTCCGAAAATTGCAAAAGTTCAGAATTATTTCGGCGTTTTCCTACAACTAAAATAATAAAGAAAGAGATTTTTCCTATAATGAAATATGTTCCTTAAAGACAGATTTTAAAATAAGGTCTTGTGCAATTTTTGGAAAAATTGAGTTTTCCAAAACTGATGACTGCGATATAAACAGCATTGAGTAAACATAACTAAGAGCAAGAAAGAATATTGTTTTAGCATCACTAGTTTAATCTACCGCGTGAAACCGTAAATCAAAAATAAAATGTCCTGCTTTTAAAACAAAATTCGCGGGACCTACACACTTCTTTTGATGCTTCCCTCTCCCCCCAAAAAACCGGCCATGGCAAATACGCTGATATCACAAAGTCGATATCATAGGTGACCACTCCAAAACCTCTGTTGCAGTAACTAATCTATCATGCACAAGTTTTATTAGGATGTCTGTAATCTAGCAGGCGTTACAGTTGCCGTAAACCTCTCCTGTAACTCAGCAGCACCAAAAGATCCACTGGGCACTATGCTATCACTCACGATTGTTGCAACCAATCGATTCATGTAAACAATTGTGAGAACAATATTTGATTTTATTAACAGTACAGAGTGAATGATCCATCAAATGCACTAGCTGAATAGGCGACACATATTTAAATTAATCGATGACGAAAGATGAATAAGATTTTTAGATTAAGCGTCGTTAATGTTGTGACTTTGTTATTTTTAAGAAGACAAGTATTTAGCAAGCTTAAGGGAACATCCGATGCTGCAATTTTTTGCGTGTTACGAACGCATTGAGGCCGACGCAACCTCGCTACACACGTACGGAGACCCGCAGAAGCGCTCTCCACGCAATCGGCGACAGTTGCGAGCAATCTCTTGCAGCTTGTGTAGCAAGTGTGAAGCACCCTACATTCTTTGCAATCGGTAGGATGCAAACGGCTTGTCACCGATGCGATCTGTGAGAGTCCCTCAGACATCGCGGATGGGAATTGCAACTATCGACAACGCTCGAATTCGCAGACGGAATCGCTGGCGGCCGTTGCAAGCAATCGATTGCCCTGTGTACAGAAGAACCGAAGGATTCTGCGGACTTGGCAATGGGTTGCATGCAACTGAATGAGAAGGCGTTACTTTTCAGGGTTACCAGATGTGTTGCGAGCTCTTTTCCCACCATTACTACAGAATTTCCCCAAATAACGTCTCCAGTGAAACAAAATTCCCCAACTTTGAAACGAAAAATATTCTCCAAATTACGAAAAACGACATGAGCTGTCCCTGACGATTCCATTGGCTGTCCGCTTAAATTCAAAGAATTCAAATCAACCTAACATCATCATTTGAGCTGCTCGAATCCCTTCTTCGTTTTCCTCATGTTTTTCTTTATCTCTGTCTATCGTTTATTTTTCTCTTTCTGTTAGATAAAAATGAGAGAGAAAATAGCGTCTATTGTTTCTTCTTATTCATAATAATTCAGAGAATAATATTTTTATCTCGACTCAGGAAGAAAATAATTTCCCCCAAAACTCCCCAAACATTTTCCCGTCCGATTGTTCCACATTTTTGTCCCACAACGAAAAAATCCCTATTTTGGGGTCAAAATTCCCCAATCTAGGATCCCTAATACTCTCGCGTCGCGAGGAGACGGTTTCTCGTTGCGAGATCTCGGTCTGGCGAACGCGAGTGCACAAGCGCAGCGGAGCTGACTCCATCCCTGGCAACACGTTGCACCAAGCACCTCGAATGCGGCAACTGCTGCAAATGTTAGGGATCTCACGACAATGTGGATACGCAGTGTGTGCTCAGTCTTCAATCTGCACCGCCTTTTGGAGCGATTGTGTGCTGGTCAACGGTGAGAGTTGAGCGAGGTCGCGTCGGCGACATTGCCTGCGTCACATACGCACACACACACACACACACACACACACACATACACACACACACACACACACACACACACACACACACACGCGCGCGCGCGCGCGCGCGCGCGCGCGCGCGCGTAAGAGGAAGAGAGTAGAAAATGAGAATAGGCAATCTCGTGAGCCTACATCGTCAAAGAGGAAAAATTCGTTAACGCCAATAGACAACAGAAATTATTAGTAAAGACATGTGACTCTATGAGGTACTAAAATCTTGTTCTATTTGGGAGAAGAGAAGGAGAACGCAATAATGACTAGAGTTATATGCAACCTTTCAACGCTAAGCTTGATGTCATATCGGTTTCTTGCAATTCATAATTCGCTGCCAATAATAATATTGCATTTCTTGATAAATTGTAGTGCGCAAATTCCAGAAGCACACCATTTACCCCGAAATGCGTTCAAGTTGTGCATTTTCTTTTCTTCCCTGAACCGTCCGAAGTTGTCCCGAATGTCTCCTTTTGTACTTCTTTTCTCTTTAATCACAAATCTTTGTTTTCTATTTGCGTCATCTTTGCAAAATAGCTTCTCACCTTATTCTTCTTCTGAACGTGATTCTTCTTACTTTACGTTACATCTGCTTTTATCCTTGATTTCTCTCTTTCTCTTCGTTGTTTGCGCCAAATGTTCGATCACTTCATAGCATGTTCTAGCTTTCCAGGTATTTTGTTCCGTCAGATTCCCCTTAACGCTCTTCTCCGGTTACGCATCGGGCGTCAGTTTTTCCCCCTTCCCAGTATTTTTCCGATGGATAAGGGAGCATCCCGCGGCAGACTCCACTCTTCACACAAGGGTTTCCTTCTACTACCTTTCTTCACGCATTTTTCTTAATATTAGCAATAAAAATAAATAAAGAAAATAATAATAATAATAATAATAATAATAATAATAATAATAATAATACAGATAGATGGCTCGTTTCAAGTATTTTTGGACCATATAGGATCAATCTTGCGAGGATACCAGGAATTAAGACATTTGTATTTTATATATTTATTTTCAGCTTTACGTTTCGCACATTTAGCATGTGCCTTTTCAAAAGCAATATAGAACGAACGGCTGATACTAATGTAAACAATACATTTTTACGTAATAAAAAACAAAGGAATAAAAAATGTTAAAATCCATATATTGTGGGAATTCTGATTCGGTGTTGTTTACGTTCTTATGTGAAGAAATAAAAGAGGTCATCTTCGTCAACATAGTATTTTTATTCAGATAGCCGGCTTTCGACGGCTATGCCGTCATCATCAGTTTACAAGGTACAGAAAAATTTAAATAAATTACAAACAAAATACAAAATAAGATAGCAAATTAAATTAAAATTAATAGATACATTTAAATTTTAATTAAAAATAGCGCATACAATTGCGAAAATTGAAATGCAACAGGGGTATTAATACAGATAAAAGTAGTTCAAATTACAAATTAAAAATGCAAATAAAGAAATACACATTCTGATATTGCAAAAAATAAAACAATAAATAATAATAATAATAATAATAATAATAATAAAGGGGGATAGTAATAATAATTAATAGGAAATGATATTACAAAGATCGGGAAATAATTGAAGAATAAGTTCAGCCGCTTTGCTTACCTCGCCGTTTTCGGCAAAAGTCGGTAGACTGTGCCCAGAGGCAACGTGACACATGGTTTTTATTGCTTTCTGGAGGTCCGGCGAGGAGTCGGAGGAGGTCCTCGTAAAATCCATGTATACAGTTTGGTGCTTATATCAGTATTTAACATACAAGTGAAAATTTTATTATGAATGATTATGATGATGAAAATTTTTTTATAATGTGCTGAAGGTGCCGTCCAACTTGGTGGTTAAATTAATCCATGTGTTAGTTCTTGCATGCGGTACAAAACCAGATATGTTAAGGAGTGGATGTGCAAAGCTTAGGGTAATATGAAACGTGTGGCAAACGCAATTAAAGATGTTTGTTTATTATTAACGTCTTATAAATTTAAGAATAAAAGAAAATTAAAAATAAAAGATCTTAAAAGGAAAATACAATTTTATAATAATGTGTATCAAATGTCTTTGCATTAATACATGCAAAATAGTTACAAATTTATAACGTGAGTTAATATTTTTATTTTATCATTTCATTGAGCATAAAAAATGAACACTTGCTTTCTTAATTGTGAATCTTAGGCCTTGAGTACTACACTTACTCCGGAGCTCTATCGAATATAATACTCTCATCCTTAACATCTGTTACTTCATAAACAATGAACGGGAAATGCACTTCGCTTGTATTTTATTTTAATCATTACATGCGGGTGTAATTTTTTTCGACTATCCGGTAATTAGAGCATTTCAGAGTACATTATCTGCACTACATAAAGTGTCTGCACAAAACATGTGTATTGAATGTAAATAATGTAATAAAAAACTACGTGATGGAAGCTAAGGTCATTTTACACGGAGCAGTTTTCGTGCAGATTCTCATTTAGAAACAGTACAGAAACTTCAAGATCCAAAATTAGAAGTATACGAAACCAAAAGTCGAGTACAAGTTGGCGTAAGACGTTAGGAAATGCCTTCGAGGTACATTCATCCGTGACATTTGAGTAGATGCGTTCTGAATGTATGTGATTGTAAAGTATTATCAAAATACATCGGGAAAATATATAAAAAGGCTGTTATAATTATCGCTTCAAGCATATTGTGGCTGCGGCGGCTTTATTGGATGCGCAGAAAAAACGCTCCGTACGAATGACGTTTTTGGTGCAGAAGCCAAATGTGTAGTAACTTCATACCTGCATGTGTCGGTAAAATAACTACACGAGAATA
This sequence comes from Teleogryllus occipitalis, assembly GCA_011170035.1. Classification (NCBI taxonomy): domain Eukaryota; kingdom Metazoa; phylum Arthropoda; class Insecta; order Orthoptera; family Gryllidae; genus Teleogryllus; species Teleogryllus occipitalis. The sequence goes on from BLKR01002221.1 coordinate 200,170, forward strand.
GTCGAGAACTCAAATCCGCCACGCCAATATACAAAATTTCACAAATCGACCTTAACCACAAAATTGAAATGGATAGACGATTTCCACTATAAACAAATTCGTTAGTGAACGATTCTGCCGCTGCTTGAGTCAAACTGTTGGCGTTCTGTGGGAAACAAAATTGAACATCCTCAAAAGTTTCCATAAAGAAGGCTTGCAGACTGAACTACATACTTTCTTTAAGCTTTATCGTGTCAAAAGCATGTAAGTGTTGTGAAGTGATGCTAAAGTGATATATGCTACAAGTTGAATGTGGCGTCGCCGACACTGTAAACTATTTTAAAAGTATTTTCATGAGTTGAAAATTGTTTTCACACTCAATTAATTTCATGCCTAGCTTTGTTGAAATATGTTCGTACGGTATCTGGCATTTGACTTACCAATGAATCGTAGTAGTTATTAGTAATATTTTCGTTCCAAAATTCCCACCACCCAATGGCCTTGTATATTACCTACATACGGGACATGAACTGGCAATATTGCAATTTCAAAATTATAATGGCCGTAAAAAACACTTGCAGGAATGAATAATGCGAATAGTTAGAATTTAGCACAGCTATATTTTTACGTTTTGTTTTCTAATATGAACATCAATGATCACCTTAATCTGTTCTTCTGCGTTATCCTCTGTTCCTATTATGAGATCATTCTCAAGTAGTTCGGAAAATTCTGACGCAAAAGCTTCTACAACTACATTGGATTCCCCCATTTAAGCAAGAGTTGCTTAACACATCCACAGTTTTGTCTCCTAATTTTTTAAGATTTTAAAACTCCACGAACTCAGTTTGGTTTGAGTTCTGTAGGTGAATAGATATATAAGCATTAAACGGTTTTATAAAAAAGTTCCGTGAAAATGTTTTAAGTCATATTAAATGGAAATCGATCTTTTCAGTCGTATTTTCTCTAGTATTGTCCTTATATTTCTGTTTTTCTTTTTATTAAGTTCATGTTCTTCAAGTTCAATGTTACACGACAATTTGCAAATTTATTATAAAAACATGAAATACTTCGAATCTTACAAATTCTGCCGCGCGATTTTCATCTGAAATGTCTGGTTTGTAAACAATCAGTGTGCCAACATCATGGAAGAAAATTATAGTGCCGTGGACTGAAAATAACCACGGGGTACTGGAGTTTAATCAACGCCACCTACATAGATCAATTTAGGTGGCGTTGGTTTAATTCTCGGCATACTCACTGAGAATGCGGTACCAAATCACGCAAAAACACGATTTTGGAAATTTCTTTGAATCTTCTGGCCAGATCCGAAAACCAATTATCAGTTCCGCATCAGGAGACAGGCGCGTCGAATGTCTCGATTGGTGCACGGGAAGTGCTCTAGCCGTGAGCGACGGAACCGCACATCCGCACGTCCGCACATCTGCACACTCGGGAGTTACTCAAATACTGTACAGGGATGGTAACTGGTATAGTGTGACCTTTACTCAGGCTGGGTGTGAAATGTTCATGGATTCGGGGCTCTCCCTTTAGAAGATTTTGTAAAAAAATAACACAAAGTCGTAGTCAAAGAACATTTATAATTGGACGTTTCCTTGAGCATTTACCAAGATACAGAATTTCATTACACAAACACCCGTAACAAAAAGAACAAACATTGTACAATATTAAAAAAACAAAAAAATTACCCAAGAAAAAAAAAGTTTTCCTCAAATATTGAAATAATCTCACTGGTTTAAAAGAAATTCAGCCCCAGTTGGTGCGCCATTTGAAATAAACTGAATATATTGATGATTTATTCCAACGTAATCCGTTCCGAATTTGTATAAATGGGTGCCAGGAAAAGATTACGCCAATACTATTATACACGTCAACCTTCAACTCTAATTATAATAAATTAGTTTCTGGCTACCTGGGTCGATGGGTTTCATAGAAATAATCACTACTGTATGCGAATAGATTATTATCCGATCTGCCATCTATACAGAGTGGTCGAGGAACCTGAAAAGCAAATATATTTCTATCTTGCTACTTCGTTACTAGAATTGGCTCAATGACAATCATGTATTCATTTAACAAAACATAGAAATTTATTAAACAATTTTGGTATTTTATAATTTTACCCAATATGGAAAAAAAACAACCTTGGTCATGACCGGTTCAAACCTTATAATGCCGTATTCGTCTTCGCGCGCTTTTGGACCATCTTCATTTTTCTCCGACGTCGCCGTCCACAGGTCCAAATACCATCTTCTCTCTTCTTTTCTCGGAAGCACACTTCAATCACCGTTCATCAGATCAATAAACTATCTGCTGCTAGCATTCCAGTCCAATTACTGATAACTTCGCCTAAGCCCTCAATGTCCTTCTAACTCGTTCACTTGAAATATTTTAGGTTTCACTGTCACACTTAGTATTCAAATTCGATGTTATATCAATATCTATTCCCTAGTAGATGCTTACAAGTCCCACAAAACTCCTAACATTAATTGGAGCACGATCCGTTCAAGACCACGGCATCAATCAGAATGAATGCCTATCGTATTCTTTCAGCCCTGCAAAGCTCGGTCTATTTTTTCGATTGTTTATTTGCAGATAACACTTGATGTACTTTCGTACCTAGCCAATCCCTGAATTTCTTGCAAAACGAACTAGCCGTCTTCACGACTGTCACTGCTTTTTCGGCCAATCCCTGAATTCTATACAAAATGAACTAGCCGTCTCCACGATTGTCACTGCATGACGATGTTGATCCTGACGACGGCTCGCTTACCGTTGCTATGCTAGCATATTCACATGTATTTATAATAAATATTGTACCATATTCAGTCACATATTGGTATGTCACAATATAAACAAAACTTTGTTTTGTTCTGGAGACAATCATTTTATCCATTTACTAGTTTTCTTATGACTAAAGCAAGAACTGAACATTAGCGCTAATCAGACTTCAAAAAGTAAAGAATGACATGACAGTGATGTAATGTTTAATCAATATTATCACATTCCTTATTGCACTATCAAACTGGTGCTTAAGCTTTAAAAACACAAATTGAATTATTAATTTTTTTTAAGAGCAGCATTCATTCCAGGTTATTTTTCTCTTAAATGACCCTTAAAGTACATCTCACCTTGAGGACAAAAAATGAAGCAAGTGACTGTCTCTTCAGAACACTGTACTGTCTCCGTGTCAACACCACAAAGACATTTAAATTAGAAAATAAACTACAAAAGACAAACACATGTTATCTCCTCAGAGATCAACATGAACCTATTCTTAAAATTACAAGTGTTTAAATGTTGTGCTGAAATAAATGTAGAAATGTAACACATTCTGACTCTTATAGCATACTAAAGCTTCTACATGATCAGTACATGATAAATCATCCAGTCTTGTACACTTTAAGAGAATGGTACAAGCAAAGATGATGCATAAATATGAATGTCTCATAACATAACATTCTTAACTTTAATCAATGCATAATTTGCAATACATTAAAGTAACATAATAAATATAATAACATTCTGTAATAACCTTGTTTTGTTCGGAAGAAAATTGTATGCACCACGATTCGTCCAACAAGACTGCCCTACTACGAGCTTTCAAATTGAGAAGGCTTCGCACACTTTGTTGCAGATCACCTGGTCTACGTGCCATTGCACAAGCCAACTCGGTTTGTAAGTGCCAACATCTACTTATCAAAAATAAACAATAGCCTCTATTGGAGTGACTATTACATCAGCTCTGACATAAGCTTCTTGCACTCTGTCTTCTTTTAAACATCTCTATTGAATGTTTATAGTTTCAATTTAACAGAAGCTGTGTCTTTCCAACACAGTACATTCCATCAACAGAAGCACTGATCACAATCTATAATGTATAAACAAAATGTACAGTACAAATACCTCTTTTTTCAATATAACCTCACTCCACGACGTCTGACCAACGACAAAAATCTCTCGCCTCCCTCCTGCCCCCGTGACGTAACAACGGACGGTAGGGAGAACCCCCCCCTACCTCCCCTACACCCCTCTTGCTGGAGAAGCTGGTGTCGTCAGCGGCGGCGGCGGCGAATTCGTATGTCGAATATTTGAATGGTCACAATATATTGATGCTATAGTTTCTTGACACTCAGAATATCAATGACATATGCAACACGAAGAATTGTACTATATAAATTTAAATGTACCCACTTCGAGACGTTTATAATAGTTACCCATGTCACTCAAACTTGTTAACAGCCTTGCCTTCTTAAAACCTTCCTGTAAGGTTGAGCCTGTCAAATGGTTTGAGACCAAAATTTATTGCCCTGCAAATTGCTTGCTTTTCCTCCCCACCCCAGGCACTTTCTCTCCTCCACCCTCCATTTACCGAGGGTTATTCTATACCCCAACGTTTCTAAGAAGTTAAACACGCCCACTCCTAGAAGCAAAAACAAAATAACTTATGAAACCATAGAGAAAATATACCTCATTGGTCTATGATGAAAAGTAACTCAAAATGTTCCGTAATATGCGTACACGAGCAGTAATGTACAATTAAGCGGTATGAATAATGAATTAGAATGCAAACAAGGATATATTTTTGAGAAAATTTTGAAAATATTGTTTAAGCTTCTTATAAAATAAATAAATAAAAGTTTCCCAAACAAAAGTTTCGTTTCAAACTCAATGAACCTCGTGTTCCTTCAAATATATTGGGTAATATCAATTTTGGAAAAAATCGGCTAAAGGTTTATGATCACAGACGGACTGATAGACAGTTTTGTCGTTAGCATATTACAATGCTCTCATTTTTATTTATAGTTTAATTAAACTTCCGATTACATGAAATTTAGTAAAAAATCTGAAGGATACCCGACAAAACTACAAGAGAAACAAGGCAAGCACAAAATTTAGTCATTAATTTAAGAAAAATTGTTAAAAAAGAGATTATTTGGTAAAGGATTTTGTTTATTTAATAAATTACCGTAACGAATTAAAAATCGCGATCAAATTAATGATCTTTCATAAATTTTATAATATATAAAAATATAAAATTGTCTCAATATTCAGCATAGAATAATTATAGATGTAAACAAGCGTAAGTAAATATTAATATATCACAAATACCTGAGAATGATAAAAGGGTAGAATCTAAATCTTAATCTTCGTAAAATCTAAATAAGGAGCAAAGAGCGCGCCCGCAGTGTTAGAATAGATTTTTTAAATCTGTACGTTTCGGGTGGCATCAACTAATGTCACTGCAGTTCCTCTGACCAGGAGGTCCTAGGTTCGAGTCCTGGCCGTGGCAGGATTTTCGACACTAGCATTTCACCTAGGTCAAATTCAGTCGTTGTCTGGAGGAGAATTCTAGCGATCGACTGTTCTGATCGGTAGTTTTCCGTGACTTCTCCGATCAACACCAGGCGAATGCCGGAGCAGTACACTAACAAATGGGCCACAGACCGCGCACGATCCTTGGTTCCTCTTCCTTGTCCTATTCTCATCCCTTGCACACACACACACACACACACACACACACACACACACACACACACACACACACACACTAAAATGCCGGGAGACCGGTCGAGGACTTAGAACCTGTCCCGGCTTGGGCGGTGACCCGCTGGTGGAAGGTACCTGATTGGAGAAAACACCGCTAGTCGACGGTAGGTCGGCGCCAGATCTCGCTATACAGTGGGGGAAGATGACCGCTACCTCCCGATGAAAAACATGCACCATACTTACGGGCTAATGACCTCAATAGATGGGGCACCCGGAATCACCAATAATCAATCAATCAATTAAATCTGTACGTGATCAGTGCCCACTTTTCTTGTTGTGTTTTGTAAAAAATTGAATAAGAAATACGCCTACACTTTTTTTTCAAATTTTTATCTGAGCGAGTTCTCACAGAAAGTTTCATTTTTTACATATAATTACAATATTTCATGAAATATTTATTTTTTGAGAAAGTGCATCAACAAACCAGGAATTTTTATGTTAAGTACATTCGGAGCATCAGTCAATCATATTTTGCGAAGTACGCGTAAATTCCAAAATTTAATATAGTCATAACTACATAAATAATCAATTTTCAGGTAAATAAAGAAACTCGTGTCTCTTTTTGTGATGTCCAGATTTAATAAAAAAATGTACATTCAAAAAGAGCCGTATCAATTCTTTACGATTTGATAAGGAATGGCTCGTAGTATTTGAATTATCACCCATCCATTCTGGGGGCATAGTGAACATCTGAAATACTAACTCTTGAAACCCTAATCAGACAGATGGTCATTCTTTTTATAGTTCTTCATCTCTTGGGTCAGAGACTGACCGAACACAATTTGTTAGTGCACGGGAAGGCAGAGCAGGCCCTCATACTTACAATTGATTTTTTAGAACTGTATGTGTGGAGTGCCTACTTTTTTCTTGGTGTATATAATATAAAAATGAACAAGGAATACGCCTCTATTTTTTCAAATTTTTATCTCATCGAGTATATAAAGAAATTTTCATTTAAAAAAAATTACATTAAAAAAATGAAATATTTATTTTTCGAAAAATAAATTTACAAAGTAATCCCATACACATTCCAAAGTATTAAATGAAACAAACCAGAAATTTTTATATTAGTACGTTCGTAGCAACAATTTCGTGAAGTATGCGTAAATTACAAAATTTAATATAAGGCATAACTACTCAAGTAAATTATTTCCAGGCAAATAAAAAAACACGTATCTCTTTTTTTGATGTCCATATTTAAGAAAAAATATCGTTTATTTAAAATAAATCGTGTCACTCTCGCGCGATTTGATGTGGAACGGCTCAGATATGCGATAATATCTTCATCGTCAATTCTTCAGACACACCGATAATACAATAAAATTTTGAAAAATAAAGCATTTAATTGAAGAAATATTAATTGTTGTAACACATTAAAAGAACTGCAATTTAATTGAGTTTTATTGGCAGAGCATAAAAGAAAATATTTGAAGGACTTTTCGGAAAGCAATTATCAAACACTCGTGCTAAACAAACACAAACAATAAAAGAAACAGCTCTCTACACTTCTCCAAATCATAAGTTAATGACTTGAAATTACACAGAATCGCATAGTATTGTTTAAAACGAGTCGCTTACAGAGAAAGAAAGAAACACAGAATTCGTAATTCTCCTACGCTTGAATTTTCATTATGCTCATAATCAGCTACTTAAAAAAACATTACTTCAAGGGCACGAGAAGTCTGCTATAATGTGATCGTATCAGTAAAGAAGGTGGACGGTAACTGTTTCAGGAAGTTACATAACATCGAACCTCTGCAATACAGTAGAGCGCCCAGCCAGTACAGAGAAATTTGAGAAGGAAGACAGGATAAAAGAAAAATGCGAATGAAAAAAGGAATAAATTAAAACAGGTCAAATAAGGAGAAAAATACACAGAATGAAAAGAGAACAAAGAAACATGTGAAATGAAGGAAAGGACTATAAGGGCGAAACAAATAAATAAAAACGGAGGAACGAGAGTAAAAAGTAATATAAAGTGAGATAGAAACGCTTTGAGAGAAGCACAGCAGGAAATAGAAGAAAGACACAATGGTGTACTCCTGAGGAAAGACAGAAAGATGGAAACAATGTAAAAATGAGCAAGGTGAAGAAAATATATAAGCTGAAGAGAGTAAGAAAGGGCGAAAAGAAAAAAGTATGGAGGGAGGGCAAGAAGGATGGAAGGAAGAACAAAAAGAAGGAAAGAAAGAAGGACGAAAGGAAAAATGAATGAACGAGGGAAGGGAGGAAGGAAGAGCGGATAGAAAGAAGGCAGATGGGAAGGCAGAAAGGGAGAAAGAAAGGAATGAAAAAAAAAAACAAATTTAAATAGAAAGAAAGATAGAATACAATATTCTATCGATATCTATATCGATATCGATATCGATATCTATATCGAGAGGAGAGAAGGAAAAGAGGAAGGCAGGAAGGAACGAGAGGAGAGAAGTGAAGAAGGTAAGAAGGAAGGAAGGAAGGAAGGAAGAAATGGGGAAGAGTGGGAACGAAAGAGAAAAGGAAGGAAGGAAAGAAGGAAGAGGCGGAAAGGTAGACAGGACGGAAGAAAGTAAGACAGGGAGGGCGGCAGGCAGGAAGAAGCGCGCGTTTCCGCGTGGCGTCGGTGGGTGGACACGCACGCGCGTGCCCAGGGGCAGGGGGCGGGGCGGGGCGGGGCGGCGCTGGAGCCGCGGGGGCGGCGGGCGGCGCCGCCCACCTGCCGAAGGCGGCGGAGGTGGCGGTGGCGGCGGAGGCCCCCGCAGCTGCCCGGGCCAGCAGGTGCCCGCGCGTGGCAGGTGCGACGCCGCGCGCCGTCGCGAGGCCTCCTTTGCCCGCGCCACGCGCCGCCGGCGGAGCCGCGTTCCGGAGCACACGCCAGCTCAGCACTCGCTCACACAGAAAGGTGGCTCAGGGCGACGACGGATGTCACTGCAGTGCCTCGCACCGGGAGGTCCTACTTTCGAGTCCCGATGGTGGCGGGATTTTCGCCAGTTGCATTTCAGATAGGTCGAATTCAGTCGCTGTCTGGAGGAGAATTCTAGCGGCCGACGGCTCTGATCGGTAGTTTCCCGTGGTTTCCCATCAATACCAGGGGAATGCCGGAGCAGCACCCTTTGCTTCCTCTTCCTTGTCCTATCCTCTCCCCTTACACACACACATTTACACTTACACTAACATGCACTACACTACCACACATGCCGGGAGACCGGTCGGGAGCTCGGAGCTTGTCCCGGCTGGGGCGGTGCCCCGCTGGTGGGAGATACCTGTCTAAAGACAACCCCGCTAGTTCGTCGGTAGGTCGGAGCCGGGTCTCGCCATCCAACGGGGGAAGAACAGCGCCTCATCCCGAGAAAAACATTAACTACACTTACGGGACCCATGACCCTAGTAGTTGACGTGCCAGGAATAACTAACAATCAATCAATCCTAGGATTCGAGACCCAACGGTGGCAGGGATTTCGGCAAAAGCTAGATTCTTGGGACAAATGCAGCCGCTGCCTGGAGAATTCAAGCGGCCTGCAGGTGTGATCGGTAGTTTTTTTCTAGTTTCTCCGATCAAAACCAGGCGAATGCCGGATCAGTACCCTAAAAAAACGAGCCGCAGGCCGCGCGCGAACATTCCTTTCTCTTCCTTGTCCTATCATAACCCCTTACTTACACCCACTTACACTTACATGCCCTACACTACCACACATGCAGTGAGACCAGTCGGGAGCTTAGAACTTTTCCCGGCTAGGGGGGCGACCCGCTGGAGGGTGGGGAAAATCCCAGCAAACCGACGGAGGTTGGCACCCGATCTTGTCAGCCTGCTGGTGAAGAGCATAGCCACATCCCGAGGAAAGCATACACAACGCTTACGGGAATAATGAACTTAGCCGTTGATACGTCCGGATTCACTAATCAATTCATCAATACAGTAAACAGTGTGAGTGTAGAAATCGCGAATGAGAAGTTGGGGGTGAGATATAGGAATGCACTCGTACATTTTCCAGTGGCGGATCGTTTTTATGTGGACTTGATGCTTGATTTTGTACTACAGCAAACCACAAACTCCCAAGAAGCAAATCAGAGCAGTGTGCCGGCTTCCTGATGAAATACTACACCGCTCAGATTGTAAGCAAAGCGTCGCGTTGACAAATTCGGATGCGGGTTCATGAAATGGAATGATTTTACGTTCTAATTTTAGGAGTATGGTAAATGTCAGGGCAGCATTTCACGTTCTGACTTATTTTCATTCATTGACATCAAATCCAATTAAAGCGAATCACGTCATCTTCCTCAACTTGACTACCTCTGAAAACAGATTTTGTATTTAACACACCTCAAGCCAGCTGTCACCAGGACCCGCTGTCCAAAGTATTTTGTTTCAGGAGGCTAGGGACGTTTCGTAAAAATCTCACGTTCATTGCTTCTCATTGCATACGAAAACAACTCTACACCTTCATGGAGCCCTCCTGTAATTCTCAGGACCACCGAAAGAAAATACTGAGCCCTTTATAAAAATGGTGTGTGAGCCCGTATAAAAAATCTAGTCATTAATATGTGTATATTGTTATTCTTATATTCGATTATATTGATACACAAGAAACGACTTAAAATACGATTTCGATGCTCAATTCCTCCGCGTACTCCATGTCTCTTACTCCGTTTTTGCTTATTCGTGATGTCTTAGAATATGACATAACTGTAACCCATGCGGAAATTTTAATTTTGAAAATATATTTATTTTTATTTGTGTTTGTGTTTATTCTATTAAAGATAAATATCTATTACAATGTTCATTGTATATAAATTTACTGCATAAGTTAAATTACACTATAATATGTTCCCTACTAACATATTTTACGGCTTAGATTAGTTTGATAGGAGTTACAAATTTCTTTTATGCGATTAATTGTGATACTTTCACAATAGCTACTTGTAGAGCAATTGGCGAGAACTAATCTCATATATTGTACGAACTACCTTAGAATAATGACAAAATCTATCCTTACATTAATACTGTGAATACCTTTGGTACTTCCTAGAGTATGCATTATTTATTACAAATATTTTATGGATATGTTTTTGAAAATATATTAAACTAGCTGAATCCGGCAGACGTCCTGCTTTTTCTCCCCCTCCCTCTTCTCTCCTTTCTCTCTCTTCCCTCTATCTCTCCCCATTCCTTCTCACTCTCTTTTCCTTCTCTCTTATTTCTTCTCTTTTCCCTCTTTCACTTTTCCCTCTGTTTTCTCCTCCTCTCATTCTCTCTCTTTCTCTTCCCCTCCCTTTTCCTTTTATCTCTCTTTTCCCTCTCTTTCTCCATTCCTCTTCTCTGCGTCCCCTCTCTCCATCCAACGCCCGCTCCTCCTGTTCTTGATCTCACCGCGCAGCATTCGGCAACGCTCAGCAACAATGAATCCCACTTGGGTAGAAAATTGCATTTAACTGAAGCGCTATCTTTGACTGCAGCACCATTTAGAGGGATTACAACAAAATCAACAGCATAAAAACCTACACCATTAAAAAAATACGTAGATGTGCCAACTTTTATGGAGATCGGTCAAACGGTCTCGGAGTTTATCGATCCCGAACAAACCAACATATATATTATGTGTGTGTGTGTGTGTGTGTGTGTATGCCTGTGTCTGGGTGTTTGTGTACAAACGGGGCGATGTACTGGCGGCACTCCGCACTCCGAGTGCTTGTGTCACTCTCTAGCGTACATTTGCCCAGCCTCAGGAGGCGCAGCAAGATTGTCCAATAAGCCTCTCCAAATTTTCCAAAAACAATAAGGTACCAAAGTCATGGAATAACAATATGCAAATATACAGAAGGCAGTAGTATCGCGTACAAAAGTTACAAACGGGCAGTACTTTAGGAGAGCTTTCATTTGCACTCGAGCGATTCATGTGAAAAGGTTTCTGACGTGATTGTGGCCGCACGACATGATTGATTGATTGATTGTTAGTGATTCTAGGCACGTATACTATGGTCATTAGTCCCGTACGTGTAGTGCGTGATTTTGCTCGTATGGTGGCGGTGGTCTTCCCCCGCTGTATGGCGAGTCACGGCGCCGACCTACCATCGGTTTGCAGGATGTTCCCTAACCAGGTATCTTCCACCAGCGGGGCACCGATACAGCCAGGATAAACTCTAAGCTCCCGACCAGTCTCCTGGCATGTGTGGTTGTGTAGTGCATGTTAGTGTGTGTGTGTGTGTAAGGGGGTGATGATAGGACAAGGAAGAGGTAGGAAAGACTGCGCGCGGTCCGTTTGTTAGGGTACTGCGTCGGCATTCACCTGGTGTTGATTGGAAAACTACCGATCAGAGCAGCCGGCCGCTATGGTTCTCCTCCAGACAGCGACTGAATTCGATCTACCTGATAAGCTAGTGCCGAAAATTCTACCACCGTCGGGACTCGAACCTAGGACCTCCCGGTCAGAGGGACTGCAGTGACATCAGTTGATGCCCTGAGTCATCTCTCCCGGTTGCACGACTGGAATTAAGACTTTGACTCGGAAAGGTAGTTGGAGCTAGATGCATGGGACATTTCATTTTGGGAATTGTTAGGGAATTTAATATTCCGAGTCCACAGTGTCAAGAACGTGCCGAGAATACCCAAATCAAAGTAGGACGTACGAAGAACGTATCCGTTTGGACAGGGCGGCGAAATTTGGCTTTAATGGCTATGGCAGCAGAAGACGATTCGAGTGTCTTTGCTAAGAGCAGGACATCGTCATTATCATTATTATTATTATTATTATTATTATTATTATTATTATTATTATTGATATCATAATTATTAACCCTGTTACTGGTTTCGATATAACTTATAAATTATTGTTATTATTAGTTATATTTATTATAATCGTTATTATTATTAATAATATGGTCATGTCCCTTATACAGTGAAGTGAAGTGTAGTGTAGTGTGGTGGGGGGGCATGGGAGGGGAGGGGACTGCAGTGTAGTGCAGCGCAGTGAAATGAAGTGAAGTGAAGTGGAGTGAAGTGTTAGAAAAGCTATATATCAACTTACAGATAACTCAAAATCAATCTCTAATTCTAATTGTAATTTATTTATAAATATTCGTAATAGTTTTGTAATTGTCGTATATCTAGTTGTAATAATGTTTGCCACCGAGCATTAGTTCAAAGCGAACTTTAATAAATCTATCTATCGTCTGCAGTGCCTCTCTTGGACTCGTGAATATATCGATTGGAAAACCGTTGTTTGGTCAGATGAGTCCTATTTCAGTTGATAAGAGCGGATGGTCGGGTTCGAGTGTGGCGAAGACTCCACGAAGCAATGGACCCAAGTTGTCCACAAGACACTGTGCAAAATGGTGGTGGCTCCATAACGGGATGGGCTAGGTTTACATTGAATGGACTGGTTCTGGTTCAACTGAACCGACGATTGAGCGAAAATGGTTATGTTCAGCTGCTTGGAGAACATTTGCAGCCATT
>BLKR01002222.1:0-75000 GCA_011170035.1 Teleogryllus occipitalis
GAACAGTTGCAGTATACCTGATCCATTATACTGCATCAAGGGAACGCATGATAATATAGGCCCAACCAGGTTCACTGTTGCTGTTTCGTGACGGAGATAGTTGGAACGAAATGTTGCATCGTTAAGAGTCCCTTGTTGCACTCCTCTGAATTCACCTTGTCAGAGTGCACGGGTAGAAGCTGCTCAGCCCAAGCAACCTTGTTGGAAGAGTTGGCTATCTGCTCGGCATAAGCGAGCAATACAGGTTGGAGGATCCAGCCTACCGTCATGACGCATCCGGGCGAAACTGATAGAAGGAGCCGGCCTTCCGTGTCGGCTTGCACAGCTATACTGATTGAAGGGCCAGCCGCACGTGTTGCCATATTGAAGCATGTCTTATTGGTGTTACAATTACTGATCGTTGACGGGTATAGGATGGGTTATACGAAGTACTTGCTAGTAATAGAATATTCATTATTTTTGATCCAACAACAGATCTGTATATTTACCTACACAACCAGACACCGTAAAAACGGAAATAATTGCAATATGCATTTAGTGATAATTAAATTTCACAACAAGCCTTAAAAGCCTTTAAATTCAGCAGTCTGACTGTTATTACGGTAGATATACATACATCAATATGCCTGCATTGTTGTTGAATGAATGAAATATATTGACATAAACTTAATAGCTAACAAATGATAATGAAACATTGATGTACCACTAAATCATTTATGTGATCAGGTGGATTAAATACACAAGGAGACTAAGAACATGTTTACAGTCATTAGTAATTATTTCAAAAATATTTTATAACTGTTTCAAAATTATTTTAAAAACGTTTTATAACTGTTTCAAAACTATTTTAAAACTGTTTCACAAGTACATTTAAATAGCAACTTTTATTACTGATCCCCAAGAAACAAATTTAATTCACATTTATTTTATAAAAACGCCAAGATTTATTTAAATTATGGCTAAATATGTAGCTGAAAATTATTTTCGAATGTATTTGTTGTTTATTTCTTTTAACCTTTTATTTTACAAATTTAATATTCTTGTTTTATGTTTATATTAATTTTGGTTACTAAAAGTTCAATTCTATTAGTCCCTTCCTTATACTTAGGGTTCTTGCATTCACTACCACAAAATTCATGTACATAAAATTAACACTTAGTTTACAATTACAATGAATTCATAAATAGTTTACATACTGTTAAAATCAAAAAAGTATATGGAACAAATCACCAACATAAATCATATTTATATTTTTTACTTCTTTTATTTCAGTATCTGTAATGTAAATGTATTCACAAACTATAAAATCAAATCAAATTAGTTAAATTAATTTAAAAACTGGAATTAAAATGTATTGCCCAGCATTGATTTACCTGCTGGGTCTGCAATTTGAATCAATCTTATTGCTTACAAACCTCTTTGCCCATTTGACAATGAATAAGCTTATTGGCCTGCATTTACAAATACGACACTCCCAACAAGTTAGTGTCATAACTATTGTTATTATCACCCGAATGCAACAATAAAAAATTGTAGAGAAGAATGTGCACTCAATAACAGCGAATAAATATAGTGAGAGGTCAGGATAAATCATAATTTTAGTATTGTGTAAGGTGGGAGAAGACTCATCACTTTAGCATGGGATGAAATGCTTGGCCTTCATTTTATTGGATGAGTCAAATAATAAGTTTTCTTAGCAAATTAATAACCAGTTCTGAAGTGACTTTTAAATTTGGCAAGTTATTTTGTTAAATGCATACTTTTCTGGAGTGCTTCAAAATTTAGGATTATATTCTTCGAATACTATTGATTAATTTCACACACACATAGATCACTACTCAGTATCACTGGTAACTGACAGTGATACAAGGGAAGGGAAAATAATTAGGTGCAGACTCTTAGTCTGCTTGCATGCAAAAAAATAAAATAAAATATGTTATAAAACCATGTAAATAAAAAAATAAAATAAAAATGCATGTTTAATTAAATTTTGTAAAATTGCCTATACCAATTCAGAAATTGAAAACAGCAGGATTACCTCTATTGAAGTCATTAAATATTGTTGAAGATATTACAATGTCTTTGAAATTTGTGTTTGGACATGCAAGTGTGACTGACTAGGAAAAATTATAAAAACCAGTAAATTCAAATTCAATTTAAAACTTCTATGAAATTTAAAGAAAAAAAAATTGAGATTCAAGAGCAGAAAATGCAGAATTTGACCTCATATTGGCTCAGATTTCATCTTACAAATATGCTCCAATTACATCTGGTAATGTAGTAGAATGTTCAAAAAGATTCATTTCTCACAAAAGGATGAATTTGACTGAGTAAAATTTTGAAAAATTGTTTAGTGTTCCTTTTTCAAAAGACAATGAAAAAAAATACCAAGCTAAAATTTGATTGTGCATGTTTTGTCAAATTTTATTTGGCATATGTATGCAGGTTTTAGCATTTTAAAGGGCACGAGAATCATGTCTAGTAATATTTAATTGTTTTATTTCAAGAGGAAAGTATTTTATTCACTTGACAAAGGAAATGTTTCAGAAAATTATCAAGGTCAACACTATTACAACAGTAATGACATTTCTTTGCCCAAGAATCATTAACACAATCTGAGATATTTTTCTCTGGCAATTTTGAAGATGAATAATAGCCAAAATCATTGCATGTTTGAGAATGCAGTGTTATCCATACTATTTGCCACAAACAGCACACTGTGGAGAACCCTAAATTATGAAAAACTTGAAACCTTTTTTCCTTGGAAACCGAAGTAAAAATTAATAATCTTTCAAAAGAAAATTACAAATTGTCACACTCCATGAACTTGATTCAGAACTCTAGTTGTAAAACAATGTCCTGAAAAACCAGCATTTTGAAGTTAATGACACTTTTCTAGTGGGAATGTGAATTTTTAATATTACTCATACTCATTTGTAATCATTCTGAGAGCACTACTAAATAGTACACATTGAAACTATAACAGAATTATAATACAAGTTATATTACCTAATGAGAAATTTAAAATAACTTGCCTGGTCAAAAATGATACACACTAAAATAATTGAACCATTAATGTATACACATTTTGTGAATGTTATATATGAATGAAATCACAAAAGTCCATGATGCTTGCAAAATTAGCAAAATGTATATTGGCATCACCTTCAAATACATGTTCATGATCTTGTTATAGAATACAATAGCCATTTAGAATTAACAATATCCATGAATATCTGCATCGATGAACCATCACCTGTTTCAATGACCAATTTCCATCACCTGTGCCAAAACTACCTGAAAAATACAATAGTATTTGAAAATATAATTAAAGTGATAATTATTGAAAAATAAAAAAATAGAAAGTGTTTTACAGCAGGTTTTTTTTTCCTCCCGAGGAATGCATTATTATTTTGTTCAATTATTTACAGAACATGATAGGCTTTAGTCTCAATTTAAATACAGTAATAAAAATTCTGTACAGTTTTAACATATGGGAATACTACACAACAATTAATTCTACAATTTCTAATTGCCATTAATGACACTTCCAAGACTATATTAAAATTATTTCAATGAATTGGCAATATAATAAATATTTTTTCTTTACATTTTAATACACATTTGCAATGCTTAATTGATTATTAAAAACTAATCAAATAAACTTTTTTTAAGGTACTGTTTTGACTATTAAAAAATGCACAAAGGAATGCAAAATAATGAGTTTGGACGCCAGGCCCCATATCCACTTAACAACATTAGAATTTGAATTGAAAGGATTCAAACCGATTATGTAAAACGAAATAATTGTTTATCTTGTTCGACATAAGCTTTTAGAGGAATTTTACAATTTACATTAAAATAACTTTGAGCTGGATTAATGACCAAGTTTTGTAGGTTATAGAAATACACACAAACTAATATATGCCTTTCTATTATTACAACTCATGATAGAAATATATACGTACCTAAAAGTTGCAATTCCATTTCACCATTCTCTTTTAATCTTGGTTGACAATTCTTGTTTGATTTCAAATAGGCGGTGTAAATGAAGGTATCATTTTCTTTCGAACTTCATTCGCCCGTTTACTTCCAATGAAATAAGATTTTCACTTCAAAGAGGTATTTTAAGACTCTGTAGTCTGGCACCTATTAAAAGATATCCACCAATATCCTTTTAGATTATAATCCACACTGATGCAGCACGATAAGTTTCAATACGGTACTTACCAGTGAACTCATAGTACGTTCAACGATTTGCTTTGCCAACGACGTATTTTTCTACAATAACAAATTGAAAACTTTCACAACGATGCGCTTTTCGCCACTTCGAAGAAATTTTCCTGAAAGGCCAGTCACTCTCTTAGCCCTTCCAAACCGACCTGAATAGTATGTCCTCGCAGGCAGATCGGCGGCGCGACGTTGCGGTCCAACGGCCGAGTCCCACGCGCTTCGTCAATCCTCAGCTGATATCAGGTCCTTATCGGCCAGCAACACGCATGTAGTATTCTCTCTGACGCATGCTCTCCTTCTTCGTTTGCAGTAGTTTTAATGCAAGGTTAATTTAACAACCAATGGGTCAAATTAGTTCTTATGTAGTGAACTTACATTTGTACTTCTTTAAATCAGAATTTTTCTTAGGATGAACGGATAATATTGCGTAGCGCTCACGTTGCAGCAAGCTCTTGCGCGCGCGCGCAATTTCCTGTCCCCCTCCCCACACACACACTTCCAAGAGCCCGCCGAGGGCCTGGGACTGGTAGCTAATAAATATATAACGTAATTAGTCTGCCTTTTAACATTTATATTTACACGTGTAACAGCACAGACGGAAAATAATATAATTATTAAACTTCTTTCCCGTTTTGAGCAAGAATGACAGTTATGTTTTCTTTGCTTGATAAAGTCATAATTATCGCATCATGCTTCTATTACGTAATTGAAATAATGTGAATATAATTATATATATATATATATATATATATATATATATATATATATATATATATATATATATATATATGTTATAAAGATATAAGGTATATTACATATGTAGTTGAACTCTTCTTAAAGTGAATGCCGGATATATCCGGCGCAAGAATTTTGTGGCACGAGTGCTAATGCCGGATATATCCGGCGCGGGTCGGTCGTGCCATGAGTGCTAATGCCGGAAATATCCGGCGCACGATGTTTCGTCTGCTTTCTGATTTTATTCCTAGGGAGCAGTACAAGCTATTGGCTTGGCACGACATCTACAGCTTCCTAAAAGTACTAAATAGCTGTAGTATTTTTTTCTGACCAATAGAGGGAGCATAAGGAGTGTTTAAGCCGAATTCATCTGCCCGTCGTGCGCGGCGGAGGCCGGCGGCCGGCCTACCGGCGTTGACTGACGAAGGGAGTCCCTCGGTACATGGACCGCGCGCAGGTCAAAACCTGCGAAATTATATGGCTCCAGCACCCTCCACCAAGGAGGGTGCTGGGGCAATAAAAATCTCTGTGCAAAATCTACCCATCCTGGTTTTTGTGCCTCACTTTGTGTTTAGATTTCTTGCTGTGCGTTCGCGTTTTTCTGAAGTATTATTACATTCGACTTGGGCTTTGATTTTGGTTGCATTCTCTGGATTTCTGTTATTTTCTTATTTCACCTATATATTTGAACTCTGGCTTCTCTTCTGGACACGATTTTTGACACTGAATTCTGCATTACGGCTTATTATATAATATTTTATCTCGATTTTCGGCTTTGTATTTGGGCGTTTTGATTTGCGGATATTGGATCATGGCAAAACGTCGTGTGTACACATATTAAATCACTTACTGCCTTAAAGTTTTTTAAAAAACTAATTAAAAAAATTAAAAATTTATAAATACATTTTTAAAAAATATTTCTAACTTCGCCAGTGCCAGTCCAAGCCCAGCTCAAAAAGAAGGATGGGAAATATAAGCAGTTTTCTCCCCGCGCCGCGCCCCCTACAAAGGGCGCGCGCCCGAAAAGAATGCAGGCCACAGGCGACCCCAGCGGGCCGGGTGACTCAGGGCCCGGGGAGGCGCTGATGCCACAACAACGTAGCGCTTAAAGGGTTAACAGATGTTGAATGTTTTTCAATGTATATTTTCTTCAATACGTAATTAATCTGACAAGGTACCTGACTGCTGTGGCCAGCTAGTGCTTTGCAACATGATTAGGCTGGATAAGGCCGACAGGTCCGTTTATGAAGCAACATCAACCTCTCAGAAATCACAGGCCGGTTGGTCCATCAAGGTCAGCAATCTTAGATGCTGTTGTAACTAGGAAAGGGAGTAAAGCAACAAGGTCTCTGTTTCGCATACGAAGGTTTTGTGTAACTATTGAAATCTTGTTGGGAATTATGGTATCCTTTCTTTCAGTGTACTGGATTGCACGTGACGGCAAATGATAATCAGCTTTCATCAATAGAAAATAACAACTTTATTTATAAATGTTAGTATAATATTCTTTTTTGGCCATGACCTTTACTATAGTGCTATAGAACCTGTTATCCATGAGAATCTTGGGCGCTGTCCTGGTAAAAGATGTCTCCCCGTAGACTTCAGCAATGGGCCTCGTCCAATCTTCTTTCTTGCTATCGACCAAATCCGTGTCTTGTCGTTTCTTCTCAAAAACCACTATGTACACTGTGTATACATTGGCTTTCCATCCCCATTCGCCTGCTTGAATTGCTACAAGTTCTAATACTCCTTATTGTTCATTTCCTAAGCAAAATCCTAAGTGCTGTTCAAATATTAGCATATAAGTTCACCAAGTTATCATCGGGTTCCTATCATCGGAGACTAAGTTCGATTATCATTGTCCACTTAATAAAATTTATAAGTCCCACTTTTGGCATTCACTGTTCACTTCGTATAAAACAATTTCTGAGTTCTATCTTTTGAATACTAACGACAAATTACTACATCCGAACTCGCGAAAGTTTTCTATGTTCAAATAAACTGCTATATATCTAGCACCCTGATCCGATCGCTATCGTGTCGAGAGCTCGAATGAATATTTTTGTATCCTACTTCAACATGTCAAATTTTTTCATCTTTTACTCTCTTGTTTAAAACAAAATTATGCGATCTACCTCGCGGCGTCATCTACGTAATTATTTTTTACCAATAACTCAATTTTTTAGATTTCCATACTTCCGGTGTATTAGAATGGAATTTTCTCCCCCATAAGTCACATACAGTTTTTGACTAAAAAAATTAATAAATTTTCTCATTCGTGTAACTAGGCATCTCTTAAGTTTGTTTATATTTCTTCGTAGGCGAAACCACGGATGCTACTTATCGTCCGCTTTTGAACTAATGGGCATTGTTTATTTGTTGCACTCAGGTACCATGCCAACCAGCGTCTTTTTGCTAATAAAGTATTGTTTTTAATGAAATTCGCTGAACTTCATATTGGTGACAATCTGGTATGTCACAATATATATATATATATATATATATATATATATATATATATATATATATATATTGTAACCGTTGTGACGTAAAGGGGGGGTGCGCGCGAGCGGCGAAATGGCGTCCGCCGTCCGCGTCGCGGGGCCGTCCGTCGACAAGGTACACTAATTTCTTTTGGAGACCTCCAGGGACGGAAGTCGGGGACCGGGAGGGGCGGAGTTCTTTTCCTGGTTGCCCCCACGCATTCGAAATGAAAAACCAAAGTACAGATTTTTGTAAAACAGAAAACAGAACGTCTTTTAATTGGCAATAGCACCTACAAAAGATCACCATCCGTGAACGACGAGAGGCCTCTCTGTCTAACAACACACAAATTGTAACCCATCAAACACAAAAACAAACAAACTTAATTCTATTTACAAAACTCATTACTACAGTTCCGTAGTCGCGGCTCATTGGCCTCTCTCCGCTACCTCAGCACAACAATGTCAAAACAACAAAAAAAACTAACAAAATTCAGTCCTATTTACAGAATTCACTACTACAGTTTCGCAGTCGCGGCTCATCCAGTCCTCTCTCCGCGCCCTCAACACAACAATGTCAAACAACCTGTAACCCATAACACGGTATATCCGTCGGGTACTTATCGTTGCGGGAACGCTGCCGTGCCGCCTTCCACAGTCCGTCGATCGCCACCGTGTCCTCGGAAAGGCCGTGCGCTAGCAAGCGCTGCCTGGGCGCCGCTCCAACGGACGCCCCATAATGCCCCCACTCGGCGGTTTGCCCCAACTCGCCGGCCGTAACACTTCAAGAACTCTTCTTCACCTCTCCGTCTGTTCCCTTTTCACTATCTCGCGACACTCTTCGAGACACCTAACTACCGTGCAAGCCCAATGCTCTAACATCCCTATTCTCTCTGCCTCCACTTTCCACCGCTTACTACCTGCCGCTCTCCCTGGCAGCGACTTTTCCCCGACACTCCTCGGTGCACTCTCCCGGTGCCCTCCCTCCTACTCCATTCCCCTCCTTTCCCCTCACTGCTTCCCCGCTTTCTTTCACCCCTCACCCCGTCAGTCACCGCCGACAACTCCGCCTGGGGGAGGGGAGGGGCGTGCGAGAACCACGAAACGGCGTCTTCCACAGGCGCGGGGCTTCCAAAGTCATGCGTTCATGAATGTGGGGCCTGCCCACACCTGGGGCTGGCGTCACGTCACAAAACATTCGTAGAATATTTTCTGCCCGAAAATATTCTTCAATAGAAGGGTTAACGGAACCATTTCTTCGCCAGATTACTCTTCTTTTCTTCACAAATGTAATTTCTTCGTTTGCTTCACAATCAGTAAACTGTTCTACTCCCTTTTCACCATCTTTGCCATCGTTTTCATCATCTTCGTCGCAGATTGTTAATTCTATTTCATCTACTAGATCCGTCTCCTCCACTTCTGCTTCCATGTCAAAAAATGTCGTATTCTCCTCTTCTTTTACTTAACTTTTTTTTTTCTTCTAATTCTTCTCTTACCCCATACTCTTCTTCTTCTTCTCCTTCTACTTCTTATTTTTCTTCTTGTACTATCTGCTACTCCATTCCAATCAACATTCCATTCTTACAAATGTTTCTTAGAACACGCCGGATGTTGTGTGGGTGCTTGTGGGTTTGTGGCCGGGCCACGACCGTCACAATATATATTGAAATAATCTGACTGATTTAAAAGAAATCGAGCCCCAGTTGGTGCACCATTTTGAAATAAACTGAATATACTCAAACAAACTCGGTCGAGGAATCTGAAAAGCAAATATCTTTCTATCTTTCTACTTCATTGCTAGAATTGGCTCAATGAAAAATCATATATTCATTTCACAAAAACATGGAAATTTATTAAATAATTTAACACAATTTTTGGTATTGTTTAACTTTACCCAATATAAAATCAAACGTTTGTCATGACCGTTCCAACCTTATGTCTTCACGCGCTTTTTTCGGCCATCTTCATCCATCTCCGACGCCGCCGTCTTCAGGTCCAGACACCATCTTCTCTCTTCTTTTCTCGGAAGCTCACTTCAATCACCGTTCATCAAATCAATAAACTAATTGCTGCTAATATTCCAGTCCAATCACTGACAACTTCGCCCAAGCCCTCAATGTCCCTCCAACTCGTTTACACGAGATATTTTAAGCTCCACTGTCACACTTAGAGTTCCAATTTTGATGTTTTCTCAACATCCATTCCCTAGTAGATGCTTACAAGTCCCCAAAGAAAAAAAACTAACATTAATTGGAGCACGATCCGTTCATGAGCACGGCATCAGTCAGAATGAATGTCTCTCGTATTCTTTCAGCCCTGCAAAGCTCGGTTCATAAATTCGATTGTTTATTTGCAGATAACATTTGATGTACTTTCGTGCCTAGCCAATCTCTAAATTTCTTGCAAAACGAACTAGCCGTCTTCACGACTGTCACTGCTTTTTTGGCCAATCCCAGAATTCTATATAGAATTAACTAGCCGTCTCCGCGATTGTCACTGCATGAATATGTTGACCTTGACGACGGCTCGCTTACCGTTGCTATGCTAGCGTATTCACATAATTTATCCTCTTTAATTAACGCCATTTATAATAAATAATTGTACAATATTCAGTGACATGCCCGACGTTGACTGGTGCCAATTTGAAATATAATTAATACTGAAAATGTAATTTGGGCGCCAGGAAAAGGTTACACTTGAAACAATGATTCCTACGTAATTTAAATATATCTCCTTACAAAATTATGTTGGGCTAGCTCAGTTAATTGGGGTTCGAAGTTCATAATTGTTGCTACTTTGCAACCAATTATTCATTCTGACATCCATACGGAATGGGGAGGAGTATGAAAATCTTATTCAAATGCTGGATTGCACGTAACGAACAATGATAATCAGCTTTCTTTCAACTTAACAAATTACAATTTATTATAATGATAATCAAAAATGAATCATTCTTTGGTCATGACCAGTTTTCTCTGTATTACAATAATTATAAACCTTGTTATCCATTCGTGGGTCTTCGCGCGCTCTTCACTTCTTCGTTCGATGGCGCCCCGTAGAACCTCTGCCGACGCAGCAGAATCTTGCTTCTGGATGAAGTCCTCGCCTAATGTCCGTGATATGGTTCAAAATTCTCCCGGCGATTCTATTATAATCCGTGACTTCCCTCACTTGCGTCTCGGGTGGACGCCTAGACACGAATTTTACTTTCTACAAGGACGCTCTATCCTAATATAAAAAAAAAAAAGATAGTTAATTTAAACAACTGTCAATTACAGTCTTTCCTCGATCTAGTAAAATATATCACAAGCCGACCCGCTCATCACCGCATTGCTCTAGCGAATGAATGTTCTTCTAAAAACTCGGAAGCATCCGAATTTTATATCTTTTTCTTTTGCTTCTTTAAAACAAGGCTTATTCCGCCTCTGCTCTGTCATTTCAACGAAACAAAAATGATCCTTAACGCTGGTTGGTTATTTGTCACATAGCGATCCCCTCGCCATCGTCTATTGACGTCCCCATACTCTATGTCATATAAAATGACATTTCCATAATAAAAATGGTTCGTCATTTTGCACGACTACAATAATATAGTAGGTACATAGCAACAGCAAACGCAGCGCCTGGTAACCGCTGATCGCGCTGACAATGGCCGGTCCAAGTTTTATCATAAATTTGGTACATAGCGTCCGATATAGTGATATTGCTTCAACCAGTTTTAATTGCAGAGTGCGAGAAATTAGAATGTTTATATAACACAATCCGGACTACAAAAGTAAAACGAAAAGAATTAACGCTTATAGGACACATTTTCCCGAGAAGTAGAAAATAAGGGGTTTGGAAAATGCCCACTTCAGAAAGATAATTTTTTTAAACATCCAAATCAGAGGACTCAATTTCAAAGAAAGAGGAACGACAAAGTAAATTGAATGTTTCCTCATCCATCCTCAAATAATTCTTCATTTCGAAGTTCTTTAATTAATGCTTCACAATGCTCGATCCATAACCTCACCATGGATGAATACTATAGCGTTATTCTAAGGCCTCACCCTCAAAAGTTTCCTCTTCTTTCCAACTTTTTCCTTCATCAGCATTAAACATAATTAATTATAAAACATAAAGTAGCACAAACAACTATTTGTGCGTCATCCATGATAAATCGAGAGCAAAACTAGTACATAAAATATTGGACAAAATGTAAAACGTTTGTCAAATTTCTTTGTCAATGTTTTCTCGTCAAAGTTCAAAGAACTCCCACAAAGTTCTTCATCAAAGATATATGTCAAATATCTTTTAGTGTCACAATGCCGGCCAATAAGGAATGGCCATAAAACCAGAGAGTATGCATAGAACCATCCTCTTCATAGAACTGAACGTCGCGGTTCAGAAAGAACCGGGATCGTCGGCTCGAAATACTTCTCAAAATTGCCACAACAACAACAACAACAATAATAATAATAATAATAATAATAATAATATATTTGTCACATAAATACAGCAAACGCCATGTATATAATCATACAATGTACAATATATGTATTTCGAAATATTAAATACAATACAGAAAATAAAATTAAATTTAATTTTCATACTAAATACAAATTAACTTTATAAATGGCAGGGTAGAACTAAGGTTGAAAACAATAATAATTTTCAAACAAAAAAAAATTCTTTTGGCGCTAGTGTCACCGAACGGCGTCGGGTTCTATTTAGCCGCAACTTCGAAAGAAGTTATAGAAACAGTCCATCAAGGACTGTTTCTTGAACAGTTCTTTCACAGAATATACTTGAAATTGGCATCGGTTAATGTTCGTATGATCGAATTGCAAACTGCGAACTCCTACATCTCAGACTCACCGTTTCGCGAGTGAACTGGAAGATAGCGACAAGTTTCCAAGTTAGGGAAGTTTTTGCTGAGAAAAAAACAAAACATTTTCTGTGGTTGGATGAAGAATACCTACATCTATCAAGGAGATTTATTCAGTTTCGTCTAAGCGCTGATTCGTACTCCCCGGGAATCGAACCGAGATACTGCGCAGACTCGTCGAAACAGCGTCGTGTAACAAAATCAAGGCATTAATTTTCATGTTATGTTTAACCTGATACAATGCTATTTGTTTGAGGTTCTTGCTTTACCCGCCCATTCAAAAACATCGGTCTGAATTGCCCGGCAAATTCGCAGTGGATAGCGATACCAGAGCGAAAGTAATTGGGTATATTGAAATGCGATATTTTTACCATCCCCAAAGCTTATTATTACATCATGTACGAGCTTCGTGACATGGAAGGGCAATGTAAAAACATAAAGCCTAATTGATTAGGCCTAATCTGCGAATATGACGCCTCTCCTTTTTTTTCGACCGACAGATTTAGGTAAAAACCTCGTCTTATGTTTGGGAAATTAATTTCATCCTGTCATTTTTGACAGTGTAACCCTAGAGAATATCCATTTTGGGGATAATTTTTCTGCATGGATTAGGCGCTACTATTGCTCACAGACAAATAAAAAAAAAAGTAAAAAATAAATAAACAACTCTTTTTTTCAGCACAAGGTACCCCAAAATGTACATTTCTTCTATCAAAAAATCACTTTTTTTGAAGCATTACTATACACTTTCTATACGTTTTCAATGAGAAAGAAAAAGCAACATACATTGAATACTGTAACAAGGATATAAGAATGAGAATATTATTACAAATTACCTTTAATAATTGAGCTATCATGTGCAAATCTCCATTAGATTGCCTGAATCACAGCACACTATGTCTTTTCAAACATACTATACATGTTATATTTTTGTGGCACACACAAGGTGCTCAGTAACACTGAATCTACTTATCTCAAAAACATTCAACAGTATTCATCGAATTACCATTAAAGTTTCATGCTCATTAATTAACCAATTTCTCAAAATTAACTAACTTTACAGAAAATGACTTGAAATATATTTAGATATTTTTCAATTAGCATAATGGTTTCTCATCTTTCTTTAAAATATATACTAAAAATCCTGTGTTCTATCAAAGAACATCATTTTTTGCAGATTTTCTCAATTTTCTGATTCCCTAATATTTTAATTGATGAAACTCAGAATATTGTGGAATCCTCTTTTAATATAAACATTTGGAGCCTTTTTGAAGAAAAGATTTGGAAGAGTGTTTCTGGAAATTCACCATTTCAAGTTCAATTACTCTTCAGAGTCTATTACAGAGTCACCCCAAAATATGAATTTATATCAAAATCTCTACCCCAAATTGTTTTGCAGCTTTAGGGCAAAGAGACATGAGCACACTTTAATGGGTGTTAAAATGATCTGTTGAGTTTTTTCAGACAAAAATAGGGCAAGGCACACAAGTGTGATGTCCATTGTGCTTGCTAGTATGCCTATAGTACTTACATTGTGAAAATACCATGTTGCAATGACTTATGAGATGCTTGTGCGCCTGCAGCCTTGCAATGCTTACTATATACTACACATTAGAGAAAGTAATAATGTGAGAAACTAAGCCCTTAATGTGAGCACTTATAATTGTCAATATCAATAGGAATTATGCTTAGGCCTGTAGACAAAACCTACGTACAAGAGCCTGAGGAGCTCTTGAATAACTGTCAGGTAATAGAAGATATGAAAAGGAAGAGAGCTGTTTATTAATCTTTTCTACTTTTGCAATTGATCAAACAAAAGTGCGAGATTTTACATTGCATGTATAGTGTGTTAAAAAAAAAGGTAGCAAATTCTCACACATAAAAAATTCTTCACGGTTGATTTTCTTTGTGATTTTCAAAATTTTTTTAACTCCTTTCAGCTGGATTCATCTATGTACCACTGGTATGCATGAACATGTGAGTAAATGGCAACTCTATTGGACTGTATGAAGAAATGTCTCGTGAAGTTTTCATACAATTAATTCCAAATAATGGATTTTAGGAAAGGAAATGAAATGGGTAACTGTGCTTTTATAAAACATTGATAAAGAAATAGATGGATATATCTCATTAGTTTAAAACAATATTTTTCTTAAAATATTGCTATAAACTAAAATTTCATGACACTTGAAAGGTAAACCTCTGCTTGAGAAGTTTGAGCAACCTTTCATTCCTCTCACGAATAAAACATTTAAAAAGTAAAACTGAGTCCTTAAACAAATTGTAAATAATTGCTTGAAGATTCAGATTTACTTCAAGCACAAACCATGATCTTTCAATAGCTGGAGTATGTTCTTTAATATAGACATTTTTCAGAAGAAAAATTTTATCATGTGTAATTGAATCACATAAATACACTATTCACAGACACAAGTCATGTAAACAACATTACATCTATTACAATTCAAGACATATTGGTAATACCAACATGATTCTTCACATCTATCTGATATATAACATTAATAAAAAATAGATGAAATCTGTTGTCCATCATCACGGTACATCAGCTAATTACTATGTTTGACAAAGAATTCCATTCATTTAAGTGCATCTTAACCCAAGATAACAAAAATGAAAACACCTGGCAAGTAGAAAAACATTTGCACTTAAATTTAATTCAGAAAATACCTCAATTAAGCATAAGTAATAAATACAGTTATGAAAAAGATATAATACAATACTGAAACCAAGTTAAACAAATTAGAATTATCAAAGCTGACTACTAAAAAGCCAGGATTCTTGCATAACAATACCATTAATAATATCCACATTTTCTTCTACAGAATAACTGCTTTTCAGGTATGTACATTTTTGATTATTAACAAATTAATAATCATCAATTAATATCACATCGGATACTTAGTAATGATAACCAGTCACTTTCTTGTGGATTATTGCTTCACGCAATGCTACAGACAGTTATACAGAAGAGATCCATATTTACTCGCAAGGTCACAGACAAACAAAGGAAGACAATGTTAAGGTATAAGCAAAACATTTCTATGTAAAAAGCTAACAAATTAATTTTCTATATTTACAAAACCTCTTACTACATTTGTATCTACAAAATTTTTCATGAAGAATGCTATGTGTTCATCCCACTTTCGAGATTTTTCCAAAAAGAATTCAGTAGAGAAGAATCTAGATTAGAAGAAAGGATTGGATCTTGAAAGTTTAAAAGATATATATTCACAGGATGAGGAGAAATATTGGACTACAGACTAAGCAGTGGATCTCACTGCAAGATGTAAGCCATATGATACAAATAAGAATTAAAGAAAAATGCGAATGCAGGGGTGTAAAGCAAAGAGATAAGGAAAACCATTTTTTAAGAAAGATATACCTGCAGAAGCACAGAAGAAAATTATGGTCATAATTTAAGGCAACATTCAGACTGTTCTGTGCATCAGAAGATGTGGGCCAAACACATTGAAAACAATTGCAGTCTTTGGTTGCTTCCAGTAGTAATGTCACTCTGATTTTCAGGTTAAGTACACCAGCAGAGTAATTCCCAACCTAGTTGTGGAAAACCAAATATGAAGGAGAAAAAGTGCAATTGTCTGAGGTGAATTTTCACTAATGAACTCCTGAATCAGTCCTGCTGCACTGCCAATTACACATCTATAAGGAATGCCATTCGTCAGACACCTATATCTCTGGGACTCCCCTCCAAAATGGGATCTTTAATATCACAGTAAGGCAGCGCTTCTCCTGTCATGTATTCTTACCTATATTGAAATATATATTTTAAATAATCACTATTCTTAATCCATCAAGCATTAATTGCTATTTTATTAATACATCTATTTTTGCATCAGAAGAATCAAATTTACTGACAAAGCTTCCAAATTCTAACATGTCACTCATTATACATTTCTTGCATTAATACAAATTAAACTATCACTATCAGCACATTCTAATGGTAACTCCATGCTAAGTGCATATAGGCCATGTATGTTTCTGAAGAGTCACAGAGACAAAGGCTGCAATATTAGTCCATATAACGAAGTTTTGTGGAATTCATTTTGTCCACCATAATACAGAAAGCGCATTTTTTCTCGATGAAATGAGACTTCAATGCTTGAAGTCATCCATGAGGTAGATAACTCTCAACAAATTTAAAAACATTGACAACGGGCTAAAACATGCTCTTCACCACTTTCTGTACATGGCACATCACACAAGTGATATATGGCAGTAGGCACAGAGACCTATTCTCATACAAAAAAAGTATTACAATAGGTTGGGAACCACCATACCACAACAAAAGAATATGAACTTACAACTCACACTGGACCTTGCACTCAGGATGTGGCACGGAAGCCCCACCTGGTGGAGGGTTCTGACTAGTCCGACCACTCTCGTTTGATCATCTCAGTCGAATGCTATCCAACGCTGTCAACGTGTCATTTCGTGGCTTCAATCCGCCTTACTGTGGACATTCTCCTCTGATCGATTCTGGCTCTGTTGCCGCTGCAGAAACTGAGCCTGCTGCCTCAGCTGTGCTCTTTTCAACTTTGTCATCAGCTGACTTGATTGCCATAACCAATTGGCCTGCAACATAAATGCAAAATACTTTCAAACATTGTTACTTGTTAACCAAACCATCACAGATTCATTATGATTGATTGATTGATTTCTGTGCACATCAACTACGGTGATTAGTTCCATTTACATAGTGAATGTTTTTATTGCATCCCCTGCTGAATGGCAATATCTGGCACCGATCAGTATCTCTCACCAGAAGAGCACCACCCCAGCCGAGCCAAACTTTAAGCTCCTGACTGATCTACTGACACGTGTGGTAGTGAAGTGGATGGAAGTGTAAATGTGTGCAAGTAACGGGCAGAATAGGACAAGGAAGAGAAAGGTAAGGCCACCTGCATTATGTGGTCTATTTGTTAGGGTACTGCTCTGGCATTCGCCTGGTGTTCATCAGATGAATCATGGATATCTGATCAGAGCAGCTCAAGGCTAAAATTCTCCTCCAGACAGTGGCTGAACTTGACCTAGCTATCTAGCAGTTGTAAAAAATCCTGTCACTGTTGAGACTCGAACCCTAGAACTCCCGGTTAGAGGCAATGCAATGATTGCTGCCCTGGACTACCTAAGCTGGATGGCAGATTCTTATACTTGCTACAGTTCAGAGCAAGAAATTATTGAATGCATCTAACTTCAAGTCATTGAGATCCCTTTTGAAAATTTAATTCTACTTCAAATTTACATCTTAGTCACGAGCAAGCAATGTAAAAAAATTTTTTGGTGGGCTGTGAAAATAACATTGCACTCTAATCTTATTCGCCTCATAGAATATTTGAATGAGCAAGAAAACAAGTTTACATAACAGTGCAGTTATTGTGTCAGCATCTAAAATCTGAAAGATATACAGTAGAATTACTAAATGAAATTCTCTTCTCACAGCGATTGGACACAAACTGCCTTGCAACTGTTTTGAACTGCTTGTTCTGGAAATTTTGTGGAAATTCTTGTTGTGGAAATTTTAATTCTATTAGTATTTGATTTTCGAATAACAATATATAGAAATCTATACTTATCAAAGTAAGTCAGCTACATAAGAATTAAGAATGCACAAAATTTCAGAGCACATTTCCAAAGACGGAAAAAAATGAAAGTGATTTTCATAAGCATCTATCTACAATATTTTGAATTTAGTAAGCAATTGTTCCCCAAAGGTGAAATATATAGAATATTTCAAATTTAAATGTTCATAATGATTTTCAATTAATTGTTTAAAGGTTGAACTACAAAATTGTCTTTCATAGTGTCTCAGTTTTAGTTCCTTTTGTATTTCAATGAACAACCATACTGTTTTGAAAGAGGAAAAAAAATGAGCTCCTAGAGTTTCATGCAATTTGGTGAATATTATTTTCATTATCAGAGTTATTGGATTTTACATGGACATTAACACAGGGTTTAGATTCAAGGGAGAAGTTTTAAATTCTCAAAAATTTGCATTAGAACGTGATATTTCAAACTTTTGGGGTCATACAAGACAAATTAGACAGCTAATATTTTCAGGAACAAATTTAATTCTTAACCTCTGACCATCTTAGCAGGTATATTCTAAATAGCTCCCTTGTGAATGGCACTTGCCGTGTCTGCTATACTGTACATAGGCCTCTGGATGTAGCATAAGATACCCCAAATTGTCAAATACTTTAAGATGCTCATTTCTTTAAAAATATTTTAAGAAATTTCAAGTTCATTAAAATTTAAAAGTAGTCAAAACAAGAACTACCCTACATGCTCCTCAATGCAAAATTATTAGAAACAAAAAGGAATCTCTGAAATCTGAACAGGACAGAGAAAAAAAGTCATTTGTAATGTTAAGAAAAAGTTAAAAATTCAAAAACAGGATGTGAGGAAAATAACAATGGAAATACCAAAAAGTTAATTTAATATTGAAGTACTGCTATGGAATTGATGGGAAAGACATCCTTAAGTCACCAAATCAGAACAACTAAATCTTCACAGAGAACATGCAAGTATTAATCATCACAAACATCTCGCACAAATTTAGAGGCTGGTACACTGCAAGCAGATTTGTTCTAGTTCATATTTTTCCATTCACACAAGTTGCAGATTGGGATGAATTTCACAAGTTGGAATTGGTGAATCAATTCAATGAATTTGAAAGCGGGATATTTGTGCACCAACTTCAATTGGCTGAATTGTTCAGATTAAAATTCAAAAATACAAATATTTTTATTACACATTAGTTCAAATAATAAGTATTAAAGATAATCAATTCCATACTGCAATAGATGATTCACATACAATATGAAAAGCAAGAATTTGAAAGAGGACATACAAAAAGGAATATCAATACAATTCAATTACAATAAATATCAGTAAGCATTATGAAAGTTAACAAAAGGAAATATGCATGAAGTAAAAGAAGATAAGGTAAATTATTTTGAGAGTAGAAACTTTTGTTTACAGTAAATAAAATAAAAATCTCTATTTTTTAATACTCCTGGGATACATTTTTTTGTTGTGTTGAGAAACAGCATTACGGCACAAATGTTCTAATAACAAAACAATAGAAAGGTAAATTCTTACCACCATAATCATGCAGTTTAGCAGGATTGGCACGGAAAACACAAGTGATATGAACATTCCTTTAGTGTCAAAGTACTGCTGGTTCGAGAACAAACTGAAATCACAAACTGTAAGTCAGTATTTATGCACAAATTAAGAAATTTTAATATTTTTCAAAAAGTTTTGTCATTTAAATGCTACTTTTGAATTTACATAATGCATTATTACATTACTTATATAAACAGAACAAAATTTGTTGATACAACTGATAATATCTATGGCAGATTAAAAAGCAATTTTATTTTTTGAGCTATTTCATTGAATTTCTAAGTTTGGTTCACTTAGGTATCAAAAGCTGCAAGGCATATTGTAAAGTAGTAATATTAACGTTTCACAAGACAATAGGGTAAATCGTTCTATGAAGTTGCAGCAAAACTGTCTGAACAATTTCAAATGATTCTGGCAATAACAATATTAAAACTCCATGCCTATTTAAGGCGTATTTTTTTAGTAAATTCAAACTGTTCCATTCTGCATGCATAGGTAGACATGGTGAAAATTTCACAAAAAGAAATCTAGTGAAAAGTATACTTTTAAATATTCTGATTTTCTTGACAAGGGGATAAAAATTATTGAACAAAAGCTACCCATGCATTTCATGTACAACAATTCCTTACCTCCAATTGTTTGCAGCAATTTCATTGATGCTTTCTGAGAAGTATACAAGAAGCACTAAAACATACCAACAGAAAAATACAATTGTTCATATGTAAGCTAAGAGAATTTCCTAAATGTAAAAGAATTCAAATAAATGGAAGTTACAGTAATTTTCAACAAAATAACATTACTTACACAAAGAGAAAAACAGTAAAACTTGAAAATTGCTGTGATTCCTGGTCAAGAGAGTCATTAAAGTAATGGTAATATGAAAAAGAACTAGACCCATCAGCCACGGATCATGCCAATCAATCTGCAACACAAATAACTTTAAATGCCCACAATTCTGCATACTACAACCTCCAACACTATTTGTGCCACAAAAGGTACAAACAAAATTAAAAGTAAGGAAAGTCTGTCAAGGCAGACTACTAAATTCAGTTTTCAAAGTAAGGATTTGTAATATATATCTGTAAGTTTTAATGAACTTCAATTAGGCAAAATAAAAATTTCAGCACACCGATGATCAATTGAATATGTAACAAAAGAGAAAAATGACATAACCTTGAGCAGTTTAGGCTAAAGAAAATTTCTGTGGAAGAATATTATTATTTTCAATATACACATACTATTACATTTATTTTCGGCAATTATAAAAATCATTTCTGAATAATATTTTACCACACAATTAAGAATAAACTACACCAAATATAATATATCGCACGTTATTGAATTATACATGTTTTTAAAGTTTAACAACTTTTCTTAACACGGTTTGCATTTGCAGTTTACATCGACTATTACCCGGCACTGTACGATACTCTTGAGTACAATACTAACACTTTGTATGAACGTCCAAATGCCATCGATTTCATCAACAGCAATAAGATGAGGATCCACCATATTTATATCACATTCATTTGTCAATCTATCACTAAATTCTGTACTATTTCCTCCACACAGTAACTAGCATACACAACAACACCCGCATGCAGACCAGATCTCACACTCGCACACAGATGCACACCGACGAGCGCACCGTACTCACACACACTCGCACGTACACGTACACACAACTGGCTCTCAGCGCCTTAACCCCTCCTTCACCGGTCTCACCTTCTCCCCTCTACTACTTCTGCCACGACGACCTCCGACTGACGCTACTTTACCTCTTCTCTTCACTAGCACCTCTTTCGCGACTCCTGTCCTTGAGTGGAGCCCCACCCCCGCTCCGCATTTAATTTTCATTCATTCTCCAAGGGGACGTCGTCTTCCCGTTGCAAATTCGAAACTAAGCCAGGCGTGTTGGTTGGAAGAGTAAATGCCTCGAGACTAATAAATGCACGTGTATATAGGCCCTAAATGCTATCCTCTTTTGCAAATACAACCTCCTCACTACTAAAGTCTAGGAGCCGGATTTTTATACACTAATCTATGAAATATGTAGGGCCCGTTTGACACAAGCAGCACGTGAAGCACGTACTACTTACGGGCATCGTGCTTTTAAAGTAAATAATACATAAACTTAATTCAGAAAATGAAAAAATCAAAATAAAAGATGTGGGTTACATAGTTTAAATACAATTTCTACAACTAATCGCAATCTACACACACACGTGTGTGTGTGCGCGCGCGCGCGCACACACGCACACATGCACACACGCACACACGCACGCACGCACACACGCACACACACACACACACACACACACACACACACACACACACACACACACAATATTATATATATATATTATATATATATATATATATATATATATATATATATATATATATATATATATAATATGAGTAATGTAACAGTTGAAAAACAGTGAAAATTATAGAAATAAATGTCTTTTAACAAGAAATGATACCTAAACTTGGCATAAAGTCACATGTGACTGTGAGGTGACATTAAGTAAACATTTAAGGTCTTTAAGTAAATATTTTGATATTGCCAATTATAATAGAAAGCGAATTATTTCCTTCAAATGCTTGTTTAACTCTGGCATAGCGAAATATCATCTTTTTTATTTTAATACAGGGTTTTGAATTTTCTGGATTAATTCTTAATATTTGTTTAAAAAATCATCTCTATTCTGCAGCAAATTCCAAATTCCTAGGATTTCTGCAAGACCCGTTAGTTCGACCCGTGCCGGATCGTTTCCAATGGAAGTAACTTGTCCAGAAAACTCATTGTATGTTAGTATTACATGTCTTAGCTGCAGAATCTTGTGATATTTTATTTGCTTTTATTTCTTTTAAAGCGTTTTCTAAAGTGACATCCAAATAATTGGGGTATGCGCGAGCTCCCGGAATTTCTATGTATCTTCGTGGCAATGTCCTTAACATGTTATTAGAAAATGAAGATTGGGAATTAATTTTTAATCATATAATTTCCCGTTTTCACAAGATACTAAATGTATAATGTTAATAATTTAAAGAAAAGTGACGAAACTTGAAATGAAATATCACTGAATATTCAAGAGCTACTGACGATAAGACAACTACATTTTCCAGTAGTTTATTTCTCTCTAAAATAAAAAACAATAAAAAATAAAGTCAGAGAGTAAATAATATGGCACTAGATTAATGAATAATTCAGTAAAAGTGTGCTCTTTCATCATTCTCGTTAAAGTTTCTGTTCTCTGAGTTGCAACAAAAATTTTCCGATGTACATCAACACAAGGAAGGTATTGCAAAACCAAGGGGAAAAAAACAAAACAACAACAAACAAACAAAAAACGAAAACAAAAAATGCGGGAATACAGTAATGAGAATGAAATTCCTAAATGGTGCAATAGATAGAACCACTCATCACGGGCATCATGATATATCTTCCAACTTTCCTGATGGACAACAGGAAACACAAAAGGAAAGCAAGTTTTCTATAAGTCACCTGTGAGGCACCTGTGTGAACCCGGTATACCGCACTATTGATCTATAGTTATTGAACTCCACATTTCGTATGGCTGCATTAGAACATTAGTGGTACTACCACAGCTCATACTTTTTCTCATTACATACTTTCTCAATTCCGCTACCGCGGTAGAGAGAAAGTTATGTAAAGCTGCCCGAAAAAACGGCGAATTTTTGGCAGAAAAACTTTTACTACAGGGCTCTGGAAACGAAAACCTTTTATTATAAGGCTCTGGTACTGGATAATTGCTGCTAAATTTAGAAAAAAAATCGTCTAACACATGTAGCCAGTTTTGTGGGTCCTTGATACCGAAAAATCGATTGACGGCAAAGTCCACTTGACCGTCCGCACGTCTGTGAACAACTATAGCGGCTAAACCGTTCAGCCGATTTTCTCCAAAAATGATATTCCCCTATCATTCTGGCTGATATAAAAAATAAAAGAATTCATCTCCGTCAACTTAATATATTTATTTATAGAGCCAGCTTTCGACAATTTTGCCATCATCAGTCTCGCTGCGCAGTCTCCCGACTTTTGCCACACGCAGTGAGACTGATGATGACGGGAAAGTCGTCGAAAGCCGGCTCTGTAAATAAACATATTAAGTTGACGGAGATTAATTCTTTTATTCCTTCACGTAAATACGTCAACAACACCGCATCAAAATTCCCACAACTTCCGGCTGATGACACACCCCCTTGAATTTGATACCGATATTTCAATTTTGGAGGGTACTTTACATGAAACCGCTTGGACATTTTCAAATATTAAAAAAAATGGCTGCAAAGTTTTTGATTAAACTTTGATATTGGATAAGGTGAATGACGTTTAAGAGAATGGCGCAGGTCTCATGATCTTTGAAAACCCTGATTTTTCGAAAATTGAAAAAATTCAAAATTTTTTCGGCGTCTTCCTACCATTACAATTATGAAGATACAATTTTCAATTTCTCGTATACGTACGTATATACGGAGTAATATAATAAAGTTATATATATCTGCGCATAAAAACGGCGGATTTTCGGCAGAAAAAAATTGCCGGGCCCTGATAACGAAGAAGTGGATAAATCCAGTTGCTAAATTAAGACAAAAAGTTATCTAACACGTGGTGTAGACAGTATCCCTGTTTTGTGGATCATTGACACCGAAACGTCAATTGACGTGAAAACGTCCGTCCGTCCGTCCGTCCGTCCGTCCGTCCGTCCGTCTTGTTTAGTAGTACAACCGAAACATTACTTCAAGATTATTAAAGAACAGTAAAACCGCGTTTTAAATCGAAATTTTCGTTGAAAAATTTGAAGCCGTTTCAAAAAAAAAAAAAAAAAAAAAAAAGGCGATTAAGAATGTACTGTAAATGCGAAATTCGAAGCTCATTTTCACAGGCATTTTTGAGTTTTCGAGAAACTTCATTTGAAGCATTGTTACTCACAAATGCAATAATGTATACAAATCGATGGAAATGTGCATATTAACTGCGTGAGAGATATTAAAAAAATTACATTTTTGTGTAATTTTTGAAATAAAAAACAAAGAATACACAAAAATGAACTTTTATGTTATGTTATCATGTTAAACCGTGCAAATAGCACTATCATTTGGAAAAATCTGAAGAAACAATTTGGAGCCATTTTTGAGAAATTGGTGTTTGAGCGTTTCTGAAAATGCGGAATTTTGATCTCGTTTCCACGGAAAACTGCTGAGTTTTCGAGAAACTTTATTTGACATTATTTAAAGCACATGCACTCATTAATAAAGTAATGCGCAGAAATCGTCTCTGCTGTAAGTATTACCGACGTAAGAGGCAAGTCAAAAAAATTACATTTTTGTTATATTAGAAAAAAACAGAAAATAGAGCAATACGGGTTTATGTCACCGCATAGGGTTTGTTTGTCACTAAATCTACCAAAAACTTGGAGCCTTTTTGCGAAAAACTTACCTTTGTTATTTTTTAATATTACAAATGTTGCAAACCCTATTGCGCGAAAAGTACTACAATTTTCAAAAATATCTACGTGATCTTAATGAAAGAACTATTTATGGGCAACAAATTTCATTTGAAGGGAAAATCTGTCTTCGTTTTATAGTTGTAAGAAGAGCCGAAAAAATTCAAGCTCTTGCAATTTTCGAAAATTCAGAGTTAACCGTAAAAATCTAGTATATTCCACCTTTATAAGCATATTTTGCTCTATTTTTGAAATTTCAAGAAATTCAAGAAATTTAAAGAAAAAATTTGGAGTCGTTTTTGAGAAAATGTAATTGTCCGGGGTTCTTCATGTAAAGTACCCCCAAATTTCAGTGAACGTTTTTCAAAATGTCAAAGCTTCAACTAGAGCCAGATCGACAGGGGATTCTCCAATTTGGAAAAGATCGTACGAATGGTTTAGGTGCTAGTAATGTTCACAGACGGACGGACGTTTTGCTTCCAATTGATTTTTCGGCATCAAGGCCCACAAGTTTGGGAATCTGGCTTCACCATGTGTCAGAGGATTTTGTTCTCTTAATTAGAGCTGGATTTATCCACTTTGTTTTCAGGTCCCGGCAATGGATTTTTTTCTGCCGAAAATTCGCCGTTTTTTCGCGCAGCATTACATAACTTTCTCTATACTACGCATATTATTCCGTATATACGCACGTATACGAGAAAAAAAATACTCTAACACGTAATATAGCCAAAGTCCCTGTTTTGTGGGTCCTTGATACCGAAAAAACAATTGAAAGCAAAACGTCCGTCCGTGGGTGAACATTACTAGCCATAACCAAAGCCTAAGCCATTCGTACAATTTTTTTCCAAATTGATGAATCCCCTGACGATCTGGTTCTAGTTGAAAGTTTGAAATTTTGAAAACCACTCTTTGAAATTTGAGGGTACTTTATATGAATACCTCCGTACATTTTCAAAATTTTCTCAAAAACGACTTCAAATTTTTTCTTTAAATTTCTTGTAAGAATAAACTAAAACACACTTGAAAAGGTGGCATATATCTGATTTTCCACGGTTAACTCTCAATGTTTGAAACTTTCAAAAGAGTATTATTTCCGGCGTCTTTCTACAAGTACAAAATTAAAGATAGAGATTTTTTCTTCAAATAAAATTGGTTGTCCATAAATAAT
Source organism: Teleogryllus occipitalis (assembly GCA_011170035.1). Lineage (NCBI taxonomy): Eukaryota > Metazoa > Arthropoda > Insecta > Orthoptera > Gryllidae > Teleogryllus > Teleogryllus occipitalis. Next base: position 26,131 of record BLKR01002222.1, read on the forward strand.
TCTTTCATTAAGGTTATACAGAATTTTTGGGAATTTTATTAGTTTTCGCGCAATTGTGCTTGCAATATTTGCAATTTTATAGAAGTACAAATACATGATTTTCTTGAAAACGGATCCAATTTTTTAACTTTTTTTGGAAGGGTTAGTGCCAAACGAACCCTATACGATGTCATAAACACCATATAGCTTTATTCTTTTGTTTTTTCAAAAATTACAAAAAAATATTTTTTTTCACTTGTCTCTCACGTTGGTAATATTTACATTAGAGGCAATTTCCTCACATTATTATATTTACGCGTACATGTGCTTTAAATAATGTCGAATAAAGTTTCTCGAAAACTCAAGTTCTGCATTTGGAGAAACGCTCAAACGCCATTTTCTCAAAAATGGCTCCAAATTTTTCCAATGGATAGTGCTAATTGCACTGTTTAATATGACGTAAGGTTCAGTTTGATTTATTCATTTATTTTTTAAAAAATTGCACAAATATATTTTTTTAAATATATCTTATGTCGTTAATATGCACATTTCCATCGATTTGTATACATTATTTACATTATTGCATTTGTGATTGGAAGTGCCTCAAATTACTTTAAATGAAGTTTTTCGAAGTCTTAATAGATTCCTCTAAAAAAAAGCTTGAAATTTCACATTTACAGTAATGCTTAATCTTATTTAAATTATTAATCTATTTCTTAAAAATGGCTTCAAATTTTTCAATGAAAATTTCTGTTTAGGATTAGGAGAACTCTTCTTTAATATTCTTGAAGTAATATTTCGTATCTACCATTGAGAAATCAAAAAGTTGCGAAAATGTCAAAATATGTACTTGGGCGACGATAGATGGCAGTTGGCCAGAGAATGGATCAAGACTTTAAAGCCAGTCCACACCAAGGAAATTAGAAAACTTTACGACGGGAACGTCTGTGCTATTCTGTAGCACCACTAATTTTATGCTGTTTGGAAGGTTGAGTTTATAATTCCGGGGGTGAATGGCGTGCTAACTCTAAGAACCTCTGCGAATCCAGAGGGGGGGGGGAATTGTGGATTGATGTGAAATAATGAAGTATGTGACTTCTGTATGTGTGTGAGCATGGAATGTTCATGGACATTGTGGGTGTAATTTTTACTTTATTGTTACAGCTTACGCAGTAGACAGAAAGTTATGAAATGTTGCGCAGAAAAACGACTAAATTTCGGAAGAAAAACTGGTATTACAGGGCCCTGGTAACGAAAAACTTGATAAATCCAGTAGGTAAATTTAGAAAAAAAATCTTCTAACATGTGGTGTACACAGAATCCATGTTTTGTGTGTCCTTGATACTGAAAAATCGAATGACGTCAAAATGTCTGTCTGTAAACAATGCTAAACCGTTCCGTCTATATTCTCTAAAATTGACTGTCAGTAAATCTGGCTGGTCTTGCGACTTCTTGAATTTGAAATTGATATTTTAATTTTGAGAGGTACTTTTTATGAAGCCCCTGGGACATTTTCCAATTCTTAAAAAAAAGGCTCCAATGTTTTTGATTAAATTGTGTGGTTGGGTAGTGTGAAATATGTTTAAGACAATGGTGCAGGTCTCATGTTTGTTAAAAACCCTATTTTTTGGAAAATTGCCAAAGTTCAAAATTTTTTCGGAATCTTCCTACAACTAAAATATTAAAGATAAAGACTGTTTCTCTAACGGAATCTGTGCCTTAAAGATGGATTTTGAAATAAAGTCATATGAAATTTTTCGCTTTTTGAGTACTTTTTGCGTAATGTTGTGTGTAAGTACGGGCGAGAAAGTACTTGCTGTTTTAACACCACTAGTTTCTTATATTAGTGTATGAGACTTTTAATGTTTTTGTGATATGTATTTACAAGAGACCCAGGTGTGCAGAATAAACCATACCATAGAAGGCGGTATGCTTATGTCACGAGAGGATGCTCTGAAAAATTGGTAATAATTGAAACTGTGTTTTTTTTAAATTTTTTATATTTATTTTGTTGCGCCCTTAATCTAACTTATCGACGCAACGCGTCTCTTCGCCCCTCGTCGAGAGCGCAATAATCCTCCATTATCTATCCCTCTATCCCAGAGGACGCTGTATTTTTTTATGTCTCGTCTCGTCTAGGCAGTTGTCAAAGAGGACCGCCAGGTAGCATCTCCGCGTAGGCGCCTCTTATTCACGCGCCCCTGCTTTACTACTCAGCGGCCAGAATCGGAAAGGAATAAGAATAGGGGTAGAGTTTAGGACACTTCTCAGGAGTTGGATTAGCCCTTGTGAAGCGGCCAAACTCGTTTTGTTGGAACAAATTTCACATGAGATTCGACGGGAATCGAACCCGGACCTCAGTGGTGAAAGGCTAGCGACTTCGCTATTGTGCCACGATTGAGCCACGAAAATTTTTTGAATATGTTAAACTGAGGAGGTCCTATATTAGAGTGAAAGTGAGATTCAAGATGTTAAATGATCTGCCCTCTTTTCTATTTCAGTAATGGATTTTATGTTTAAATGTAAGGAGTTGTTGTATTGGTGAAAATAGCAAGTTGTTTAGCAATACCTGTCCTTACTGCCAATACGTCTTCTACGTATCTGGTCAAAGTAGTAGTTGTATGTCCTAAACAAATTACTTGTTTTCCCAATCATAATCCGTAAGGCGAAAGGGGTAAACTCACGGGTAGTCCCAAATACGAGGTGTCAAATTCTGTTTGTCTCCCTCTCGCCCTCTCATCACCTTCCACGTCGACGTGAGGGACCCCGCGCTGCTCCCGTCCTCACCGACGCACAGGGGGGATTTTGTAAGAAAAGCTGGCCAAAAGTCGAAATAAAACATTTAACATTCGAGAAAACTAACACAATTTCCTATGTTGAATGTATATTACGTCATACGACAGTTATCTGTGAGTCTCAGACTAGTCTCTTCGTTGTGGCATGAGTCTAAAGTGAATCGTATGCGCTGCAAGCAATTGCTACCAGCAGTTCCGTACAAAGGGATCCTTTATTCGCTTCGTGAGGACTTTCAAAGTTGTCAAGTGGGTTAATTCGTGATGGATGTTGAAGTTGCAGATATACAAGTATATTGTTTTTAAATTAAAAACTTACCCATTTAAAATTAATATTTACATAATTTAAGACGTTTTAAGTGAATGTACAATGTATTCAAATAGTGAGTTGACTTTTATCAAACTTTAGTACTTTAGTTATAGTGTCAGGACGTGTCAAGCAAAACTTTTTATTACAAGTTGTTCTAAAGTTAATATTCTTACCATTAAAAATGAAAAACTTCCCACAAATTCCCACCATTTTAGTTTAGAACTCTTTAGTAGAGTTTCTACTTACCCCATGAACTAACCTACATTTAATAATTTGTGTTGTAAGCCTTTATTAAATAGTACCACTCTCCAAAATATGTAAACTTGCAAAAATATACATACTAACTAATTTTAAATAAATTCTAGTAAGGAAATAATTTTGGCCAGCTTTTTGTACACAATACTCCTATGTGCGATGTCCCGTGTGTACTAATACGACTCATCACCCCTCATAAATCATGTAAATCGGATTCACGCCTAAAGGCTGCTAACTAGGTGCGATCCAATTTGCTAACATCCTTTATTAATTTAAGCATTCTATTTCAACTTTATTACACTATTCTTTTGTGTATCATTTATTTAATATTAATTTGTTTATTTCTCTTAATTAGATACCTGGACAATACCAGTGTCTCCATTAATAGGTATCAACCTCTCCAACAACGTATAAACAAATCATTATTGTACAAGTAGTTACTTTCTCATAGGAAAATTTCGGCTGCTTTATATAATATTAACGATATAATCCACCTGTATCTTTTTGAAATAACTGGTTGAAAAGCAAATATTTCGAAAAGATGCAAATCACTGATATCAAAAACGAATGAAGTGAATGTCATTGTATTATAATGTAATATTAATGAAATGTGACAGGTGAGGTTTAGATAACCGCTAGTTTCTGATGCAACAGTATTAAAAAAATCCAGCAAATTCATAATTGAACATTGGGAAATATTTGTATAACGGATCAGCAAAACCAATATAACAACTTGCTTCCTCAAGCATTTTATTGGAGTCTGATAAGAAGTGACGAAATTTTTTTGAAATCAGAAGAATAACGTTTACGAACATCAGGCATGAGGCCATCAATATGGGAAGAACGAACAGGCAGGTTCCTGCCAGAAAACAGGGAAGTGACGCCAATGGAATCATGGACGTGCCAGGATAAAATGAGATTGTAAAACTGAAAATACAATACTCACAACAATGTAACTCTGAAAATACAATAATCAACAATCAGTATTTTCAACACAGACTTTTTGCAGACGACTGCATTGTTTATCGAAAAATTAGTCCGAAAACAAATTCGACATTAATTAGTTGTTAAAAGATCATGACGAATTGATGAAATGGCCACAGATAAACGTAATGCAAATTAATCCAGATAAAAGCAAAACAATTAGTTTTACTAAGTGTTATGTACGTGAAAAGACACAAGTCAACAATAACAATTTATTGGTTCAACTTTTACAGGCGTGATCTAGTTTACAAGTATCCAAAAGCGTAGTCCGTAGTACAAAGCCGTGGTGTTCCAAAATCCAGTAGATGTCCCAAAAGTCGCGCACTGTCGTCCAAAAATCGCCGGAGAGAGAATACCAATTACGTCGCAGAGTTCGCACTAGGGTCACAGTCACTACTTCGCTTCAGGATCGCACTTCACTACTGAGTGCCCCTCCGGCCGGTACGGCCCGTTAAGAAGCGCTCCGCGTCGCAGATTCGCCTCGGGCCTGTAGATCCGCTCGCCGGCCGCTCACTCCTCATTGGGCGGTCTTCGCGCCGGTTCGTGGCCCTGCTGCTTTCCATAGCCGGCGTCCCGCGCTGCCGAATTGGCGCGCGATATAACTTCTCGCATATCGCCGCAACACTAAGGCTCGAACACAGGAAACAACGGATAGAAATAAAGTCCCTGAGGCACGTAGTTGTAAATATCTGAGTGTAATAATTCGAAGCGGTCTCAGGTTGGCTGATTATGTAAGATTTACTACACAGAAGACTTGGAAAACTTTTCATTTTGTTATGTGTTTATTTTGTTGTGCTCGTATTACGGAAAGCTAACTGTAACACAAAATTCAGGCCTACACATCTTCTACATCGTCGTTCCGTAATGGAAATCGGAGTAGCTATCTCGGATCCTCATAAGGTAGGTCACATTAAAGCGTTAAACCGAGTGCAGAAAAAAGATGCTAAATTCACGAACAGAAACAACGGAGAAAGTGTCATCTGGGAATCATTAGTTACACGTACTAGAAAAAGGAGCACGACTGTGTGATCTCCTCTAGGCGTACACAAAGCAACCGCCATGGAAAATCGTCTGTGAGAAAGTCTTGAAATGACATCCTACTTAAGTAGGGGCGACCATTCACTCAAGATGAAATGCAAAGAAGAAATGCAAATACAAGAATGAAAGCAAAGAACAAATTTAGGAAAAATCAACTTTATGAATAGGACCATTGTTGACTGGAAGAATTTACCTGCAGATTTTGTGGAAACCCTTCTCAGAAGCACGCGAGTTATGCGTTCGAGATTTCTCGAGAGCGCAAAGTGTCCAGTGAAATGCAGCGATGTAAGTGCGGGCAAAGTTCGATGTATATACTTAGTGTTAATGAATAAATTACTAGGTACGGAAGGGAGATGCAGTGAAGAGGTGGGTACGAAGTAGAGATGGGCACATTTTATCTATTTCTTAATAGTTGTCTATTCCTTTTTTTATTTTATTCTTTTTTGTGTTATTATATTGCATTTATAATGTCCTAATATTTATTTTTATTGTTGTTGACATTAGGGTACTTTAGAGGCCGCTGCAAACCATCCTTTGAATTGTTGGAGAGCTTGTTGGGGGAGACAGAGTTTCTATGTACGAGGAATGAGTACCGATGTATGGAATGATTTGGAATGAGAATATAAAAGGAAGTGCATAAACTAATGTCTTGTTTCGTCATTATATTATAAATATAAAGGGGAATATACATAACAATCTGGTAGCAGAGCGTGGTTGGTTTAACTAAATATAAATTAATTTAAATGAAATAAAGGAAAAACTATGGCAGAAATAATGTCGACAACGTATGGTAAAATCGAAGCTTTGTCGAATTCCAAATACGACTTGTAGAATATGAAGGCAAGTGCACTCATTAGATCAGAGCACTTATTTGATCAGATTTTAATTAAAGATGACAGCGACTGAATTCAACCTAGCTGAGAAGCTAGTGTCGAAAATCCTGCCGCCGAGGGGAGTGGAAACTTGGGACCTCCCGGTGAGAGGCGCTGCAGTGACATCAGTCGATGCACTGAGCTACTGCTCCCGGTGCCCCGTGCGCTTTCGCCCCACAACACAAGTAGATGGAGCCACCGGCTTAGTCCTCAGAATGTTGGGCGCACACAGCGGAGGGGGGTGGGGCCTCGCCGCAGAGCGGAGCGGCTTCCTGACTCATTTAACCACAATTACAAACACTTTACACACATTAAATATACATCATTTTTTAAATTAGTCTTTCTATCCTATAGTTTTTTATTAAATTAAGTTTTAATTAATCCACATGAATTGATTTCATCTTATTATATATTAGTATTCTCAATTTTGCAAATTACATTTCTGTAATTCGAAGGAGCTGCCGGAGAGTAGTTGGGAAAAAGAAAAGATAAACATTTCCGCTCGGCGCAGTTGACGACAAATATGCTTCTAATTTGCTTTTAAAGTTTTCAAGGGCAGTGAGGGGTAGTGATGGGCGATGGATGCTTGCCTTTTACGAAATGTATTTAAACGAGTTTGTATGAAAGCCTTATACTTGAGCAATTACAAAAATATGTAACTACTTATCTAGTGTGTCGAACTTTAAAGTACTTGGTGATGTTGTTTGCGGTCGTCATGGTTTCAACTCGTGATTTTAATTTGGAGTTTGTATGTGTGGAGATCCTATAACTCAATGGATGTTTCGCTACTCATTCCCGTGTTAGCGATGAGCCCCCCCCCCCCTACACGGGCCTTCCGGTTTCGCAATTTACATAAAACAACATTGAGTCTGTGCAATGCATAATTTCCAAAGCATAGCGTCGTCTTCTTGCGAACACACAAGGACCTTTCTTTGGGAATAAATCTGCTACTTCACAAGCTACAAAATGGTTGAAGTGAACAAGATGCCTCTGAAATAACTTAATAAAGCGAACAAAAATCCAAAGGGGCCCTGGTGATAATTTTGAGCAGAAGAATCTTGTTAAAGCCTTGTAAAAGTACAAGTAGAAGAATTAAGGATTTCGACGTTGCAACACATTAAACACACGTATAAGTCAAATCTTCTCGCAAGGGTTATTTGTCAATAATTATTCAACTGCGACGATTTGCCGCTTTTGATGATGAGGGCGATTATGAATCAGGGTTTCATCTTGATTACATATATCATTTTAGTTTTTTTTTTCTATCACGTACAATTTTGAAAAACTTTCGGTTTTTCGTATTTCAAATTAGCACGCACAATGTCATACGTAACACGATGACACATACGTAACTGCAACGATTCACAGCTTTTGATTAAAACCGTGGTTACAATGAGTCGGTGTTGCAATCTGATTAGGTATGTGGATTCAGTTTCTTTACATCACTCAGTTTTTGCGATATTTCTTTTACGATTGATTAAATTTCAAATTAATGCTGGCAATGTATTACAATAACTCACGTACTGTTATAGAGAAGCCAACCGGTATTGTCTGAAGATACGTTGATCGTTCTCCAATTCCAGTTCCTGTCAGTTGGTCTCGGGAATTTAGTAAGAACTGTTTATTATAAAGGCTGTAAACGTGCATTCAATTGGTTTCTAAGAATGTGAGTTTATATAAAAGAAATGAAGGTGATCCGAATTGTTTTTCCTGATATATAGGGCCCATTTACACAAACTCCGAAGGGAAACATCACCTCGTTTGTAAGGAAAGCGTATCACGCTTAGGTCGACATTTAAGTTAGGGATCAAAATAAATCTTGGGTATTCCAAAACCAAACACCACATGACCTACCATCTACATCATATTCATATTATTCAGACTGCTATGATAGTGAAATGGACGTTACTGATTTCCCCAAAGAAGAGAGAAGACCCCGTTTGTTAATCAAGAAGAACTTAATGATTTGGTGCGAGATCTTGGTCTCTCAAAGGAATGGGCGCAGGTGATGCGAGATTTACCAGTCTTTTTTTAAATTACAGAAAACTATTACGTGTTAAAGTAAAATGGATTTCAGATCTATTAAGTATTAGCCAAATTGAATTCAAATAACCCATCAGAACCAAAAGGGACGAGAATTAATTTTTTTTGCATTCCTGTATAATTAGCAATAAAGAAAATATTACTATATGGATTATACATCCATTTATACTGATAATTATGTTTGCCTTATATTATTGAACAACAGCAACCATCTTAAGAAGAAAGGAGTCTTCAATGGCAATACTATCTCGCATTACTTGCAATTTTTGAAAATGCAGAGTTCACCGAAAATGGGGCCTGCGCTATTTTCATAAGTGTGCTTCGTTCTATTTCAAAACATAAGAAAACAATTTGGAACCGTTTTAAGAAAAAGTTTAATACATTGGCTTTACTTTCAAACTCGTATTTTCAAAAAATTGTACATAACCTTATTTAAAGATTTACTTTTTTAGACAGAAAAAAACTGTATCAAAACTGTAGAGTTGAATTGTTATTTTTTTAAACAATTTTTTAAAATACAGAGTTCACTGAAAATGACATTTTATCACTTATTTTGTCCTATTCGAGAAAAAATAAAAGAAAAAATTTGGACTCGTTTTTAAAAAAATAATTATTTAAAAATTGCCTTCTGCTTCAACCAAAATTACTCGGAAACTACTAATGTTTTCGAAAAATTTTACATGATCTTATTTAAAGATTTGTCATTAAGAATGAATTTTATTAAGGGGAAAAACTGTCTTCAATAATGTAATGCAATAATGTAATGCCGGCAGTACACACTTGCCGGCAACCAATTCTTAATTAATTCTCGAGAAAGTGAAAAGCTTATCTCAGAATCTCTCCTCACGGGTCAAGGTCAGATGCACTGAGCCCTTAGAACGGTATAGAATTACTAAAATTGGAAACATGTCTCTTATTGCACATTCATATTCTTTTCTTCAGTTTTCTCAGACATCTCACATATAGAGAAAGTGGGTCTGTCAGTTATTAAACTAAGGATTAATTAAAAGATCTTTGTTCCATTTTCTTACCGCAAATTTTCTAAACTTTTGCCAAAATGTTCCTATAAAGTCGAATCATCAATAAAATATATTTCATACTACAACAATTGTAGCAGGATGATCTGAAAACTACAAAACCTCTTTGATTTCAGTTGAAATACCAATTTTTGCAAGGGGAAGCAATTCTGTGACATTCGTTTTTTGGGCTGAGGTAATTGTGTAATATAATATGTAATATACACCAGAATAGGAAACTATTCTAGCACATCAGTAAAGTAAAAATATGTATCAGCCTAGTGAAGAATTTGTTAAAACATTTCTCTGTCTCGGTGTCCAAGTATCTGTAATTGACATATGAAAGCTGAAGGCATCGCAGACATCGCATTTACCTAAGAGCCATAATAAGATCAGCCGAAGGGGGGAGGCGTTCTGCGAACGAATCTCCACTTGGTGTTGAGGAAAGAGCAAGAATCGATAATGACAAATCGATATTATTAGAACAAATGCTACCACGCACACACTCCAAACTTTTCGTATGAGCATGTCGTTTGTCAACTACGTGGGATTAAATATTAGAGTGATCAAGTAACACTTCCTGTTCAGTCGATGGATATGCTCTTCTTTAATTATTTCGCTTATTGTTTATTATCGTTGACATAATATAATACGAATTGCCATTTCTGGTATCTGGGAAAGTGCCCTTTAGCCCACCCTCGACAAGCGCAATGGTTTTGGGTATTTTAGAATTTGGCACAATGTGGGCGCACAACTCTTCCAATGATTTTCGACTCTCATTTTTGCCAATTTGAAAACAACGCATCTAGTTAGGAAGCGATTATTCGTTTGTAATATTTGCACGACATTAAGTGGGGCTCTTGCATGCCACAATTTTGACACGACGCAAAAATATCAAGTTGTTACAGAAGTTCAAATAGTAAAGAGAAAGCATTGTCATGCGGCAGCGGAAAGTTGCTATTCTTTTTACAGAAAAACTCGAATTGTGAGTCCCTAACATAAAAAAGGGGGATTTATTTTGCTTCTAAATGTAGAACAATTACTTACTCTAATATGTTGTGTAATCAGAATTCATTTTTTGTGGACCCTTAAGAGCAAAAAAATGGTTTAAGCAACACGTCTGTCTGTCCGTCCGTCAGCAATACTAGCGCCTAAACCATCCAGAGGGTTTTTTCAAAAACAAATAATCCGCAATCGATCTCCCCTGACTCTGAGCCCTGTGAATTTAAAACAAATTCTTTGAATTTTGGAGGAAGCACCTGAGACATTTTCAAACATTTTCTCAAAAATTTTCTTATAGTTTTTGGTAAGAATAGAGGGAAATATGCGGGAAAAGATGGCGACTTTCACTGTTACGTTAAATTTTCTAAAGTTACAAAAATTCAAATTTTTTTTGACGTCTTCCTACAGCTATGGAATTGAAAATGGAATTTTTCCTTGTTTTTATTTTATTTTTAAGAAAGATACAACAGGCTAAGTAGCCCAATGGATATATGAAAACAGTCCACATTTGAAGCTCCAGTACAAGCATTGAATAACGCATACAAAGTAAGAGACAAAATAGTAATGATAATATAAGATTAAGAAGCATAATACAAAATAAAATAAATTTATCCATAATTATACAAACAATGTTTAATAGTATTAGAAAATGAGTATTGATTACAATACAAATCTCCACATGTTATATTTTTATTTGCAATTCTAGTAAGTCTGGGAATCGCAGAGGCATACATAAATTGAGGTCCACAAAAAATTTCTAGAAGAAACTTAACATTTCTAATATTACATAGATTTGGATATTCAACAAATATATTCCTCAATGCAACACAATTAATCAGTCCAATCAGAAGTTTGTACACAAAGAGTACATCATTTGTCAATCTCGCACATCTCAATGATGGAATTTTCAATAATTTAGCTATTTCTACGTAGTAATGATTGTACCTGGGATTTTGAAGATTAGCCTTATACGCTGCACATGAGAAAAATATGTACTGAACACTTTCAATCCTTTTAATTTGATAGTTCTAAGAGACCATACTGAAGAACAATACATGAGTTTAGATATAACTAAAGAGTTGTATAATATTGATAGTGCTTTTAATGAAATAAATTTGAATGTTTGTCTTTTTACAAAAAACAGGAACTTTCAAGAAATATTAATCACATAATCAATTTGTTGATCAAAATAAATTTTGCTATCAACAATAATACCCAAATACTTAATTTCAGAAACACACTCCAAGATTGATCCATCAATAGTATGGCTTGTTAAAATGACATTACGCCCCCGATTACATCGAAACAAATTGCATTTATTTTTATTCAAATTAATACAACTTCCCTGACACCACTGTACAAGATTATTTAAGTCATGCTGCAAAAGAACAGCATCACTTTTGTCAGATATTACCCTCCAAAACTTACAATCATCAGCAAATAAACTAAAAGAGCTGTTTTTAAACAAATTTATCATGTCATTTATAAATATCAAGAAAGACATAGATCCCAAATGAGAACCCTGTGGTACTCCTGATGTAACTGAAATTGTACGAGATTAAATTTTTTGTACCTGACTATTCGATTGCATACTGTTAAATAACTTAAGATCCAATTCAATAACAATTGATTAATATTTAATAAACTCAAATTATGAAGTAATATTTCGATATTTACACTGTCAAAAACTCTAGAGAAATCAGTGTAGAGCACATCTCTAGAGTCATCATAGAGGTCATCAGTAGAGCACTTGATGACCTTTGACTAAAGATGATTTTACTTCATTTGTAATCAATAGCAAATTTGTTAGTATGGATCTACCTGTAATAAAATCGTGTTGTTGCTCTATTGCAATGGTCTCAAACTGAGTTGCAACAGTACTAAGAATGCTAACCGGTCTATAATTACTAGCATAATTTTTATTCTTTCTTAAATACTGGAGTGATGTAACTGGTTTTCCAATTCAAAGGAAATTTTTTCTGTTAATAATGATTGATTATAAAGTTTTGTCAGAGGCATAGCAAATGCAGAAGAACAGGGTTTCAATTTTTTTAGGGATACCATCAGAACCAAGTGTTATACGAATTTAAAATTCTTATTCTTAAAATTCTTATAAAATCTGTTCTTTGAAGTTTAAACTTTAAGTATGATTTTGTAGAGTTTTTCGAAAGTATGAATAATTTTGCATGAAATATAGGCAATTATAGAGACTCTTATTACTCTTATAAAACTCAAAGTACTCTTATAAAAATGGCATCCCATTTTCGGTGTTATCTCTTTATTTTGGAAAATTGAAAAACTAGAAAATTCGAGATTTTTTTCTTTAATGAAATCTTTTCCTAAAAATTAGATCTTTCGATATCATCATATATATAATTTTTTAGAAAATATGAATTATTTTCGCACTTTTTACTTTAAGGATGAAAAAGTTTGTGTTAATCGAACTTTTCTTACACCTTCAATTTTGAAGCTTGAGATCTATTACTCAGCATCTATTTTCCAATATTAAATTTTTTCACTTTAAATCATTTCATAAAGATGAAACACAGGCTGTCTGTTACTACGTTTTTTCTTAATAAAAGTTCCAATAATTTATTTTTATTGACAGTCACAAACTACATTTATTAAAACATAAATGATTATTACATTCAAATTGGTATATTGAACAAGAACAGCGTGGCAACGTTTCAGAGGTCGAGTAGTGGCTCCATCATAACATGTGATGGATTTAGAATTCAAGAAACATAAGAAATTTTTAATGGTTCTTGAGAACATGGTGAACTAAAATAACTTTAAAACCTGTTAAAGGCCTGATGATCTATCCTTCGTTAATACCAAAAATAATAATTTGCGTACTGCAAGTAGTATTAGAACAATGCCCATGGCATAAGAACTGTCAACATAAGTACTGTCAGATGTCTTTCGTAGGACAAGGAGTCAAATTTAAACAAAAATTATAGTTCACTTGCATTTTGACAAATTCCATCTAACTTTCTATGATATTCGAATCGTAACATTGTATTACAATATTCAATTGGTCATCAATTTCGGCTTAAGAGCCTTATTTGATAATTCTTCAATTTCGTATTGCAATAAGATGAATCAACGTTTTATTGATAATTTTACTTTTCAACATTTTCATTAATTTGCGTGTTTAAATATATTTATCACATGTAATTACATGTTTATTAAACAAGGTGGCATTACATGAAGCAAGAATCATTGTTTTTCATTTGATGATGCAACTTCATCAATCACTCACAGTGACTTTAATTTTCTCTGCTTGTCGGTTTTTGTTTTAATCTCAGACCTCCGATGAAGACATGGATCAAATAACATCTTAGATTTTTCTCAGATTCTTAGTCTTTTTATATGCATTAAGAATTCGCAATGATATTTCACATTGCAATGGAGGTTCCCTAGTGAATTTCTGTTGGTTAATGTAAGAATTTTAAAAAAATGTGCAATTTTACTGAATTTATAAAGAACAAATATTTTAAAATTCGCATTGATACTTAGGAGGTCCGCTAGCGATGTTTAATTTTGTAGTCAAAAATCTGTTTGTATGCACTTACGAATCTAGAGGAAGAGAGAATGTAACGCGATTTCATATGTACTCTCATTCGTATGTTATAGCATCATAAAAACATCAAATTAACAGTTTTGGAAAGATGATCCTGAATTATTGAATGATAAATTGAATTGAAAATATTAACATGAAGGTATGTACGTTCATTTAGAAATTTCTATATTTGTGTAAACGAAGTAGTATTATGTGATGTGTGATTCTACTCATGTGATCTATCAAAACACAAAATTGAATATTTCTGTATTTGATAACCTTAAGACTTCATTCATCCAATCCAATGCAGTCTATAGCCAACAGCTAATAGTATGTTTCCCTATTTTTTAATGGTAATGGTTAAACAAGAGGAACAAATAGTTTCTGACTCTCGGTTTTAACAGGAGACTTAAAGAAAACAATGATACAGCTATTCGGTTGCTCAACACCCCTTTGATAGAAAAGCAGAAACAATCGTTTGGACGTTATGCACCTTGAAAAATAATTTGTTTATAATCAATTTTCTTCCTATTTGATAAATAATCGACTTGCAAAAATCAGGACTTCAAAGAGAATATAAAAAATAAAAATTATAATCATACTCGCAGTAAAAATACGAATTTAGCATAATTAAATTGGCCACAGAATTTGTTTACAAGCAAGTGCATTTTAAGCGTATGTGACAGGCAAACGTGCGACATTGGAGAACTGTTTTCTCAGTATGCTTGTATAGAGTGAATGAATTAAGCGCAAACAAATGGGGTCTTTGTACGATGTTAATTTCTTATAAACAATTACACATATCTCGAGAACGAAATATGATAGCACCGATTGGATTCTGGAATGTTGTATCGCGTTTAAACGCCATTAAGATGAGACAATAAAACAATTTGCAACAATTACAAATTATAAACAATTTCAAACTTTTGAAAATCTATATGGGGAGAATCTCCCGATGTCTCAGAACCGAAAACCGCTAATTAACAATTTTGGAAAAATTTATACTTCTATGAACAATTTCGAAATATGCGTTAGAACGGCCGGAAAGGGCTCGCAAATTGTGCCTGAAACGAACATCTCAAAATAGCAGTTTGACAGAAGTCAAACTTATTATTATATAAAAATATTTTTTTTTTGCTATAACCAAGACAAACAGATTACGAATTTTAAACGAATTTTTGAACGTTACGAGGACGGTGTATCAAAGTGAATTGGTTTCAAATCTTATTCTATATATTGAAGACAAACTTTCAGATATTATCTTTTATCTAATTACGGTAACGTATAATCTACTGATTGTATTAAACAGTTGCAGCTTAAGTTGACGAAATTCTACGTAGCCACATTGCCAAATTTCGTAAGTACTAGCACCATTAGAATTGTGTGTAGCATACCTTCTAGTTTTTGTATTGAATCTTGATTTTTAACTTATTTAATACACATCAATTTAACAGTTTTAAAATACAAAGCTAGGTTTTTGTTGCTCTTATCTGCGTTTTCTTGTATTTATTTCAATTTTTATCACGTACATTAAAACGCATTCGTGACATGGCTACTGTTCGTTCTACTCTCTTTACTCTCTACACTCTCAAAGCCGACCTTCTGAAAGCCTTCACACACGTAAACAATAATTTAGATCAACATATCCGAAGGTTGGAAGAGGTCGGTCTCTACACAGACGGTTGGGTACAAGTCGGCAACACTGCGAATAATACCAACCGTACACCCGTGACTGTACAAAAGACACAGACACCGCATCCAGTCACAACTCAAAACAAATTTAGTGTTTTAGATTATGAAACAGATTTTCCTCGCCTTCCTGATCCTCACCACCCTTCTCTACCATCTACAAATACATGCACAAACCAACGCAAACAGGCTAGGAAGCGCGTCAAAACCAAAACACGTAAAGCTGCGCATCCTAGCTCACTTGAAAACAAAGACATTCCTACTGAGCCTAAAAAACAGGTACTTATTTTAGCTGACAGTCACGGCCGCCATCTTTCCTCCATTCTCAGTAGGAAGTTACCCTCCAATTTCTCAGTCTCATCTATTTTTAAACCTAACGGGAGGTTTGCAGATGTGACTGCAGAATTGGACAACCACACGAAAACAATGACCAATCAGG
The DNA here is from genome assembly GCA_011170035.1 of Teleogryllus occipitalis. Lineage (NCBI taxonomy): Eukaryota > Metazoa > Arthropoda > Insecta > Orthoptera > Gryllidae > Teleogryllus > Teleogryllus occipitalis. Next base: position 42,112 of record BLKR01002222.1, read on the forward strand.
ACACAGTCATTATCATAGGAGGGCAGAATGACATTAACTTGGGCGGTAACTTTACACCTGAACAACATGTTAACAAATTACAATGTGCCGCCCAAAATACTAACATTGTAGTCTCGACTCTGCCCTTCTGGTACAACAGACCAACACTATGCAGCGAGATTAAGCACGCAAACCAACAATTGAAACTGCAGCTGAGAGAAACAAATGTCACACTTTTTGAAATTAATTTCCTCTCAGCAAAACACTTCACCCGGCATGGTCTTCACATGAACCTTGCTGGAAAACATGCAGTCGGTAACAAGCTTGCAAAATACATCATCAACTCCAGTCCTACGCAGTCTCCTGCCAAAAATCCGTCCCTTTCACCTTCCTTACGTTCTCCACCCCCACCCTTATTTCGAACCCTGTTGCCTCTTCCTCTGAACCTACTCCCGTTTCTCCCATTCCCACTACCAATTCGTCTACATCTGATGCCCCATCTTCCTCACAACCTGTCACTGCCGGGACACACTACAACCTTCGACCACGCACTCCAGGTAAAAATGGAGTAAATATATAGCAACTACAGTCAGATGCAGCAGAAAAACATTCGTGTAGGTACTTGCAAAAAATAAACATTCTTCACCATAATGTTCAATCCCTTTCAAATAAAACTGAGTTTATCGAGGCAGATCTACAGAGCGATCTAAATCAAACGGACGTTCTTTGCTTTACAGAACATTGGTTATCTCCTAATGAACTTAGCATTTTCCAAATTCCAAACTTTTACCTCGCAGGCTTTTATTGCAGAGAGAGAGAATCGCATAAAGGTCCTACGTATGGGGGTTCCTGTATTTACGTTAGAAATAATATTGATTCTATCCCCTTGGCGGAATTAAATGTGTATTCCATTGAAAATATTTTCGAAATTTCTGTTGTACATCTTACTTCACTCAAAGTGATAATACTTTGCATTTACAGACCTCCAACAAAGAGAACTGCAGATTATATTTTGTTCTTAGAAAACCTGGAGATAACACTTAACAAAGTCAGCAATCGCTCTTTTGAATCCATTGTTGTATGCAGAGATTTTAACATTGATTTTCTGGTCGAATCTTGCGAGAAAGAAAAGTTTCTCAATTTAATTAGTTCCTTCAATTTAGACATTACAATTAATGTACCTACACGGATCACACAAAATTCGATGAAGGCAATTGATCAAATTATAATTAACAAAACTACTACTCGATATGAAATTGAAACAAAAGATTTAGGATACAGTGACCACGATGCACAAATTCTTACCATTATAAGAAATGCGATCACTGACACAATAAATAATACACGTATGACTAGATTGTTTACTAAAAGTAAAATTAAATTATTCATTGATTACTTGATGCAGGAGTCATGGGAAGCGATTTATAATACTGTTGATACAAACGACAAATATAATTCTTTTTTTTCAACTCTTTCAATTCATTTTAACACTTGCTTTCCTCTTCAAAAACGAAAATTAAATATTTCACGGAAAAGCAATTCTTGGATACCACAAGGGATTAGGACATCTTGTAAAAACAAGCGAATTCTTTCTTTCATTTCTAAACGTCATGACGTATCTTAAGATTTCCTTATCTACTTTAAAAAATACAAAACATTGTTACGAAAACACATAAGGCAGGCTAAAATCATGAAAACGATCAGGATATTTTGAACTCAAATAATAAAACAAAAGCAATGTGGAATATAATAAAAAATACTACCAAATCAACTAGAAAACCCGTAGAAAATGTTGTTTTAAAATATAACGATATAAATGTAAACGATCCGGCAACAGTGGCTAGTCTCTTTAACCAATACTTTTCGAGAATTGCTGTCGATCTCACTAAGGGTCTTCAGGCACAAAATTCAAAAACAGACAGTTCACCCAAAATTTTAGACACAATGTTCGTTTCCGAAACTTCTTCCTATGAAATTCTCAAAATAATCGGTAAACTAAAAAATAAATATTCGTCCGGTTTAGATGAATTCCCAGATTCTTTGTTAAAGACTTGTGCGTATGCCATTATACACCCGTTAACTCACGTATTTAATGCATCTTTATGCACTGGAACGTTTCCAGATATTTTCAAAACAGCTAAAATTAAGCCGCTTTTCAAAAAAGGCAACAAAAATGAAATTCAAAATTATCGGCCCATTTCTCTTCTATCAGTTTTTCAAAAATATTAGAGAGACTTTTTTACGTACGAATGGAAACCTTTTTCACTAAACACGACGCGCTTTCAGATTGCCAACATGGATTTAGAAAATCAAAATCAACGGAAATAGCTATATTTTCTTTTCTTAAAGATGTCGCCTCATCATTGGATCAAAACGAGGCACCTATTGGATTATTTTTAGATCTCACAAAAGCTTTTGACGTCATTGATCATGACATTTTACTTTCAAAATTACCTTCATATGGAATCCGGGGTATTGCTCTAGATTGGTTATGTTCGTACCTTAAACAACGATCTCAGAGAGTGGAAATACCTTACTGGAATGATGGAACATTACGTACGCACCTTTCCGACTCTTTGCCCATTGCATGTGGATTTCCTCAAGGATCGATTTTAGGCCCTATTCTGTTCCTACTTTACGTAAACGATATGCCCTCGACGATTCGAAACGGAAGAGCGGTTCTCTTTGCGGATGATACGAACATCCTTTGCAATAAAGAAACCGTAAATAGTACAATATCAGATGTTTCAAATTGGTTCCGAAATAACAAATTAATAGTAAACGAAAAGAAAACGGTTTAATGCAGTTTTCCATTTCAAATAAACAATTCTGTGCTCCATTGAAAATGAACAGTGTACCATTGACTGATGTTAAGGCAAAAAAATTTTTAGGTCTCTCAATTCAGTCAAACCTTAAATGGAACGTCCATTTAAATGAATTGAACACAAAATTAAGTTCATTATACTACGCGTTCAGAATTCTTGCAAATTCAGTCAGCCTTCATACTGCTCGTTGTGTATACTTCGCGAATGTTCATTCCCGCATGAGATATGGCATAATATTCTGGGGAAATACATCTTATAGCTCCCAGACTTTTAGATTACAAAAACGAATTGTACGAATAATAACCAAATCCCACCCACGTGATTCATGTAAGCCTCTCTTCATTAATCTAGGAATTCTACCATTATCGTGTCTTTTTATTTACGAATCAGTGGTTTTTGTAAAAAATGACTTGCTTAAGGGCGGGAATATGTTTTCAGAAAATGCCGAAGTCTATTACTATAACACTCGACGTAGAAATCATATTCATCAGGTGACAGTATCAACAGCTCATTACAAAAAATTCACATACAATACATGTACATTATTTTACAACACTTTGCCAGATGACATTAAACGATTAAATTCAATAGAAATGTTTAAATCCCAAGTGAAATCGTTTCTGCTGCATAACTGTTTCTATACAATTAGAGACTATACCGAGCATCACAAGAAAAGTAACATTAATTTTAACAATGATACATAATGCATTATTTACCATTTGGACTGTATAAATAAGTATAAACAACCTGTAACAACTATTGTACTACAGCTTCCGGGTCAATGACCCCCATCTCGATCAGGTTTTCGTCCAGTTTCCCTGATCCATTGAGCAAATGCTGAGATGGCCCCTTGTTTTGCTTCTGGACACAAATGTAACTTCATTTTCTGTGCACGTCTTCTAGAATTCAGTGGGAAATACAATTATTCAAATTATCGTTTCCACGTCGTCGCGGCAGGAAGTAATAAGAGCCAAATTTATTGCTTATTTATCCTTGAAAATAGATTTTATTACATGGGAGTTTTTTTGTTTTTTTTCTCCCTTTCAAAATTCAAAATTCATTGCTTGTTTATCCTTGAAAATAGATTTTATTACATGGGAGTTTTTTTTCTCCCTTTCAAAAATTCAAAATTTAAGTAGTATATGACTTAGTGTAGGGATCACAGAATTTTGAAAATGTGCACACAATTCACTTTTCCCCATAGCACGTCATACGCAGTTTTTTAACTTTTTTCTTTGACGTAACATAAATGAAATAAATAAATAAAAAAATAAAATAAAAGTCGATTACTAAAAGTTAGAGGTATTGTTGCTAAAATGATAAATATTTACTGGTCTATGGACAATAACTCTGAACGGAAAACCCCGCTCAGAAATATTTTTTCGTCGTGGCGTACGCGTAGGCAAAATCTCTCTTTCGGCAGGGAAATTTGACGATATTTGCTCCTCGTATGTAAACGAATTAACTCCCTCCCCCTGAGATAGCGTCCTTTCTACCCCTTAGGATGTTGCACCAATCGCAGACAACTGTGGTTCCACCTTCTAGCGATTAGTCAACGCGTCCCTCCCCCTGGCCGCGGGGTGTCCAAGTTTGTCGGCGCGGTTGGGAAGATACGGGTACATACATAACTTTTGGTTTATTTCGTAATTTCGGGTATCCTGAATGGGCGCGTTAAGTGATTTTGGTTTGTTTTAATAATTTTGAGTTTTGGGGAGTGGATTGAAACTAAAGATAATGTCCGCAGAAATGATTATACGACTCAAATGATATCATTTGAGGCGGATTTGCTGCTACACAATGGTCTGAATCTGGCTTTAGGGAAGCGTGAGTTTATACATAGGTTCGGTTCTACAGCAAGGTTCAAGAGTTGTTCGTCCTGAGTTGAAGTCTATGTTCGAGTCGCCTTGGATTGGAATGTCATAGTTGAAAATGTGAAATAGGAAGGGGGAGAGAACTGAACCCTGTGGTACTCCTACGGTAATACTGTGCGGGTTAAGATGTAAATGTGAAACCGATGAAAATTGATGTCACATTAGAAAGAATAATGCTGTTAATAATAATGTGAATATTAATAAATGATTATAATAAAGAGAATAAGAATATTAATAAACACAATAATAAACTATTTAATGCTATTGCAAGCAACAGATTCAGTATAAAGAAGAGTTCATCGTCCATATAGCAACTCGAGTATAAACATTACATTGACTTGCAGAGAGATTATTACATGAAAGAAAATAAAATCTAAATTCTACAAGCAATAGACGATTATAAACTTTTTGAATTGAAAAAAATTTAGTAGGAAACCGGGCCTTCTCCAGAAGACTCCATCCCAGGCGTTGGGTGCGAGACCCGAGAGGCGCGCTGGAAAGAAACAGTGGGTGCATCGCGAGTGGGCTCGGGCTGCAGGGGGAGGAGGTGGAGCGAGGTGGGGCGGGTTCGAATGACGTGGCGAGGTGGCAGCACGAGAGATGAGTGCAAGAGCGGGGGTGGGAGCAGGAGTGAGAGCGTGGGCGGGACGGAGAGTGTAGGGAAGCGGCATTGGGGCGGTGAATACAGACAGAAAGCGGGGCGGAGTGGGTGGGAGGGGCAGGCTAGGCGTGGGGACGGGGACGGGGACGGGGCCGGGGGCGTGGTCAAGGGCGGGAAGGCGCGCGGAGCGGTCGTTATCGCACAGCTGTTGGAGCGCGCGCCCTCTGCAGCGGCGCATCGGACGGCGCACTGCGGCTGACGTGGGGGCGGGGCGGGGGTCAAAGTCGCTTTCCTATGCCTACGCTACGTTCTCACCACAGGGCGGGAGCAAGTGCTGTGATTTCAAAACTCCGCCAACCTCGTGAACGGTTCGCCACACGCTTGAGAGTTGTGTTTCCAATGGAAACGACAGTTCATTTCATTAGCAACCATTCTTTTAGGATCCGAAAGACTGAAACCTGACTGAGAATTAATGAAGATTAATTCCTTACCCTCCGTCATGCATATCCTGTGATATGTTTAATGCATAAAGTGCTCATTACAAATCCCCTTGTTTCGTTCCTTACCCCATTCCAAAGTAATCAGAATAATTTTGCGTGTATGTCATCGTACAAAAATAGCTCATATAATGAAGGTATTGATTTTATTCAGAACTGATCAATACACGTTAATGAAAACCTGTTACGAAGGACATGAGAGTAAAACTGAAGCACTTTATAGAATTCGAACACTTTTCTACACATGGAAAAACACTACTTTTCCAGGTACGTTAAACAAATGTGACATGTTCTCAGCGAAAAATCTTACCACGTACATCCACGTCGTAATATCAAACCCGAATTTCGAAGATTAATATTCAAACCCCCCAAAAAATCTTATTGACTGAATCTCGTGATTGCCAAAGTACTGAGTCTCAGAAATTTCACTTTCGAGTTGATTTGTGTTGTGTTATGATTTGTGCTGACATTCCTACATGGAAATTAAGCGAGCCAGTGCTACGTGCATTTCTGTAAAAATGTCCACATGAAACAATTCCACATGATCTACAATAAGAAAGAAATGTCAACGATTTGTTTGTGAAAACAATTAATTTTATTCATTGAAAATTCAAGGAAATCATTTTGGGAACGTTGTAATAAGTTTAATGAACGGTTAAAAATATGTCTATTTTGTTAAGTTGTGAAGTGTTACCCCAAAAAACAACCATCATTCTATAATCGCAAAAGTGTAATCGATATAAAGGAATTTTTATGACCCGATGGAGTTAAACACAGTAACGTCTCCCTTTTGGTACTAATACAGTGCCGCACACGTGCAAGGCAGCAGAAGCCCTGCACGTGTATCCAAAATTACTACTTCTAACCTGACTTGTGCATGCGTTGTGTTGTGAGAACTGATTAGATCTCAGGTTGATAAAATTGACGCATTGATTTCCAATACAAAAACGGATGAACGAAATGGGCACCTGGTTTGATTCTAAGAGATACAAAGCTCAAAATTTTGATTTTATACCTACAAGTTAAACATCAATTTCACTGTAATGCTGCCACAACCTTAGGTATATCAAAGCAATTGCTTAATTCAGAAAATCTGAAAAACTATATTGACCCATTTTCAGTAAACACTATAATTAAATCATTGGAGACGTCTTCACTGAAACTTTCCGACAGCCTCAAAATTGCCCAATCAGCAGACTCTTCTTTAAAAACTGTTCATATATTATTCGAATATCAATAGGGGATCTAGTGAAGAAAAAGACGTCTTCTGTCTTGGAGAAAACCCCAGGTTTGAAACAATTTGTGCTATTATTGCAGCGCTGTAAGGGGGCAATTTCGTTACTCTCGATATTGACTACACATCAGAGGATCTGAGCAAGTTTAAAAACGCACTAGTGACTTTGTGCGATGTAGAACGCTCTTTGTCAATACACGGTTCTTTTACAAGATAATAAGAAAAGTTTCATTGCTGAAAATTTGAAACAAATTGCATCTTATTGTTGCAGAGGTCTTTGTAAATAATGGGATTATGAGGAGTATAATGTTTACATTATATTTCTGTGTATATATATATATATATATATATATATATATATATATATATATATATATATAATATATATATATATTTTCTCAATTTTTAGTACATAATTATCCGGACACTAGTCATCAGTAAGGTCCCCATTCTGGGTCCGCTCCCTTCACCTCAGGGAAGACTTCTTCAATTATGATCTTCGGCCGATATTTTTTGAAGCGGCCTAAAATTGAAATTTGTGGCACGGTGGCGACATATTCTTTTCCACGAGGGAATTAATTTCCAGGTTGTTGAATTCCCTATAACCGAGGTTCACTGTAACCGAGGTTCAGGTTCACTATAACCGAATCTTCTTATGCTTAGTATTTGTAATGTAAGTAAAACGGGACTTAAGTTCACTATAACCGAGGGTTCACTATATCCGAGTTCAGTATAACCGGAGTCGACAGTATATTGTAAATTGTCTTGGTGTACATATAATAAACATGTGGAGCTCAACAGCACATGCTTTCTCGCATTATTTCTAACTTTTGCATTTTTCGGAAAATTAAGAGAGTTCAACGAAAATCAGATCTACGCCATTCTTTTAAGCGTCCATTGTTCTGTTCGTGGAAAAAAATGCTGAAAAAAGTTTGATCAGTTTTTCAAAAAGTGTTTTTATAATTAATATTAACTTCAAGCATATATCAGACGAAAAGTACTCGTTTTTTCAAAAGATGTACATGACCTTTATTAAAGGACTAAATTTTTAGAATAGATTTTATTTGAGACAAAAAATTCTATCTTCAGTAATGTACTTTTGAAAAGTTAATTGTTGCACTATTTTGCAATATTTTCGAAAATACAGAGAATTCGTAGGAAATGAGACTACTACAATTTTTTTTTGCAACATATGAGGAGAGAATTTAAATTGGAGTCGTTTTTGAGAAATCAATTATTTAAAAAATTGAGTAAACTTCACGCAAAATAACGCGAATATTACTTCTATTTTCGAAAACTCGTATTTGACATTATTCCAAAATCTGTGTTTCGGCAACACATATTATTAAGGAAATCATTACCTTTGATATTATAGGAAGACGCCGAAAAAAATTAACTTTTATAATGTTCGAAAAATGAGTTTCTACGAAAATGAGGCTTGCACCATTCTCTGAAGTTGTTTTCGCAATGTCCGAGGGCAAGGTTTAATACAAAATTTGTTGCCTTTTTTGAGAAAATGTTTCTGATGCTTCTTGAAAAGTACCCACAAAAATCAAAATATCCATTTCAAACCAGCAAAGCCTCGAGTTCATTCAGATCGATCTGGGAATATCAATTTTAGAGAAAATAGCCGGTACGGTTAAGGTGCTAGCCTTGACCACAGGAGCATTGACACACATTTTCCCACCCATCAATTTTTTATTATCAAAGACCTTCGAACATAGAATATAACTACACCACGTATTAGGGGAAGTACTTTACTACATACAGGAACATGATTTACCCACTTTTTCGTTACCAGGACCCCATCAATAAGTGTTTTTCTGTTAAAAATTCATTTTACAGCGCATGATTACAATAATTTCTTTTCTTACGAAGTAAGCGGAGAAAGTAAAAAGTTTTTAAAAAATTGACAAGATAATGAAATAAAAAATGTAAAATACAAAACTAATAAAATGTCGCATTTTTCTTTACCATTACATTTCGTTATAGGGCCGAATTTTTATCTGATAGGAGCTCTGCTGAATTATGATAATAAATGTATGTTGGCATATACTCATGTTAGTTCTGCTTGTGATTTTTCGTTTGAAATATCATTTTAAAAAGAAATTTGGCTGAATACTGAAAAGAATATTGGCTGAAAATTGCCCTCTCCCTAAAGAAACGAAACCATCCACATTATTTCTGTAAATTACTCAGCCATTTGGTATTACACATTTTTCTGACACCTGTTTTCATACGTATGAATAACTATTTCCACTCAAAGAAATTATTGATGCAATTTTTGATGTATAATGGTCATGCTTCAATTGTTAATATCTTGAACAGCACTAAGTGACGTCACTACTTTATGATGAAGATTTTAACTGTTTTCTGAATAGTTATTAGTACACTTTACTACAGATTATTTGAAGTAACTCAAATTACACTTAGAACTACCATAACATATATAGATAATAGATATAGGTCTTTCAAAAATCCTGAGTTTTCGTTCGTTTTGAATGCTTGTGTTTTCATTTTATTAACTCTTCGAGAGAACGGTAAATGCACTCAGAATTAAGAAATTGGGTAAGTAACAACTTCTATCGCGTAAGAAATACACAGGGTTTCGACGGTCGAGACTGTATATTGATCACTTACGTAATAGATCAATATTGGCCTTCATTGAAGGAACTATTTTAAAACCACAGCGGTTCGTTCTACTTCCCTTAAGTATTTCAAAGCCATATCACAGGGTATTGTGCAGTAGAGTTAATAACTATATTCCCCAATGGTATAAATAATTTATAAATTTCCTAGCATCAAGAATGAGGTGGGAGACGAAATGGCAAAAGCAAAACTGATAAAATGAGACAAGAAAAATTTAGATGACCAGAAAAAAACAACATACACACCAGGCAACATATTTCACATTATTATATAACACATTCTTATTAAAAAAATATCTTAACTTATATTTTCTAGTCACTACAATAGTGAATGAACGGACAGACAGATGGACGAACAAAAAAACAACAAATTTTCTGATTCAGGTACCCCCGGATTGCCTGTTTCCGTCAAAATATAGATATCGATTGGCTGCATTATTACATAACTTTCAATAGAACGTCACTACATTGTTATTTACTGCCCGTGAGGGAAACTAAAACTAGTGGAGCTAGAACATGCACTCTCTCATTTTTATCAGTCAAATAATAATATCATTTTGTGGCTTTATTCTACGAACTCCTGAATAAGGCTAAACATCAACTGAGAAGTAGTATACACGGCAGAGGAAGTTACATACTTAGGAATTACAATAACAAGCTCTGCATCCTGTACAGAAGTTCTGAAGAGAAGAATAATTTTCGGAGAAGCAGTGGAAAGAAAATTACACAAATTCATAAAAGACGCAGGCATATATCACTTAAGACCAAAATCCAAATAAACGAGAAAATGGTATTTCCAATCCTGCAGTACGGATGTGAAAGCTGGACATTAAGAAAGGCAGAAAAAAAGAAGGTGGATGCTTTTGAATAGTGGGCACGGAGGAAAGTATTGAACATAAAATGGGAAGACAAAAGGAGAAATGCAAATATTCTGAAAAAATAAACCCAGAACTTTTTCTAGAAGCCAAAGACATTAAAATGAGACAAAAATATTTTGGACATACTGTGAGGCGAACGGAATCCCTGGAAAAGGATGCTAGGTATGGTAGAAGGAAGCAGGAAGAGGGGAAGAAAAGATAAAAGTGGCACCATGAAATAATCAAGGCTACCAACATCACATGGTCAGACATAATTGTGTTCAAGACAGAATCTAGTGGAGAAAACTAATACAAGATCAAAAGGAAGAGGCAGTTTGAGTCCAAGTGAGCAATGAACATGGCATCCTACTGCTTTGTATATCCAGCTAGGAAACGAGGGATCGCTGGCGATCTATGAATTACTACTACATTTCTTCGTAGGTCTCGTTTCTATTTACACTCTGATGGTTATGCGACTTAATAATTCATCGAGAAACGAGATCCCACTAATTTAAAATCGTTAAGCAAGCCAGTGCCATTTCAGACTGCCGTATTAACACGGTAGCTGAAAGTGCTAAGTTAAACAATGACTGGAGATTTTGCTTATGCTCTATTGAGCCAAGTCTTCTGGAGGAGAAGAGATTCGAGCGTAGGAGAATACTGAACCTCCTCAATATGGTGTTGGTCACAGAAACCACGGGAAACTACCGATCAGAGCAGGCGGCTTCTAGAATTCTCCTTGCGCAGCAACTGAACTGGACCCTGCTCTCTAGGTTCTGCCTTCGTCAGGACTCGAACACTAGGATCTTCTGGTCAGAGGCACCGCAGTGACATGAGATGATGGCCTGAGCCACCTAAGCCGGCTATTACCGCGCATGAGCTGTTTCAGCGTGCGGATTTCGGGTCCGGTGTTTAGCGAGCGGATTTAGGTTGCGGTGACGGGTTTGGCCGAGCGTGGCCGAGGCGCGAGGCTGGCAGGAGCCAAGCGCCTCCCGCTCTCATCTCCATTGCTCCCGATGGCGCCAGTTGTGGGCATTTCGTTTGCTTGTCCGTCGTTGGTCTTGTCCTAAGTTAGCACTAAGTAAGCTACCCGCTTCGAGGCATTGGCGAGGCGCGTGCTAAGTGAGGGGTAGTGGCGCAAAAATAGCCCGTTGGCGCCCGTTGTATTTCACTCGTTCATGAGGTTGCTAAGAAGGAATTTTGGGGCGGCGCTTCGCACTTGAGTATGTTTTTGTTTATTTACTTTCATTGGGATTGTACAATACAAAGGCCGGTGTATAAACCATTCTGCATTTATTGTGATTGCTTAAATTCACTTAAAATTAACTTACCTTCCTTACCTTACTACTAGGGTGGAAGAGGTATCTTTGCATGCTAGATCTACTTTGGATCGAGAGCTGAGAATTACTTTAGGAAAGTGTGAAACGGGAATTTATTCTTGATACGGTTTTAGTGTATTGGATTATGGCAAAGACTTAGACGGGTTAATTGGATATATTTGGGATGCTTTGGAAGAAGTGGGTGAATAAAAAAAGAATGCGGCTGGTTAACGGCTCAAAGGGGAAGTCTTTGTGAAGTTGTGCAAAGGAGATGTACCATGGAGCGTTCGTGATGGTGAACTCATTATGGACTATTTGGAGTATTTTGGGTATTCGATTTGGCTGCGCTAATCCACACTGGGCATGCGTATAAAAGTAGTGGTCGCATGTTGGATGTGTAAAGTAGTAAATCGGTATTGCAGGATAATTTAGCAGATTTGTTGATAATTAATTTAAGTTGGTGAATTTTAATTTTTGCGTGTATAACTTTATTATTTATGTGGTTTTTAATTCTCTTATACTACATACATAGTGTAGAGAAAGTTATGTAATACTGCTACAAAAACTGTGATTTTTTGGGAGAAAAAATCGAATTGTAGATCCCTGATATAGAATAATTCTTGTTCCTATGTGTAGTATATTACTTTTTCTAACACTGTGTGTAGTCAGAATTCACATTTTGTGGGACCTTGATACCGGAAAATTGGTTTTCGGCAAAACGTCTGCCCGTCTGTCTGTGAACAACACTAGCGGCAAAACCATAAGCAGGATTTTCACTAAAATTGATATTTCCCAGATGATGAAGCTGATGTCACGATTCTTTGAATTTAAAACCGAAAGTTTAATATTGGGTTATAACTTTACATCAAGCCTCAAGGGCATTTTCAAATTTTTCTCAAAAGTAGCTCCAAATTTTTCGATTAAACTTTGTCCCCGGATATCGTAAAGGAGACTGAAAGAATTGCGCAGGTCTCAGTTTTGTTGAAATACATTAATTTTCGAAAAATGCAAAAGTTGAACAATTTTTCGGCGTCTTCCTACAACTACAGAAATGAAGATGGAGATTTCTCTCTGAATAAAACATGTTCTTCAAAATTACATATCTAAATGTGAACTTATACATCTTTTTCAAAATATGAATAGTTTTCGTGTAATTTTAAGTTAAATACCAGCAATATTAAAAAATTAAAAACAGGATTTTCTCAAAAACAACTCCAATGTTTTCCGTAAACTTCTTGGGCGGATAGTACTACATGCACTGATTAACATGACATAAATGCTATTTTGAGCGATTATGTAGATTTTTCAAAAATTACTCAAATGTAATTTTCTTTCTAAATAGCACTTATGACGTTAATATTTTCATTACAGGCGTTTTTATACATGCTTCAAATGATATGAAGTTTCTCGACAACTCAAAAGTTTTTAGTGAAAATGAACTCAAAATTGCCCCTTCTAAAAAATGCGCAAACGACATTTTCTCAAACACGGCTCCAATTTTTTTTAAAAAGCCTTTTTCCGAGAATATTGCTAAATACTCACGTATGCGTCATTTTGATGTTCTTTTGATTTTTCAAGATATACGCAGAGTTTGATTTTTTTAAAATATACCTCTCACATCGTTAATATTTGTATTACGGGCATTTTCCACACATTACCGCATTTGTGAACACAAGTGCTTCTAATTATTTCTCGAAAACTCAAAACTTCTCTGTGAAAATGACCCAAAATAGTGCATTTTCGGACACTTTCAAACGACAGTTTTTTAAGAACAGCTCCAAATTTGTAGATGAAAATTTGCATGTAGGAATAAGGCTTCCTGGACTTTAAGAAATATTTCAATCTACTATTAGGGGTGAGAAAAATTGAAAAAATATGAGAAACTGTTTTGGCACGGATAGCAGCTGAGGCAAAACCGAAAAACTAGCCTAGACTAAAGAGAAAGTGTGTGCTTTTCTGTAGCACCACTAGTTTACAATGGAGATGGGTGTCTAAGAAAAAGTCTAGGCATTCCGTGGGTTTGTTGTAAGGAGTTGTGAGGATGCCTTTGTTGAGGTACTTGGTTCAGTGTTAAAGGGAGTGGGTGTCTAAGGTCTTAAGGAAAATATTTTGGCGGCTGCTTTTGTAGGATTGATTTTCATTTGTTCTTTGGCTGCCACTTGGGTCTCCATCGCCCTGTTCCATCCACCTTTGCTGGGAAGCTAGGGATGGTGGAGACGGAGCGACGATCTGCTAAACGATTTTGGTGGAGGAAGGACTTCGCTCGCATGAAAAAATCTTGTAATCATAATTTATTTATGGCGCAAATAAAATTATAGAGAGACCAATACAATTTTGAATATTATCCGAAATCGACCATGCGATGAGAAATTTTAGAAGAAATGGTTATGCATTTCTTTCTCACTGGATATTTTCTACCAAGTGGGTATGTATGCACTAAGGCGCAATAGCCTCTGACGAAGTCTGGTCCTTGGGCGAACATTGAGGCCATAGGTTCCGGGGTACTTGTGGTTAGCATGTAGGCATCCCTACACCGTATTCTGGTCTTCTTAACCTGAGAAACGAGTTTTCTCATTGTTACACATAAACATTAACAGGGAATTGCAAGGAAAATGCACACTATAATCTTGCCCGACCGGGAATCGAACCCGGGATCGCGTCAGAAAAAGAGAGCATGAGCTATTCGCGAGGGCTCTCTACCAAGTAAATCTCATAAATGAAATCGCTGTATTTCAAATGCTTACTGCGAGTTATCTAATGTCTGGGAGTGATTGCGTCTCCAACCTGAACCCAGGTTATAGTCCCGACGTTGGTGAATTGTTGACACTAGCTACATTGCGAGGTCAAATCCGAACATTGTCTGGACGATAATTCTAGCGCAAATTTAACAGATGTCCCCGTTTACCGAGGACAGTCACCGGTTTATATTTGTAATGTAGAAAAATTGGATAACTCTCATTTATTACTTCTAAATAGTAAGGTCACCAAACTTCAGTTTGAATGATAGTTTCATAGGTATTGTAAAGTTATTTAGTAACTACATAAATATAAATAAAAAATTATATTTCTTTTTTGCAAGTGAAATATTGTTCCTGGATTTACATAAAAAATCTGGTGACCATATTCTAGCGGCCGGCTGCTCTCATCGGTAATTCTTCGATCAATACCAGGCACATACCGGCGCAATACTTTATACCTACCGGGCCCAGTACCGGACGCAATTTTCCTCGTCCTTGTCTCTTCTCGTCCTAACATTCTTTCACTTTCAGGCACTACTTCAACAAATATAGGGAGACCACTCGGGGGCTTAGGAGCTCGGGAATTTACAGATTTCAATGTTTTAAATATAAAGGAAAATTATTATCATAAGAATACAAATTTAAATTTAGTGTAAGCTAATATTAAGTATATTAGAACATTTTTCGCTAAGAGACACGATCAAAAAAAAAAAAACAATATAAAAAGGGTAAGAATAAGTGTAACAAGTAGAAAAGTGATAAAGATAACACAGACACACAAAAAAGTTGTCAAACCCAAAACATACTCTACAGAGTCAAATGTCAGATCCAAATACTTGATACGTGTTTCTCGCAAAAAATTGCGGAGAACCACCATGAAAATTACAATTTACAATTTCATGGTGATTTTCGCAATTAAAAAAACTGGAGTGTGGTGGTGCAATTCTGGCTTCAGATTCGTATTCAGCACGTCGATATACATAGAAAAACATTTGTCAAGTCTTTGGGTCCGACAAGTTTTTGGTGGGCGACTGTGTAATGATGAGTACAACGCATGAAGAAGAATGCGTAATGCAGCATGTTTAAAAATATAATAATGAACATACTTGTTCATGAATAATGCACCCTGAACAAAGAGGAAACAAAAACTAGCCCCAAATTATATTATATGAACATTATTTATGTTTATGGACTCTAGGCAATGAAATTAAATGTAAGCATAATGTAACGGACATCTCATTCATTCAGACATCTCTGCTGGTCCTTCAGGTTCCTCTGAATCAGTTTCGAAGGTTTTATGTTTCAGAACAACGAGATACTAATCGAACTACGAGTACAATAGATACGAAGAATAACTAGAGGTGGCACAGATAACTACATAATGGCACAGACTTTCTCGTACCAATTTTTTATTATTTCCTTGGTGTGGCCTAGCTTTAAGTTCTTGCTCCATTCTCTGACCAGCTATGGTCACCCAAAGAATTTTTTTTTTTGACAATTCCTCAACTTTTTGTTTTCCAAGTAGTACAACCGTATTATTACTTCAAGAATATTAAACAAGAGTAGAAATTCGTCCTAAAAAGAAGTTTTCATTAAGAAATTCGTAGCCATTTTTGAGAAAATGACGATTAAGCTTTACTGTCAATGCGAAATTTGAAGCTCTTTTTCTCCGAAATCTATTGTTTTCGAAAAAGTCAATTAGAAGTCATTTGAAGCACTTCTACAAACAAATGTAATAGTGCATACAAATTGATGGAAATGCCAATATTAATGGCGTGAGAAGTATTTAAAAGAAATTACATTTGTGTTATTTTTGAAAAAACAAAAGAATACCCCAAAATAGACATTGCGTCATATAAAACAGTGCAATTAGCTCTATCCATTAAAAAAAAATTAAAGAAAAAAATTGGAACCATTTTTGAGGAACTGGCGTTTGAGCGTTGTGTGGAATGTAGAGCTCATTTTTATAGAAAACTGTTGTTTTAAGAACCGTTTGCAAAGTCCATTTTTAAAGTCCATTTTTTTACCATTTTCTCAACTTTTTGGTTTCCTTATAGAGGAACCGAAATATTATTTTGCAAATATTAAAGATAAGTAAAACCCTTTCCCGAGTGGCTATTTTTATTTTAAAAAATTGTAGCCGTTTTTAAGAAAACTATGATTAAGCATTACCGTAAATGCAAAATTTGAAGATCTCTTTCACAGGAATCTATTAAGAATTCGGAAAACTTCATTGGAAGTCATTTGGAGCACTTCCACTCACAAATATAATACTGTACACAAATATATGGAAATGTGCATATTTAACGGCGTGAGAGACATTTAAAATATGTACATATGTGTATTTTTTTAAAAAACAAAAGAATACCCCAAAATAAACTTTACGTCATATTAAATAGTGCAATTAGCACTATCTACGAGAAAAAATTGAAGAAAAAATTTGGAGCCATTTTTGAGAAAATGGACTTTGAGCGTTTCTGAAAATGCGAAACTATGACCTCATTTTTACAGAAAAATGTTTAGTTTTCGAGAGACTTTAATTGACATTATTTAAACCACATGTACTCATTAATTTAATAATGTAAAGAAATCGCCTCTACTGTAAATATTACCAACGTGATAGACAAGTCAAAAAAATTACATTCGTGTAATTTTTGAACAAACAAAAGAATATAGTAATACGGCGTTTATGTCATCGGATAAAGTGCATTTGGTACTAACTCTACCAAAAATTTGAAGAAGAAAATTGGAGCTGTTTGTTGAGAAACTCTTATTTTTGTAATTTT
This sequence comes from Teleogryllus occipitalis, assembly GCA_011170035.1. Lineage (NCBI taxonomy): Eukaryota > Metazoa > Arthropoda > Insecta > Orthoptera > Gryllidae > Teleogryllus > Teleogryllus occipitalis. The sequence continues at coordinate 59,467 of BLKR01002222.1, forward strand.
TTAAAATTGCAAATATTTCACACTCTTTTGCACGAAAACTACTAAAAATTTCAAAACCTTCTACACGATGTTAATGAAAGAACTATTTATGAGCAAGAAATTTGATTTGAAGGAAAAATCTGTGTCTTCAATTTTGTACTTGTAGGAAGACATCGAACAAAATTGAAACTTTTTGCAATTTTCGAAAATTCGAAGTTAACCGTGAAAAACGAACCTATGCCACCTATATAAGTGCATTTTACCCTATCCTTACAAGAAATTTAAAGAAAAAATTTGGAGCCGTTTTTGAAAAAAAATTGAAAATGTCCGAGGGGCTTCATATAAAGTACCCTCAAATATTAAAGAATGATTTTCAAAATCTCAAAGCTTCAACTACAGCCTGATGGACAGGGCTTTCTTCTATTTTGAAAAGATGGTTCGCATGGTTTAGGCGCTGGCAGTGTTCACAGACGGACGGACGGACGGACGGACGGACGGACGGACGGACGGACGGACGGACTGACAGACAAACGGACGGACAGACGTTTTGAAAAGAACCACTTTTTCGGCATCAAGGGACCGAAAAACGTGTATTTCTGTTGAAATCTAGAAATCGATTTTCCGCAGCATTACATAACTTTCTCAATACTACGTATATTACTCTGTATATACGTATGTATACGAGAAAATAAAATACCGTAGGATAGAGAGTCTTGCAAGGCCGCTGCATTTTAGTGGAAAGTTGTGTAAACAAGAAACATTGATAAACGTAAGTGTATCGACGTTCTTCACTGCAAATCTTATCCTTTCAAGCACCTGTTTATGTGGCAGTAATATAAATAGGCTCTCGCTTCACCAAGAGTAAATTTACATTTTAGTAGCTTTGACGCATCTGTGTCAAGCTCAATTATAAAACTCATTAAACTCCTTTTTCATATATAAATCAAAGGAAAACGTAATTTTCTATATTTCTATTCATGTTGTACATCAAACTCCCATGCGAGGGAAGTTTTACCCACATCAGCCATGGGAAAACGTTGAGCATTTTATTTCGCCTTTTATTAAATGAGTGCATTGTGAAGAAATGAAAGAAATAAGTGTGGGAAATGTGTGGGTATTAACCTTATGAACGTTGCTTGTGATGAATTTTTAAAAATAATTAACCTTCCAAGGATGAGTGTGACATATGCGTCACAGCAAACAAGTTATGACAAAACAATTCCTGTCGCTTAGGTCGATATTTCTGTAGGTGCCAATGTCTTCTTGTCGTAGGGGGACCTGGTTCGTCAGTTTATTGTGTGATCTTGCCCGAGAAAGGTGTTATAAATTTTTTCCTGCTGTTGTGATTTTTTTTTGATGGACCCAGATCATAGGTAAGGAGAATTCTTAGCCTATATTGTTATCAATTCAATCATGGTATATCTCTCGCGGATAGTTGTAAAAGCAATGAAAATTATTTAATTAATTTTATTATTATTATTATTATTATTATTATTATTATTATTATTATTATTATTACTATTATTACTACGGGAAGCTGTGGATGCATGAAAAGGTCTGTGTGACGTATTCGTTACAATTGTCCTTCTCCATTGCTTTTCACGCATCTGCACAGTTTTCGTATTTTTTACTTTCTCGCCTTACAAAGGAACTTCGTAAGGAGAAGAAGAAGAAGAAGTTCTGCAATCGTGCACCGGAAAACGGCGAATTTTCACCAGAAAAGCTCTAATGGCCGGGCTCTCATAACGGAAAAATCTTGTTGCTAAGTATAGAAAAAAAATCCTTTAACACGTGGTGCAGACGGAATCCATGTTTTGTGGGTCATTGATTACGAAAAATCGATTGACAGCAAAACATGTGTCTGTCTTTTTATCTCTCTCTGTCTGTCTGTCTGTGGTCAACGTTAGCGCCTAGCCGTGCACCACATGCATTTTCTCCAAAATTGATATTTTCTGATTGATATGTACGAACTCCAGGCTTTGGGAGTTTCAAGCAGATATTTTGATTTTTGATAGTTTTTTTTACATGGAATGAGCACCTACATTTGTATGCGTCTGCCCGAGTTGAACCCATACGGTGCTTCTGTGGGGTAGTGAATGAGTGACGGCAAGTTAACTCTGAGCATATGAGTTCGGGTCTCGGAGCAGAGAAAACGTTTTGCTCGTTGAAAATTCCTTTGCAGGTTTATGTAGTAATATAATATAGCGGAGCGGTTAGTAATGATGCGAGAAAGTTTGTGTTTTTGTAGTAGAAAGTTTGTGTTGTTGTTTAATTTTGTTCAATCACTGAGGGAAGAATAGGAATTTTTATATTTTTTTTTCATTTATCAGGAATAATGACTGTTTTGGAGACGGACTGACGGTCGTAGAGGTAGTTCAGTTGCTTGAAGACATTTAAGGCCACGTCGCTAATGTGGTGTTGATAACGACAATATAGAAGTAAATGCTTTTTTCATTCCACCATCGCCTGCGAACGAGCTATCGGACGAAGACAGTGATAAAGAGGACCCAGGCCTGTTGCATAATTTGAGAAGCAATCAATTGGTGAGTGAATCTGAGGCAGTTTTATCTAATGGAATTCGCATAGGAGGGCCTCCTATTATACAGAAGTGGATGGACAATAGTTTGGTTGTAGTTGCATCAAATTCGCTCAGTCTCAAAATCTCCAGTCAAGTATATAGAGATACTCATATTCATCAAAAGAGAAAAAAAAACTATAAATGTCACTCAGCCAGCAATTATTAGCAAATACAATAGAAATATGGGTAATACCGATCGAATGGATCAAGATATAAATACATATATCTTGATCCATTACTCAAGATATAAATAAGGGCGCAATACTATGCCCTGATGAAGGTCGCAGAATGGCGACCGAAACGTCGGCACCTGTGCCCTGGACGCGGCGTCTCCCGGATAGCCAAGTAAGTTCCAAGATATAAATCAGTGTCGTAAGAAATGATATAGGGCAATATTGACGTGGCTCATAGATGAATCGATAAATAATACTCGCTAATAATTTACAGGAAGACAGGAAAGAAAAGAATTCAGAAGAGACATTACTATTACACACCTCACAAGATATTAAGCAGCTGTCAAAGCTGTAGGTCTGAGAGCTCTGTCGTCGAAGGGGTCAACACGAAGTTTCACTAACTTCCGCTTCGATCAAGCTGATCATCTACTTCGGGAAGTGGACAACAAAAAGAGAAGATGGTGTGCAAATGATGGACGCAAAAGTGTCGCTGCGTCTGCAGGAAATGTGACATTGATTTGTGCTTGAAATGCAATGTACCGTTTCACGCAAAATTATAACTAATTTTCTGATGTTTCGAAACAAACTTTTTTAAAAGAACGGGATAGGGAAGTGTAATTTGTTTGCTACTGATATTGTGCTCATTGATTAGTCATTGTACCGAATAAGTGCCTATGTTTGTGAGGTTATTCCAATGGTTCCGAAATAACAAATTAATAGTAAACGAAAAGAAAACGGTTTTAATGCAGTTTTCCATATCAAATAAACTCTTCTGTGCTCCATTGAAAATGAACAGTGTACCATTGACTGATGTTAAGGCAACAAAATTTTTAGGTCTCTCAATTCAGTCAAATCTTAAATGGAACGTCCATTTAAATGAATTGAACACAAAATTAAGTTCATTATGCTACGCGTTCAGAATTCTTGCAAATTCAGTCAGCCTGCATACTGCTCGTTGTGTATACTTCGCGAATGTTCATTCCCGCCTGAGATATGGCATAATATTCTGGGGAAATACATCTTATAGCTCCCAGACTTTTAGATTACAAAAACGAATTGTACGAATAATAACCAAATCCCACCCACGTGATTCATGTAAGCCTCTCTTCATTAATCTAGGAATTCTACCATTACCGTGTCTATTTATTTACGAATCAGTGGTTTTTGTAAAAAATGACTTGCTCAAGGGCGGGAATATTTTTTCAGAAAATGCCGAAGTCTATTACTATAACACTCGACGTAGAAATCATATTCATCAGGTGACAGTATCAACAGCTCATTACAAAAAATTCACATACAATACATGTACATTATTTTACAACACTTTGCCAGATGACATTAAACGATTAAATTCAATAGAAAAGTTTAAATCACAAGTGAAATCGTTTCTGCTGCATAACTGTTTCTATACAATTAGAGACTATACTGAGCATCACAAGAAAAGTAACATTATTTTTAACAATGATACATAATGCATTATTTACCATTTGGACTGTATAAATGAGTATAAACAACCTGTAACAACTATTGTACTACAGCTTCCGGGTCAATGACCCCCATCTCGATCAGGTTTTTCGTCCAGTTTCCCTGATCCATTGAGCAAATGCTGAGATGGCCCCTTGTTTTGCTTCTGGACATAAATGTAACTTCATATTCTGTGCACGTCTTCTAGAATTCAGTGGGAAATACAATCATTCAAATTATCGTTTCCATGTTGTCGCGGCAGGAAGTAATAAGAGGCAAAATTTATTGCTTATTTATCTTTGAAAATCGATTTTATTACATGGGAGTTTTTTTGTTGTTTTTTTCTCCCTTTCAAAATTCAAAATTTATTGCTTATTTACCCTTGAAAATAGATTTTTTTACACGGGAGTTTTTTTTTTTGTTTTTTTTCTCCCTTTCAAAACTCAAAACTTATTGCTTGTTTATCCTTGAAAATAGATTTTATTACATGGGAGTTTTTTTTTCTCCCTTTCAAAAATTCAAAATTTAAGTAGTATATGACTTAGTGTAGGGATCACAGAATTTTGAAAATGTGCACACATTTCAGTTTTCCCCATAGCACGTCATACGCAGTTTTAACTGTTTTTTTGACGTAAATAAATAAATAAATAAATAAATGAAAACTGCATATTATTCAAGACACAAAAATCGGAATAGAAGGTACCTTTTTCACAAACTCATTATGAGCATTATTATCAGGTGTACAAAACCAAATACGAAGTTGCCCCGATTCTTTCATCGGGTCTCGCAAAATATTCAATTAATCATTTAACTCACTTTTCATTCTCCGTCCTCAGACGTATGCAAAACATAAAAACTCTATAAACACAAAAATTAAGACACTTCCTTATGACACTGTTTGATAAAAGAATTTGACTATGATAGTGATGAAAAGTGAAATGCTTAGGAGAATTCTGTTGTCTAATATTTTAAGACTATCACATGTGAAACATGCCCACAAACTGCTCACAATTATTGGGCGTTTCGTCGTAACCAGTTTCCGAATTTATGTTAACATGGGCGCCAGGAAAAAGGTTACGATAATATTTTTAGCTATTATTGCTTTAAAGAATACTAAATATTGTCTTGCTAGGTGGGTCGATGGGTTGCGTCTGAAATAATCGCTATTACCTATTGACAGCCGATTACCCGATCTGCCATCCATACAGAGTGGCGAGGAATCTGAAAACAAATATTTTATCTAGCTACTTATTAGCTCGAATTGGCCAATGAAAATAGTTTTGTTTTTCCTTTCAAAAAGAAACTTAGGATTTATTGCTTATTGCAACAGAAAGACTGTCCTTTGGTCATGACCTTGTTCGAACCTCTATACTGCACTATACTTCGCGCGCTCTTGATCGATGTCGCCACGAAGGACCATCTTCTCTGCGAATTCCAGAGTCGAAGTACCGCGTTCTTCTTGTACCCTGGTGAAGTACCCTGTTCTTTCACGCGAACGTTGCCGAGCCACTGATCCGCACTACTTCAAATATTCGTAGTTCTAGTTCGATTAAACTTGCAAAATAATACCCAGTTCTTTACGATGACACAGCGGAAATGTTTTAAAGTTCCACAAATTAATTACTCGTCCAGAATATTTCGAATCTTATCATATACGACTTCTCACAAGTTCTAATTTCCGCGTGTTGTAAAAATAATTAAAGTCCAAACTGTTCGTGAACTATACTTTTAACACACTGTAAATTATTCGGAGTCCAACGTTCCTCAATCTCATGAAAAATTACAAGTTCCTATTACACAAATAACCTATCCGCGAGCGACCCGCACAGCGTCACGACATATGACAAAATGTCCGTTTTCTTATTACTGCTCAGCCCTCCAAACCTCGGATTCCCCCTTTCTACTGTTTTCTTCTAAAAAATTAGACATACTTCCGCAGTAGTAGAATATCGTTCCTCTCTCCAACCAATCTCCAAATCGTTTTCAAATCTGACTAGCCACGCCGTCACTTTCAATGCCAGATGAATATTCATTTATCTTGACAACGACTTGGGCGCCGTTGCTAAGGCGCCATACTCCTATTTAATTACCCTAGCATTTCCACCCATTTACGACAAATAACATTTAATAAAAATGACTTACATATTGGTATGACACACATGAAATGGAATAATTCTGAGAATATGCTATTTATCAGTTTATTTATGTGCATATCATTTTAGTAATAATAATACATAAAGTTTTGAGGTTTTATAAAGAGTATTATATTTTATATTCAACAAATTCTAAATTTAGCAAAAAACATACCTCATTTATACACCACTTTATACAAATGTTAATTGGACAAAATATCTATACACATAATTACAATTATTAATTCAGAATGTGCACGAAATCTAAACCATCCGCCTAGGCATATTTAATATAAGAAAGAACATATTTTGGTTCAAGAAGCGATTTTGAAAATGTAAACACAAGATCAAGCATTTCAGGAGAAGTTAAATCCTCCATCATCTCAGAAGTACCCAAGTAGCGTTGGGTCATTACGAGCTGACCGCCCCATGTGTACCGCAGACGTTGCAAATCGGCAAAGCAACAATTTGAGTTTCAAAAGGAGAAACGATATTGCCCAGAGCAAAGATTATGATAGAACAGAGAGTGAGTGCTTCACGAGAACGTGAGCTGCTACAAAGAGAAAAGCTATGCAGGTTCCTGGGAAATGGAGCGTTTTCCTGCGGACGAAGCACACGAGACATCGCGTTCGCCAGCGGCACGCAACGAAGTACTTCATGTCACGGACACATCGCTTGCGATTGCTCTCGAGGCCCAGATGGAGCCGTCGGCGACCTCCAGCGGGAGTTGAGGCTATCGGTGCAACTCCATTAGCGTTATTGGAGTGAGCGGTGATGAAATAATGCGATTCCGCCTCGTAACAGGCGGGCGGCCGGCGGCCCGAGGCGACTCGCCGCCTCGCCTTCTCGCTCCGAGATGCCGCTGCCGTCAAGTCGTGGAGGAAGGGGGCAGCTCCGTTGAAGGCGGGAAGTCGCCGAAGAGATATGGCAGGGATATGAAGGGAATTGCCCGCTCGCGGTTGTCTTATTCAGTGCCGGAGCTGGACAATCTTGGGCCCGGGGTAATGCTGAAACGTAGCCCCCTCCCTCCATCTACAATTCGGGGTATTCAGTCCTAAACCATAGCCTATATATATATATATATATAATTTTACAAAAAATGTGTTAAATGTTAAAGGGAGAAAATGTGAAGGCTTAAAAAGCTTTCAATGACAGCTTCGTATTGTAAAATTTTCAAAATTGTCTGACGTTTTTCATTTCATAGAATCCTATTGTATAAGTAATGCCTATATTATTAAGTATTTGAGGGAAAAAATTAATTGAAAATTTTATGAAATATCAGACTACTGTACCGCGACTTATAAAATTACGATAACAATTTTCTCGAGTTCTAATTTCTTCTCCAGTTTTTTACTATTCCCCCCCCCCCATCAGTCCCCTTGACTTGCGCAGTCCCGGGCGATCGCCGTCTGCTCCCGCTGGTCGAATTGGCGCCCTTGCCTCGGCTGGCGCGGGCGGGGAGGTCCAGATCGCAGCGCTGCGCCAGCGGGAGAGCGGGGGATTGCGAGAGCGGAAACGTCGCGGACAGCTGGATAAGTGAAGAACGAAAGGGAGAGAAATGCTTACATGAGATTTTTTGAGAGAAAATGTACTGTCATCAAAAGCGCTTAATAAATACAAAATAGATGGTTACTTAATGCATTTTTTTATACATAGAATTATATGGAAAATTTTATTTATGGCATTTTCATTCCCAATTCCCTAATGTTAGGTATGATAATTTGAGTTTTGCTCTGTACGAGAAAACGTTCCATGTTTGATAAAATGAATCATTTCCGTGGTTTTGTTTTACTCTATTTTTTTTTTTTGACAAGAAAACTATTGTTCGCACAAGAAAGTGGACCGAAATACAGATTATGAAGATTTAAAGGAAGTAGAAACCGTGCCCGAAGGAAATTTCTATAAACAACGTATTTTAAACAATAGAATGGAATTATGAAATATTACACCTGAGATTAATTATTTCTTATTGGAAATGAATATGTTCTGTAACAATGTCTACTGAATAAGGAGTAAAAAAAAAAAAATCATCCCTAACATTGTCAAATCGTGAAAACGAGATTTTATGTTTTAATAATAAAACTTGAAAATAATTTAACGAGAGTCATTTCTAGCTTCCGATTTTAGTGGGATCATCTTTGGAAAACGAGAAGCATTCACACAAACAGAACTCCTCCCTTATAGGGTAAAAAAAAAAAATCTCATGTAGGAGTGGAAGATCGCTGTTTAGCTTCCTTGTCCTCGTGTCTAAAGTCGTGGCCGCTGTGAAGCATTCGAGAAACATCAGATGACTAAGACAACTGCCGCACGTCTTGCGTCGCCGACGCTTCGGGACGCCTGCGCCACATTGCGAGTAACACGGGAAAATATGTTGTCGTTCCCCGTCGTTTGCGTTCGGTGCCCGCCCCCATAAATTACGAGGCTTTCTGTATAACAATTTTATAAACGCTCCATCACGGTCCTGTACTTCCATTACCACACCTACCACCAAAATTCTATTTTTGAATGCGATAAGAAATTTTGTGAAATGACTGTTTCAATATTATTGCAGAACCTTAGTTCACACTGCCCACTTTGAGCTCGTGAAGGTATACAATCATTAACGATGGAGCACAATCTGTTGTGAACGTGTATGCTTTAGAAAATCTTCAATTAACTACTTTCAGTAAAGTGGTCACTAAAAGTCTGCAATAACCAGGGATGGTGTACCTTCATCGAAATTTCCTCTTTCTCTATGACACTTATAAAAGCAATCTACTAGGAAATCGATGGGACAACAATCAAAACATCTTGTCTGTGGAACACCACTGGAGGAAATTGCTTGTAGAGTCAACTAGAGGGAAGGGGGGAAGGGCTTATTTTCTTTTTAATTCTGCCTTGTATTTAGTAAAAAAATCTTTTAAAATAATCATTGTTTTTACAAAATTTTAATATTGTTCATATTTTCTCAAAATTGCGCGAAAACTACTAATATTTACAAAAAAATTAATGACATTTATTAAAAAACTGATTGTGAAGAACAAATTTTATTTGAGGAAAAAAAATTTCAATATTATAGTTGTAGGAAGGCGCCAAAATTCAAACTTTGGCAATTTTCAAAAATTTAGAGGTAACTGTGAAACTGAATATTTATAATTGTATTTCACTCTATTCTTACAAGAAATTTGAAGGAAAAAATTTGGAGCCTTTTTTCAGAAGTTTTGAAAATGCCCCAAGGGTTTCGTGTAAAGAACCCTCTAAATTTATGGACGAGTTTATTTTTTCCAAAAACGCAGGGTATCAAACTAGTTCAGCTTTACCGGGGCATATTCATTTTCGCAAAATTCCTTCTAGCTGGTGTTCACATACGGAGAGACAGAAAGACGGACGGACGTTTCAAAGAAAGAAAGAAAAAAAAATTAAAAAACACTTTTTCGGTATAAGGAGACTTCAAAACGTGATTTCAGTTAAGACCTCGAAATTGATTTTTCGCTGCATTTCATAACTTACTCCATATGACGCACGTATGCGAGAAAGGAACAAGAAATAACATTTTTGGTATCAGAGTACACAACTACAAAACTAATTTTTCTTTAAAAAAATCTTACTTTTCCGGTGCAGCATTATTTGCTCTATACTACATACGTGATATGCGAGAAAGTAACTAATGGTGCTACAACACCACATTCTTTCGCATATTACTGGAAACAGGTAATTTTATAATAATTTTGCAATTCCTTCCTTACAAAACTTCAGCCATTACCTGAAGCCCAAGCCGATATAAACGAATCGTCTTCGGTCCATGTCGGCAATTATTTCGACAGTAAAGAACCGTAATCATTTCTTATTTCTACAAAATAAACAATCCTGAATAAATCGCAACTCTTACAGTACATGCAGTTCATTATACAAAGAAGGATAATTTCACACAAACTTGTCTTCATTACATTGAAGTGAGCATCCACTTTTTTGATTAATAGTATTTGCCATAATCAGCATCATTATTTAATGGCCATATTAAGAACCATATCTTATTTATTGTACACGTTCTTCTACCGATAAATGTGTGTATATATTTGTAATTTTTTTGGAAAGTGTGCTTTATGATTCTGGAGAGTGAATGTGTGACTTTCGGTGGTGAAGGAATGGTTGTTGAAAGAGATGACAGCACATTTTAAATAAAAAGTATCATAGAGATAAAATGAGTCACTGGGAAATAGGCATTTGCAGGAAATGAAGACGTGCCTAAACGCTGTTTATGCAACGTTTTTGAAAACAGAAGCAAAGAGGTTCTTTTAGATATTTTAAGAATTTTGTCAAAGCGGGATCCACTGTTATCTCGAATTGTTGTAGATATTATAATTGCCTCAAAGACAATTTGAAAATTTGTTTTACAATATGGCAATTTATTGAAGGTTTTGGTTTGATAACTCCATAAAAATTATACACGGAGATTACAGTATTTTATTTTTATATTAGTTTAGACTTATTAATTATCTTAATTAGAAAGTGAGTAAATTACCACGGGTTGGGGGATGGGGACAGAGCAAGTCAGGTGTAGCATGCGGACACACTAGTTTGATATTAATAGATTAACATATTAATAGTTTGATATTAATAGATTAGATTTAAATTTAAAAAATAAATTTGAAAAAACATTGTTATTTCATCTGAAAACAGGTACATATTTCTGTATTATTACATTTTTAATATTTTACCTAAAACTATATATTTTGTTACATATACTATAGTATGTTCCATTTAAAACGAGTTTGGGGAATATCTCGAAAAGTATGCATGAGATCAAGAAAAGTGAGTAATAAAAGTTGTTCTTATCGTCTAATGATACCAAAATCGATTCCCCATCCCTATCCCGGGAGGCGGGATGGGAAAGAAGTTAAATAGGAACCGCTGTTTTTATTGCAGATTCGGAATCTCCTGAAAATAAGTAGCGTTTGTATTAAATGTTTTTTCCGTCTCTTGACAGATGACGCTGTAATCGACAAAATCAAATGAAGCAAAAACTCGTTAAAAATGGGTTGTTCTCGACATTTACAAATAAAATCGTTAAAAATGGTTTTTTCTCGACATTTACAAAAAAAAAAAAAAAAAAAAGTTCAATACTTTGAAAGAAGCTACTCAATGATACGAAACGTCTCAGTGTGCCTTCTTCCTCATGATAACCCTCCTTTCTCCAGGGTGGAAGAAGGAGAAGCGTCGACAGCAGCGCTACGTTTCATGAAGTTTTGAAGTTTGTTAACTGTTTGAAGCTGATTGGCTGACCGTTTCAAGAGTTTTATAAAAATCAGTACAGGATGCTCAGTTGTCACTTTACTATCGTAATTAAAACTAGCATAATTTTTACATAACAAACCTAAAATTTTGCAATTGCAGAAAATTGATATCGTTGCAATTGCAGAATGTTGATATTTTGCGGAAAATCCGAAATTGCAATGAAAATGGGGGTTCCCATTTAACTTTTTTTATTTTACCCGATCCTCTTTCCCGGAGGAGAGGTGTGAGGAGCAGAGTTTGGAATCATTGGATAAGCCCTGGGGATACGAACAACTTTCATTAGCCACTTTTCTTGATCCGAAGCGCACATTTCAAGATATTCCCAAAACAAGTTTGAAATAGGTCACCAGGTATATACACACATACACACACCCACACTCACTTCAAAACGGAACATTTCAGATGCAATATATGTTACTGACATTTTTTTTACAAAGCAATGTAATGATACCACGCTTATATGACCAGCGAACAGCTTCACTATAAATTGTCAAACGTAACTCTCCCCCTGCTTGGCGCGATCAACCACCCACGTGCTTGGTCATATTTCAGAGCCCATGCGTAAGTGGGTTGAAAACTAACAAACTTTTGTTCAAGGTCATTGCCTTATCACTTGTTGGATTTGGGGAGTGTGGTGTTCCCCTTTAATTCCCTCTTCAGAATCCATCAGTAGCTGCACGGTACTACTATTCACTTGAGAATCAAGTCCTCGTAAACAACATATACGTAACAAAAGTATTTTGCATTTCGAATAAAACATGGAAATCAAATGTGAAGTGGAAACTAGCGTGCAATTACTTCTGTAGAAGAAGAACTATCAATCGTCCCAAGCCGGCGACGGTAAGACCTGATCGATGACGTTCTGTGCTCGGAAAATGCTTATGCAGGAAAATTTTGTACACTATAAAGAATCTTTATTTTACATAATCTCTATTTTTCTTGCATATTTTGGAATGAATTGCTTCAGTTAAATGCAGAAAATAACGATTAAATGTGCAACCATAACAACGCATATACAAAGAAATATGTGCACAAAGAATACACTGTATGTCCCCGTCTGGTCTATGATCATATTTTTAAGAGGTTGTATGAAGTATCCTTTTATTATTTCGTAGAATCACAAAGCGTTGGCGGCTATCTAATCGACAAAAGTAATTGCCACTCTTTGGCTGCCTCAAAATGTACTTCTCCAATGAAACGATACGCCAACTGGCACGTACTTCCTTCCATCGATTTTCAGAACAGCCTGACTAAGCACTTCACGCAGTCTAATGAAGCCCCCAGTAAGCGATGCGAACACATTGTTCGTGCCTCGCAGGTGGAGACCAGGAACTCATGTGCCTTTGACGAAGCTTCCGAGTGCCCCGCCCCGCGGAGCGAAGTCTTTGTACTGTGCCCCGCAATTATTCACGAGGCCTGTACGAAGGTCGCCGCCGTGCATCGCGGTGGTAGCGGGGCCGTCTTAGGCGGCGGAAGCGGGGGAGCGGGGGAGCGGGGGAGCGGGGGAGCGGGGGAGCGGGGGAGCGGGGGAGCGGGGGAGCGGGGGAGTGGGAGAACGGGAGAGCGGGGGAGCGTCGAGAGAGATGGAGGTGGTGGCGGCGACGTGGATGGCGGGGGCAGCGGGGGCGGGGGGGATTGGAGGCGGCTCAACTATGAACTCAACAAGGCCCTCAACTATGAACTCGCCGCGAAGTCCGACGTTCTTGACACGTGATCCGTACTGAATCTTGCTCTGACGGTCTTTGTCATCAGACGAACAATACAATCGATCCACTAAGCAACACAATATGCAACTGCTTTACGCGAAGTTACCTCAATAAAAACTATGCATTAACTCCATTGAAATTTGGCCCCCAGATATTTTACCTATTTATAGTGGTCTTGGTGTAGCTATTTACTATCTCGTGTATTCAGTATAAAGAAATTTATGTAATGCTGCAAAAAATAATCAATGTCCAGATTTTGATGGAAATACAGGGGATCTCGGGTTGCAGGGGATCTCGTTACCAGAAATGTGTTTTAAACATTACTGACTGCATATCCGTCAGTGAAACACACAAGGGTCTGAACCGTTTGGAGGATTTTCACCAAAATGAATTTTTCCTGATTTATCTAGTTGATTTGAATTTGTTAATTGGTCTGAAGTTACGTAGTCATGCCCAACATTTTTTTGCCGAAAACGGGATTCAAATATCGGTCGATCTATTTGTTATAAACAATTTGGTTTCTGGTGTTGTTCCTCGAGGTTGCCCCGTTTCTCTCGCCTCTAATTTCGCCATATCTTCATCATAATTATTCACTTGATCGCAAACACCCGTCCATCACTTCATATTATCTACCTCAGAGAAGGCCGAAAGGTCGAGGAGTTCGTTCAGTCACACTGTGACTTAGTAGATCAAATCCAGTATCTGGAGGATAATTTTATCGGCTGGCTGCTCTGGACGGAAGTTTTGCGTGGATTCTCCACTCAGTATCATATCAGGCGAATGCCGAAGTAGTACCCTCTCATACGAGCCAAAAATCGCGCGTGATCTTCCCTTCTTTCTTGTCCCCTCACACATTACATATACTTACGTTTTCAGCACTTTCACACTCGTCGAAACTTAGAACTTGTCTCGCCTGGTGCAATGTCCCAATGGGGAGGTACTTCGAAGAGGAAATCGGCAATGTAACACGAACTACAATTACGAGATTAGTGACTATAGCAGTTGACGTGCCAAGAAACACAAAATAACCAATCAATTGGTGAAAGCGTGTTAACAACTGGGGCAAGTTGGAATCTCCCAGGATAGAGAAGGTTACGTACAGTGACACATTTTAATATTTGGTCACATCCTGTTCTTGAACATTTAAACTCAAACATTATATTGTAATATATAAATTGCATACTACATTTTTTTCAAAGGTTCGTACAAAAATTGTCAACTTTTAGTAATACAGTAAATTAAGTACCTTTGCAAAAATATTATATCGACAAATAAAGTATATGAAAACTTCACAAATGGAAAAATTGCGAGTCAATTTAATATTCGGCAACATAATAAAACAAAAAAAATTAAATAATTATTTGTCTCTAGTATTTGGCTGGGTAACCTCTACGTCGTACTACTTCTTCTAGACGCTTTGGCAAGTTGATAACCATTTTCCTGATGTTCTCAGGGTCTATTTTCTCCCATTCTAGCAACAACCATGTTTTGAGTTCATCTTTTGACGTAATGGAGTTTGTCGAATTTTCTTATTGAGTTCGTTCCACAAATACTCAATGGGATTCAAGTTTAGTGACTGGGGTGGGGGTGGGGGGGACTTCCATCGCAATAAGTGCCTTCTGTTTGGGATCGCTATCTTAGTAAAATTTAAAGCTGTTAAAAATGCCCAGCTTATCAGCACTTCTATGCAAGTTGTTCTTAAGTATTTGAAGATACTGTTCGATGTTCATTGTATTTTCAATGATGGTCATGTGCCTCTCTCCTGATGCGGAAACGCACCCCAGGAACACTGCTCCCACTGTTTGACTGTAGTCAGCATATTTTTATTTGGAAGCTCTGACTATGGCTTCCGCCAACCCCTAACCCTGCCATCAGATTCATGAAAGTTAAATTTACTTTCACCAGAAAATATAACGTCCTGCAACCATTAACTATTCTTATTTATGTGCTCCTTCGCGAATAATAATCTTTTCTTCCTATTAATTTTACTCACGAAGAGTTTTTTTTTACAGGGTACTCTGGAATTGTATCCTTCACTTCCTATAACATTTGAAATGGTTTCTGAAGGCAATTTTACCTCCAAACGTTGCAACTTATGCAACAAGTTTTGGTTCACTTACCTTGGGTTCTTTCTTTACCTCTCTGACGATGAGGCGTCTTTCTCGTTCATTCAGCAACTATGGACGACCTTACTGAGGCACAGACAGAATTCTATCATTCTTAAGCCT
>BLKR01002222.1:80000-195000 GCA_011170035.1 Teleogryllus occipitalis
CAGTACTGTTTCTTCCTCTGAATAAAGAATACAGAAGTATTTTAGATTACACATTTATCTTTATGCATTCTTTATAAATGAACGACATTTATTGATTAGGAAATCTGAAGTCGAATGTTAAACGTTTAATTTTTTTTAGTTGAAGGACACGTGAGACGTACAAAGTAGGCTTTTTTCAGTAAGCATGAAAATTTTCTTTTTTGCAAAGTGCAAGTAGATTGTATGTAACACTTGAAAATATATCGTCAAATATCGTAGAAGCGCTGTGTTTGGTTAATAAAGGTAAAAAATTCTGTAAGTGAAAATAAAAAAAATATACCTGGTCGAGGAGGCGTTAATGCTCTGAATAATCAACTACAGATTACTGCACGTGTCAACAACTCTTTACTCTATATTATTTGACATTTCCGGGTTTGTAGGCCGTGGTCTAACGGAGACTTGTCCATACGTTTCGCCTGCAACTCTGGCAGGCATCTTCAGTGGCGTTGCTGGCGGGGGCGAAGTGTTCTGCCTGGGAGCACCGCGTTGACGCGAGCATTGAGTTGACTCAGTCAACGCGGTGCTGCCAGGTAAAACACTTCGCCCCCGCCAGCAACGCCACTGAGGATGCCTGCCACAGTTGCAGGCGAAACGTATGGACAAGTCTCCGTTAGACCACGGCCTACAAACCCGGAAATGTCAAATAATGTAGAAACCGGCCGTGAAAGCCTACATTGTATGTTAACTCTTTACTCTGTCTTACTGGCATGTAATGAGAAGAGTAATTTAACTTGTTTTGTTTTAATTGCTACAACACACCTCAAAATTTCAACAGCCTACCTCCTCTACGAAAAGCATGCCACAAGCGATCAAATCACTCATAGAAATATTGGACCAATACGAAAAATCGTCTGTTTTTACTTTCGCGTATAAGTACAAAAGAAGTAATGCAATGCTGCAATAACAATGTCACAATTTAAACGAAAATACGTCGGACACCGAAAGTAAGTTTTCTATCAAAATTTTCGTCTGTCCGTGATTCACACCTCACTCATTCCTTCAAACAAACTCTTGGTTTTCGTTTCAGAAATCTGGACCTATCCGTCTGTACGTCTGTACCGTCTGCACAGATATGTCTGTGAACAACGCTAACGCCTAACTGCTGACAGGAGATTCTCCAAAACCCATTTTTTATGATGGATTTGAACAACTTCGAAGCCATATGAACATGAAACGGATCATTTAACTTCTGGGGATAAGGAGACCGGGACTGGATAGCAAAAGGCTTAGTTGGCACCCGGGCTGCTACATCGGCTAAGTAGCTTTCATCAGCCCAAGCTTTGTGTCACATGTCTTTCACACTCTAACAAATATCCGATAGAAGCCTCAAAATGATCAGTGCAATCATAGTGTAACTGTGATCACATATATGTTTGAGCTTGGAGAGTAATATTTTCATAGTTCATTGTTTGTATTATCTAATTTTGGGAATACAATACTTTGATTTTCTCTCTTTTTTAAGCTGGAAACTTCAACCAAAGTCTTCATTTTCGTGTGTTAGTTATTTTTAATTTTGAGTACATTTGTTTGCTCTAAGGCTACCTTTAATCAAATATCTCATTAGAACCTGGTTGGCCCTTTTGAATTGCGGTTGCTTGACACATTGTAATCTAGGCCCATTCTCTCTCTGCCAACCATTTCTACAAAATAAAACTATTTTCCCGATATTCATATTCATAACAAGGTAAAAGCAAAGTGGTGACCTTAATGAAGAATATTTTCGTAGTTTTCTCAATATTCTTGGACTATAGTGATAATTTATTACGTAAAGTTAAATTATCAATTAGTATACCTCTTTCTAAATAATTCTATTCCATAAAAAATGGCCTATTTTTAATTTATTTATATTTTGTATTAATTTATTTTTGATTAATTTATTTTGAAATCCAGATTTTGTTTCTGTGTTGGCAAGTTAAAAATTGCAAAAGTTTTGTACATACTCGACTCAGTAATCTCCAATCGACATTTTACCCCCTGAACATGTCTGAAACCAAAACTGACTAAAAAAAGTACCCTGCATGTTGCATTTATTGTAATACCAATATTGCCATACCAAGATATTTCTAGCTTCCTTTTACTTTCTCTTCTTACGAAGTTCTTCGTAAGAAGAGAAAGGTATTTAAAAATTAAATAGAAAAATAAATGACCTTCGTTCAAACCATCATATCTAGAAGACATAAACTTCACGTTTTGCAAATTTGAAACGAGGAGGATGATTTTTATTTTCAAATTGTGATCTTAAAGTAGCCATTTATGATACAATGAACACTAGTCCCGTGGCGATTTCAAACAAATTAATTTCAGACTATTTCAAACAAAGGATACCTGATCAATTTTCCAAAAACCGCAAGAAGCATCTTGTATTACAAAAAGGTTTAAGATAAATAAAATAAAATGGAAGACTTTTTTAAATACTTAATTTTGAAACTAGCAAAACTACTTTGAATGCCAATGTGAGTAAGGTAAAACGGTGACGCACTTGTTTTCGTTTATTTTTGCCAATAAAACATTTAAAAACAATTAATTTTGTCATAGCTTAATTACTCCACACTCTCATGGAAGTATTATGCCAATCTACCCCAAGGTACACCAACTAACCTCACAAGAGGGAATAAATTATGAGGTAATAGATGTACAAATTGTTATTGGCTGTGATTTTGATGTATTTAAGGCATGGCCGTATAATTTTGCCCATTTGAGCAACGTTTGCAAGTCTTTATTAGTACTATGCACTAATTGTTTCAGTGCAGTGTAAATTTATAAATCGCCAACATACACATGTTTTTTTCCAGAAATTATTTTGGCGAGTCATCGCCGCATCTGTCGATGACCGGTGTCATTGCTAATGTTTAACTTTATTCACAAAGCGCAAGCAGGGCTTAACAAATTGAGAAAAGTCGAAAAAAAAGTGTTGCATTTCCAAAAGGTATCTCAGAAATTTCAGAAGGGAAAACCCTTCGGGTAAAATAGGAGAAAGACGAATAGAGCAATCGTTTCCTCAGCTAACTGTTCTGTCAAGATTAAGTTGTATTTTTCCTGAAATACTGCAGTTCATTAAGACACCATCAAAGTGACTGCACAAAACAAATCCGGTCCGTCTTCGCTGTCTAGGTCTGCAAGGTAGTTTCTTCAAAAAAAGAAATCCAGAAGAATGTATTCAAGTTTTATGAGGACGTAGAGAAATAAATATACGGGAAACAGACAAGGAAGAAACATTGTATTAGGACAATTAGTACATTAGTGTTTCTGTTATTAATTTGTAGCGATTAAAATAATAGCTGCATGACGAAACGGTATATCAAAACTTCTATTATGGTAATCCCATATCATTAGATGGCGAAACCACTAATAGCCACCACAGGTGACACGTCATGAGTATTTTCATCTTAGTTTCCTTCAGAATTAAAAAAAGGCACTTCGAGACGATAAAACGAAATGAATAATCTTTGACAGACACAACTTATTGTTATTGGTATGACTGATTTGTCCAGGAGAAATTCTTATACCCTTTATTTTCTTATTTCATTAATGAACCATTTTCTACGAATCTCACTCAACAAACTAGAGATGCTCCAAAAACAGATACTTGCACGTATTATTTGACAAGGTTTCACAATATAATAATAATAATAATAATAATAATAATAATAATAATAATAATAATAATGAAACATCTACTCTCCTAAAGGTGCCAGATTACCACATATTTTCTCGTATTATTGGTAATGGTTAGTAATAAAATAATATTGCAACTTGTATCATATGAATACTTCAGTTTTCATATGAAAATGCAAACAATATACAAAAATTACGAAAATATGAATTTTTCCCGCGTCTTCCTACAGTTAAAATATTGAAGATTTTTAAGAGATTTTTTCTTAAAATTAAATTTGTTCTACACAATTAGTTTTTAATTAATATCAGGGATATTTTTTTAAAATGTTTAGTAGTTTTCGCGTAATTTTATAATTTAAAATTAAATATGGGTAATATTAAAAGACATTCAAGACAGGTTTTTCCATAAAAAAAACGGATCCTAATTTTATTTTTTTTACGTTTTGTAGGGATAGTGCTAAATACACTATGTATGGTGACATAAACGTCATTTTCTTTTTCCAAAACATTCACAATATATTTTGTTTCTCGTGCGTCGTCACAATTTTGTATTTATTACTGAATTTGCGAGTACACTTGTATTTTAAATGATATAACATTTCTCAAATTCTCAAAGATTTTCTGTGAAAAAGAGTGCAAAATTCTCAGTTTTAGAATTTGAACGACGTTTTCTCAAAAACGGCTCCAATTTTTTTTGTTTGTAGGAATAATGCTAAACTCATTGCATCAAATAACATTAACCCTAATTTGATATATTCATGCGATATTTTAAAACTTCATAAATGTAATTTTTAAAGGCCTCTCACATCATTAATATTTATATTACGGATATTTTTATACATTATTTTATTTGTGAGTGAAAATGCTTCAAATGATTTCCAAAACCGTTTCTCGAAAGCCAAAATGTTTTGTGAGAAAATGAGGTATAAATTACGCATTTTCAGAAACATTTTCTTAAAAATGACTGGCATTTTTCAACGAAAATTCGCATATATTACTAGGTTTGTCTCTTCTATATATCCGTTCTACTATTAGGGAATCGAAAAATTAGGAAATGTGAAAAAATGCCCTTGAGGAGGCAATAGATGGCAGCTTCGAAGAGAATGATGCAAAACCGAATTGCTATCCCAAACTAAAGAGGTTAGAAAACTAAGTGATACAGAAAGTCTGTGCCATTGTGTAACGGCACTAGTTATTTCATAGGAAATATTGATAAATAAGAAATTTGTTAATATTATTACTATGGCATTTCATGCCATTCATTTAATTATTATGTATAAATGCCAGGGGAAAATCAATTAATTAATTGTTTGGAAGATTTATAAATTCCACTTTTTACATTTGAATTTTTTTTGTTTTGTTTCCGTAGTTTTGTTAACATTCACACGCCGTTCCACTTCAATAATTTTAAAAGAGTTGTGTGTGTGTGTGTGTGTGTGTGTGTGTGTGTGTGTGTGAATGACGCAGAAACCAATCTGATGCTTGGTAGTGATACTGCTTCCAAAAATCTAACACGCCGTTGACAGTAGGCATATTATATTTCTTTTATCTGTTGGTTAGTTCACCAAGGACAATCATTTTTACTTTCTCACGTTTACTTACAGAGTTTTCCATTCGTTGCCCTGAAGCCCACCTTGGTTCAGGGCAATAACGTCATCGCTCCGACAGAGTGCTGTCCCACACGCGTGAAGAGCAGCTACCAATCAAACGGATTCCGCAAATGAGTCAGTGCGTGTGCGTTACGCAGTGAGATTATAAACAGCTGTTTTTGGTCTGTCACACTGATCGAACTCCAAAAATAATAACTTTGAATTTTGATCGTTGTTATAATTTTTATGAAGTCTTTTGGTAATTATTACTTCTTAATTCATAATAATTTATACTCTTACTTCTTAATTCATAAAGTATTAATATGTGATTTCTTTATTTAAAAACTGCGAAAACTTCAAAAGCGTGTGTGTCGGAATTTCATTTTTCAAGATTTGCCAGTGATGGAAATAGTACCCAAGATTTTGAACCGAAAGGCTTCTGCTGAATTGTTTGGTTATTGAAAACCATAAAAATATTAATATGAGCGTTTGCGCTGGTATATGTATGGGCGTGCGAAAAACATTTCTTGGCACATACGTTTGAATGATTTTGCAAGGGTCACTATTTTTACTTTCACTTTATCTCATCTCGATCAGGTTTTTGTCCAGTTTCCCTGATCCATTGAGCAAATGCTGAGATGGCCCCTTGATTTGCTTCTGGGCGTAAATGTAGCTTCACTATGCGCACGTTTTGTTGAACTTTCCTTTGCTTGTAGTGGTAGTAGAGCTTAGGGTGAGTTTCTGTTTTGTTAACAATACAGAAAAATCAAGTCTGTTCGTTTCTTTACCGTTAAAAATAAGTTTCTATAATTTGGCAACGAAAATATCTAGTTTTTGAAATGTTAATCTCTCGTTTTTTAAATTTGTTATTATTATTATTATTATTATTATTATTATTATTATTATTATTATTATTAATCTTTCAACTATTAATAGTTAAATTGTTGGGAAGGGATTCTGAAACTCAAGAAAGCGTGCGCAGATGATTTTCTCCCCCATACGTCACATACAGTTTTTGACTGTTTTTGACTAAATAAATAAATAAATAAAAAATAAATAAATAAATTAGCGTTTCTAAATTGAGACGTGCCTACACTTCGAATTCTAAATAGCACTGCATTTGTTAACATGAAGTTATTCAAGGTTAAAGTTTAGAAAAACACAAACTGATTTTCCGAACTTTGGGAGTCACAAAAATTATTTTAAGACATTGTTTGCAAAACATAACATACTCCATCATTTGAAGTACCCTGCGTGACAGAAGATCCTCAATTGCCTTCACAATTTCATCACAAATCCAAATCAGCATGCATAACTTCCGTACCTAACCTCCAAATGGCCCGGTGCACTGGACTGCACTGACTCGATCGTCAGTGCAGTTTAGGGCGCCCCGAGTGCGCCCTGGTTCCGTGTCATTGTGCGAATGGAACATGCGCTTCTTTGCACTGGTGCACCCTAGTGGTCGAATGGAACACGAAAGCTGTCCTGAGTGTGCACTGGGTGCGCACCAGTGCGGCGAATGGAAAACGCTATTAGTAAGAAGAGAAAGTTATGAAATCGTGCGTCGAAAAACGACGAATTTTCGTCAGAAAAACTCAAAAGAATTGCTAGGCTCTGGTGATGAAAAAGTGAATTAATCCTGTAGTTATACACAGGATGGCACACGAAATTACTCACCATTATTTTCTTACATAATTTATGAGTCGCACTTGATATCCCGTTGAGAATCTCACCAGCAGTAGCAGTAGAGCTTGGAGATACAAATTGTTATGAAATGACGCGTAATTCGCGATACCGCCGCTAGGAGACTTGTGTTTACACAACTACTGCCGACAAGGGAAGACTGACAACGCAGAAACACGAAATGATTCTCCATTTTGATGTTAAATCAAAAATTTATAGTTAATACACACTTAAAGGAACATGTACTACAATGGAAAAAACTCTTTGGAGAATTGTTTCAACGCAGCAAGTGCACAATATATTCACCATTTCCATTCATAACTTTCTGCAAATGAACATTGACGTTAGCGATAACCCTATGACACTTCTTTTACTGCAATTACTGTTATACCTTGACGAATAAGTTCTCTGAGATCGATTAAATAATGTGAGCATTTTGGAAACAGTTTCCCTTTAGGTACCCCCGAAGAAAGAGGACACACAGGATGTGTGGACTGTTGGGGGTCAAAATTGTCCGTTATTGAAACGACCTGGAGACCTGAATAATATGACCCGCATGTCGAAACGCACATGTCCGAAACTCAACCTCAACACAGTGTTTTCAGGGTGTGGCCTTGCTCCACCTTGCACGAACCACTGCGTGTTGATTAGAAACGCAGAAGCAAGAAGCTCTGAAACGAAGCTATTGCGGAACTGCTCAAAAAACGCTCAGTGTCACAGTTTATTCAGAGAAAAGGTGTAATAAGTCCGCGATTGTGTATTTCGACCGTACGGTAATCCTCGGAGCGTGGTATTGTCGTTCAAGAAGCACATGTGGTATTTCAGTGGCCCAAAAGCGTACGTTTTGTTTGTTAATCACACCGTTCAAATTAAAACGTGCTTTGAAAACCAAACGTTGTGGAGAGTTGGTGGCCTATGCCCCGTCCAGCGAGCAAACAATAGACTCTGCCGCTTTTGCTCTTCCGTGAGCTTCTGTGCAGAAGTCATTTTGTAGTGGTACATATGGATGTCATTTCCAAATCTGTTGAACGGAGAGTCTGGCTATTCCCAGTTGCTTTGCTGCCTTTCTACACGATTTACCGGGCTTCTCTGTAAAGCAATTCCTACAGCTTCAATATTCTCCGGCGAACAAACGAACTTCGGTCGTAGCTGCTTCGGTTTCATAATTGTTCCTTCTCATACAAGTTGATCATACAGCCTATGGATGGATAAATTATGCAAGAAACAAATGGTAACTCATTTCGTTCGCCACCTGTATTTAGTAATTTACTTACTCTAACACACGGTGTAGCCAGAATCCATGTGTTGTGATACCGAATAATCGATTGACGGCAAAACGTCTGTCTGTTCGTCCATCTAAAGGCAATTCTAGCGCCTAAACCATTCATCCCGTTTTGTCCAAAATTGATATTCCCCGATCGATTTTTCTTCAAGATTCTTATTCTCCGTCACTTGTTCTCTGTGTCTTCTTGTAATACACCCTTCAATCATGAATATAAACTATTCTTATTTAACGTTATTACCGAGCAGAGAGTAATACACCCGTGTAATTCAATCGCGTAGAATATTAAGAAATTAGTTTAATTTCACATACAGTTGCAGATTCTATAGGCTCTCAACGGGTGGGGTATAATCGAACCAGAAAACATGTAATAGAATGTTCAATAAGATCTCATCCTGTAGATGACGGGGTGTGGTACGTTTATTTGAGGCGTTTGGCCTCAAAAATGGCCATAAAACGCTTTTTTGAGAAGATATTTAACGATATAAATTAAAAAAGCGGCCAAGTGTTGCGGGTTGCATTTGACATGAATATTTAGATTATTTTTTCAACAAATCCTTCATATTTTTAAAGTCAAAGTGGAATTCGTCACATCTCCGTGGAATTATCTTTCTTTAGAGACCTCGTTTACAAAGATCGGTTACTGCGAGAGCCGTAAAAGGTATTGATACAATATAGGAGACGAGAGTATGTGCTGTTGTACCACTACTAGTTTCATTGTGCGACCTCATACTATTCAGTTATGGGTATCTTTTGTAGGAAATTTCCTTTCTGAAATGAAGGAAAAGAAGACAGCAGCATCGTGCGTAAAAACCATTCAATAAGCGATTTTTCTGATTTTCCTCATTGAGTGAGTCACAGGACGTAATGGAAAAAAGAAGCTTGGGGTGATTCCTAGTTGCTCGATGAGAAAATAACGCTCAATGCTTGCTCAACGATTGTGACGCGAAGCCTCACATCCCACGTCTTTTGTCTCCGTGACACCCTCGAAGGAGAATACCCACCCCACAGTCTACGTGACGGTGTCAACAACCTGATGTGACCTTGATAGTCCTTGTCGTGCCACGTAAACGAATGGACTTCAGCTTCGTAGCCTTCATCGTTATCATTTCTTATCAAACGCCTAAAACATTCTCTTTTATTGTGATACGTCGGGAGATCAATATTACTTCGTGTTTTAGATATCCAGTAAGAAAAAAATTAATTAGAAAGAAGATATACAGGAAATTATGGAAAACGAAAAGTATTTATGTAAAGTCAAACTTGAGGGAAAGACATGAAATGGCACAAAGAAAGAATTGAGGTATTTCTTAATAATCTTGAAAAAGATGAAGTGATATCCATTATGCCGGCCTGCGATGATGTTATTGAATGATATAGTATTTCATAAAAAATAAAAATATTTACATGTCTTTATAACGAAGTAGTGGCTTGCGGCAGCAAAAATGCAGATGAACACAATTACAAATTAATTATTGTAACAGTCTTCATGAATACTGCAATTACATAGAACAACAGTACTTTACCCTCCCAGAACATCACAAAATATTGCTATTCCATACGCAACACATGAATAGCAAATATTTGATAGCGGATGGCCACTGCCCTTTTCACGAATGATGTCAGCTATGTTGTAAGCTGTGTCGCAGTGAATACTATAATTCAGTCACTAAGCACAGAATGAGAACAAACGGGAGAAAATCAGTATTTAGAGTTTCTCGTTTCTAATGAAACATTGTTTAACTGTTTTTAGATTTTTCGCGAGTTTCTGGTATCTAATGAAATCAGAAACACACGAAACTTATTACATGGTCGTAGACTGCCTATTCTTTCAGTATCAGTTCGCATTGGAAAGAAGTAACACAAAGTAGTTGTGCTGTAATAGCACGTACGTTAACATATTATTCGTAAAGTTTAAAAAATATATTATCCTACTAAGATATCAGTCATTAGTTAATGCCCTTAGCGCTGTAATTCAAAATTCCGCGAAATACTTCTAAAATTTTTAAAAAGGTGTACGTGAATCAAAAATCTAACGCTGAAAAACACATTGCATTAAGGAATAAATCTCCGTCCACAATACTGAACGTGAAGAACATCTATGAAAAAAGAAAATATTGACATGATGTAACTCAAAATAACGTGAAAAGTTCTCATATTAAAGAAATGTTTATGACAATATTTAAAGATCTAATTTTGAAGAACAAATTTCATTAAGAAGGAATGCTAACTGCAAAAATTTGGTTGGGGAGGATATCGAAATAAAAAAAATAATCGAAAAATTTCACCAATTTTCAAAATTTAACTAAATGCAGAACTTTCACGCGTTTCTGGAAGTGATCTTTTCACTATTCGAGCAATAAATGAAAACAAGAAAATATTGGAGCTAAGAAAAAATTTGGAAAAATATTAGCTGTTTTGGAGATTCATGTACAACACCCTTTAAATTTCGTACGATCTTGAGTGTTAAATCCAACGAGAAATACACATTTCGTAGAAAATCGTGGGTACGGTTTAGTTTCTAGTGTTGTGCAAAGTGCGCGGACGTTTTTGAAGAAACACTTTTTCTGCATCAGAGTCTACCAAATCGTGTTTTATCGACCAAATCTGAACATCGATTTTTTGCAGCACTGTACACGTATACTAAGTACCCGAAACTACCAAGTAAACGAAAAAATAATATAAGTAGATTCCGAACATCTTGAAGAGGTTTTGTACAAATCAGTTAAAGACCCTAGAACATTTCACATGTCTATCTGGATTCTGCCCGGATTCGGTTTCAGTTAATAAATTAATTCGGATTAGGTTTCGGTTCCTTCCAAAAAGTCTTTTCGCTTTAGATTCCGGTTTCGGACTTCCCCAGGCTAGCTGTAGAGGCTTGCTCTGCAGCTCGAGGAGGAAGAGGGGCCATCGACGGGTATGAAGTACTTGCTGTCAAGTGCAGGTGGCGAGGGTGTGCCGGGAGAGATGGCTCAACGTAACTACATTCACTGCAGTGCCTCTGAAACGGAGGACAAGGTTCGAGTCCCAACAGTGACAGGATTTTCGATACTAGCTAGAGGTTGAGAACTGTTTTTGTCTGGAGGAGAATTCTGGCGACCGGCTGCTCTGATTGGTAGTTTTCCATGGTTTCTCCGATCAACACCAGGCGAATGCCGGAGCAGTACCCTAACAAACTTCTTGCACACACACACACTTACATGCACTACACTACCACACAGGCCGGGAGACTGATTGGGAGTTCAGAGCGGGCTGATTGGGGCGGTTTAACCATTCCAGATTTAACCCCGGACAAACTGACAGATAAAACAGACCTTGACCTACTGACAAAATCGTAAAAGCACTTTTATTTCGTGATTATGAGATAATAGAATTGAAGTTATTTTAAATTCGCAGTCAGATACTTCAGTTACATGTATCTAGATAAAAAATCATTGTTGGACTTATTTTGAAGCAAATAATTATCTGATTCTAATAATTTGACAATAATTAAATTATTTACTTGTATTAAGTACAGTTTAAAACAAATATTGTTTTCTATAGAAGAAAAAAAAGAAATTTCTAAATTTAAAATGTCATCATAACCAGCATGAGGCTTTAAAGTGTGAACAACTGGGGCTAGGACAGCTCAACTTTCTCCCATTATTTGTAACATTTGCAATTATAAACAGAACCTGAACTAGTATTGTCCACTGACTGAGGGACAGACATACATTTTGTCGTAAACCAATTTTTAGGTATCAAGGATCCACAAAACGCGGATTCTGAGTACACAATGAGTTAGAAGAAATAATTTACTACATTTAGGAAGAATATTTAACAACTTTTTCCAAATCAGGGCCCTATAATACGTTTCTTTTGACGAAATATCACCTATTTCCACTGCAGCATTACAAAACTTTTTCTTACTACGTAAGTACTGCTTTTCTTATAGTGTAGTAGGCGATAAAGTGAAAATATGGTTAATATTCTAAAATTATACTTTATTTTTTCATCTAAATGGATGTGAAATTTGCGGCAGCTTAGTAACAATCAATTAATGACGCTTCCTGCCGATGCTCTTGTTGCCTGGTATTCTGGGAGGAATTTAATAAATCCATCACTGTTTTACCTCAAAATGCTGATAATCAGCAAACCCCAAAAAAAGGATATGCAGTACAGCAAGTGCTAAGCTCAAAACAACCTCTTCGTTTGTCACACAATTTATAGGAGTTTCCAATGATAGTATTCCGTTTTTCATTATTGTCGAAAATACCTGATGAATGCCTTATTATGTTGTATATTGAACATTTATTGTGGTTGAGAAAGCTCAATTTCAATAAACACAAAAAAGCTTGGATTGGAAGATTGTGATGACCAAATTGGAACCGGGTTAACCGTATCAAAGGGACGCAGCTGGATTCGGATGACGAGTCCTGGACTGAGTGCTGAGGTGGAGCGATTGTCCTCGGGGGAAGCCATGACGCATGAAGAAACGCTGGTCTCAGCGCCTCAGGTGCGGACTTTGCTGCCACAGTTGCTGATCCCGCCGATGTCTGCGTTGGGAGCCAACATCACTGCCATCATTGCAAAAGAGAAATGTGACTTTCTACAGTCAAAATATATTAAAAAGGGAAATTCATGAAAAAATGGTGCCATTGTAAATTATTAGATTACATTTTATTTACTTTCGTGAATCAAGATCTCTTCTGTAAGGTTGGTATTACTTCGAACAAAGAGGGTCAACATTAGTCCGCTACTTCTGAAACTTAGACCGGTGAGTGAACTTGATAGAACCTCTTCACTATTACGTAGTTCTATAAACATATTGCATTATCGCCCAGAACGTAGCATGTTCATAAGCTCAGAGACATTTTACTTATGTACACATTTGCTGTTTTACGTTCAGAACACTCGACATCATCTGGCGTGGAGGTCATTGGTAACCTGCGGGTATTAGAGTGAAATGTGACGAATGAAAAATAAGTAGGACGCATTTCATTACAAATTGTTTCTAAAACGTCTCTTTTTTTACTTTGATAATTGAGAGATTTAGAATTGATTTCTTATTACGAAATGATTGGAAGAATACCAAATATTTGATATTCTCCAATTATATCGTATCAATATCATCAACATCAATTTTTACAAAATAAATAGAATCGAAGTTACACCTTCTAGAAAGATACTAAATTTATACATTTACCCAATTTTAAGAATGTTACATATTAAATTAGAAACGTACAGATGGCTTGAGCTCAAGAATTGCAAGAATGATTAAGCATTGTGATAATATTGATGTATATAGTATCAACATCATTCATGTACGCCAAACAATACATCTAGTAGTCGAAAGACCGTATTAAAAAGACGAAACTAAAGAAATAAAATTCGTTCTAATTATCTTACATAACTGCACTGTTTTAAATTCACGATTTGGAGGATTTTCAAAAGGAAAAATATCAACATCTAGCACTTCTCAATTGCTGAGTAAAAGTCCTCTGGCATCGAGGAGGCAAAGCAGAAATTTGATCTTGCTCCTTCCTGAGCTCGAAAGTGGCTGACACGCGGTGGCCACGCTCATCTCACGTGTTGTCCCATAACTCCCCTTTACCCTTCAAATCTCTCGCAGAATTTGTTTCCAGGCTCTCCTCGTGAGGAATTGCATGTTCCAGAGGAAAATTACTTTGGCGAAGGATGTAAAACGTTTTCCTCTTGATATTCCCATTAGTTTTTATTTAATAAATAACACTCAATGAATATGATTAGGTTCAGAAAATGGCTCAATACCAATTTCATTATTTAGCAGCTGTCGAACTTAAACAAAAATTATCTTTCATTATTTAACAAAATAGTTTTGTTCTTTTGGTTACCGGTCTTAATAATTGCATTTAGGACACTGTACTATAAACCTATGTGCAGTCTAATGAATTAAAAATCGAATGGTATATTCAAGACACGAATTTTATACACAATATGTGTAGAAGTCAGAAAATATTTTCCAAGTCAAGTGGCTAGAACCTTCTAGAGGCAACCTAACGTCCTTTCGCTGATGCCGGTTCAATCATTGACGGGCTTACGAGCTACATTGGACTTGATTGATTGATCAGTGATTCCGGGCGCGTCATAAGCTAAGGTCATTTGTTCCGTAAGTGTAGTGCATTTTTATCGTGGGCTGTGATCTACCTCCACTGGATCGCGAGATCCGGCGCCGACCTATCCGTCGACTTGTGAATTTTCTCCCCAACCAGGTATCTTCTACCACGTACCTTCTAGCGGTCCGTGGCACATTTGTTACTCAACCATTACCAATTGGACTCGAAAGTCACATCGGCGTGATGGTTGGGAAGATATGGTGTCAATCCAAGTAGTTGAACTGAGAACTATGACTCAGTCGGGACCTGTTGGTACCTATATCAACAGGTGGAGACGGAAGAAAAATAGATGTGTACTTAATCTTCGCGATAAGATCATTTCGAAAGCGAATCCTCAAAAGCATACAGCCCAATCCACAAAACCTTCTAAAGGCAACTACTGTCCTCCAATTCAAGGCGGTTCAAGCACCGACAGGCTTACGAGCAGGGCGTCTACTTGTCCACCAAAGACTCAAAAACCACATCGATGTGATGGTTGGGAGTCAGGGGTCACCCCAAGTAGGAGCTATGACTCAGCCAGGACCTGTTGGTACCCAAACCAACAGGTGGATTTGGATGAAAAATAGAGAAAGTATGTACTTAATCTTTGAGATAAGATTGAAATGAAAGCGAGTTCTCAAACATATTCAGCCCAGGCCACAATAGTAATTTACAAATGTGGAAATAATTATTTGTAATTACTGACTAAGTTCGAGATAGCGTGGGTGTCAACAGAACTTATCTATATTGTGAAAACAAAGAAAGTTGATCCTTAATTTTGTTTTATTCATCGTCTTTAATCCTCTTGACTTGACAAATTGAAAACCTTTTTATGGGCAATCGTCATGCTTGTGTAACTTTGGGAAAGGGCGTACAAAACGAATTAGCTAAGAGACATTAAAATATGAAATTAACAATAAAGCATCATGATTCAAAGCGAGTTAATATTGTTAAATGTCGATGTTATTTTAAGAACTATTCATTATGAAGAAAATTATTAATTTACTGTTTTAAAAACAAAATCCGAAACGGTAGAATGAAGTTTCCCACTGCCACAATATGAATTGATAGTGACACGCATTTGTTGCTCTGTAATGACACCAATCTTCTTGCAGAAATGCTGTGAAATTCTCGTCGCAAATGATGCAAAAGTATTTCTTGTTGTTGTTGTTCTTTTCTTTGCATACGTTCTGCTTTTTCATTCTACTTGAACTAGTAACAACAACAACAAGTCGCCGGTGTCAGGGCAGCGGCCGACGATGTGCTGCTGAGGCACCTCTGACGCAATTCGATGCGTCGCTAGCACCTCTGAAGTACGTCAAGCGACGCTCGTTAATAATGTATCAATAACTCGCGAGAATCGGCGATATGACAATAAATTGTTTGAAATGACATTTCCATATATCCGTTTTGCCAGCGCTTGTATTATCCTATAATTTGACTACAATGTTATGTTTGAGACTACAGAAACTTACAGGTTGATTTAAGCATTTATATTACAAATAATCATAATTGTTTATAACGACGAAAATACTTATATGCACTTTAGAAAATATTTAAAGAACTGCAATCATGATATTACATCAAGAACGGACATGCAGTAAAGCTTGCAATTGCTTTACCGGCAACGTCAATAATTATAGCATTGACTTTCAAAGAATTGGCATTTTTTTAATATATTGTACTCCTTATACATGAGTAAAAATTTAATGTAACACTATAATGAAATCACTCTAAAAGACAGGTTTTTAATTATTATTATTATTATTATTATTATTATTATTATTATTAATTTTATTAGTATGCAAATTATTAAGCGTGGTAACTAATTCCAAGAACGAGGAAGAAAGCATTAAGTTACCAATCTAGTGCTATATTTCTTCTTTAAGTCTTCCAATGGAAATTATTCATGTAAGCCTATCGTACGGGGATACGGGTATAACAGTTTCACACTCCCGATTAAGTTCAATAGATTATACGTGAGAAGGTACCACTAGCGGAAAAAAATCGTCCGAAATATGAATTTCCGATTTTCCCGCCCTTCCCGTACATGAATCAGTTCACAGCACTTGGCCTCAATACAGCAAGGACAGCTGCAGCGAAGACTGAACGAGCAGAGCCCCGCCCACTCCTGGGACTGGCAGCGCTGATAAAACGACAGGAATGGATCTGTAGACATTTGCTCATTCGGTCCCGTTCGAACGAATTTTCTCGGTTTTATATCCCCAGTGTCCCGTTTTCGTTCTATTTATTAAAAAAAAAGTTGTAATAAGCTAAGTCGTTAACCGTATGATTATACTTACGCTTTTGCAACGAAATTCACTTAACAAAATTATTGAACATCGTAAACAAGAATTGTGGCTTCCTTACCACTACTTGTTGGCAGTGGATAATCAACATTCTTGTAATTGTGTGCCTGCACATGCGGAGACTTCAACGAAGCAAAACGCAAGAACGAAATAAAAAAAGTTTAATTTTGAATTTCCGAAGAAGGAATTCGAAAGAGTTTGAAACTGACACCGACTCGTGTGCAGGTCTTGGTAACATTAAGGATTCTATAGGTTCTTAGCCCAGTAAAGAAAACTGCGTCCGTTGCTTCTTTTCCCAAACACGACTGGGTCACTCGGTGCCTACGGCTCCCGCCGCGTCCTCAGCCGCTCCCTCCCCTCAGCAGAAAGGACCTCCTTGACCACGTCCCTCTCGGCGCAGCAACGTCAACTCGCCAACTCCACGCACGCCACGCAACGAATCTCTGCAAACAAGGTGCGTGCGGGAGCGTGTGGGCGGGGCGGGAAACCCTGGGCGTTCTGGAGAAACTGGAAACATCTCCACGCGGCCCGACCTCACTCTTTCCATAGCGATCGCGGGGGGTGGAGGGGGAGGCGGAGCCCGAGGCTGCGACCAAAGATCGCCCGGCGGGCGGCGCGGCGATGGCCCCGAGGGCCGGGGGCGGGGCGGGGCGGGGGCGTTATCTGCGCTGACGAATCGCCCGCCCGCGAGCCGCCGTCCGCCGTCGCCGCCGTCCCCGCCGTCGACGTCGTCGCCGCCGCCGCCGCAGCCGACCTTTGCGATATGTACCAAGTATAAGAAGCGGGCGCGAGGTGTGTCGCTCAGTAGCCGCAATCGCCTTCGCCTTCGCCCTCGCCCCTAAGCGCAGCCCAGCAGCCAGCGGACCACAGCGGAGGGACGCGCGACACCCGGGGACCAACACACACACAACAGTGAGTTGACGCAGCCGACCAGCCCCGCTCACCCAGCACCTGCAAGCAGGTTATGCATGGACGCACAGTCAGGGGCAAACGCACTTGCCTTACTCAGTGCTACTTTGGGCAAAAAGCTGGAGAACAATATTTACAGATTGTCCATTCGAAAAATATCGGCAACAGTGCAAGTGATGTGGGGAATGTGTAGCAATTTTAGGTTATAATGTTGCCAAATTACAATTTTTAATGAGCAAGTAGTTTTCTTTTTTTTTTTACTTTCTCACTTTACTTCGTAAGAAGAGAGAGTATTGTAATCGTGCGCCGGAAAACAGTCATTTTTCGACATAAAAACTCTTAACTGCGGGTGCTGGTAAAGAAAAAGTGGATAAATCACATTTTAAAAGATCTCATACACTAGGATTCTAGTGAGCCAGTCAACAAGTTTTCTGTCTCCAAATCATTGCTGGAAGAAAATGAAAGCAGAAGCGCATTTAAAAGTGACCAAAACATCAAAATATTATGTTAGTGGAATAAAAGTTAGGATTGACGTTGACTCATGTAGCAATAGCATTATGTATAGTGTATGTACGAAAAAATTCGATAATCAATTTATTGCAAAAACGTTAATGACTCGGATACCCTACAGTCCTCCACAAAACAGTAACCCCTTTTTATATGAAAGTAATAGAGCATTCGTATATATGTTCAATCTCTATTTTATCAGATTTATTATTATTATCCCCGAAATTCACAATACGTTAGGTTAATTATAAAATCTCCTCCAGAAACCAACAAGCTTTCTAAAAAGCGATTTAGTGACAGTGTGTCTACAATACTCGTCAAAAATGGAATGTTTGAACGAAGTTGAAGTTTGGTCAATTTCTTACATACATTTTTCAATTAAAACAATTCAAATGACACGAATTTTAAACAAGGTATGCATCACTGAATATTATGCTTGTATATTAATGATTTAATGCTTAAATCAAGGACAAAACAGTTTTTAACATTTGCTTATTTTATCACTGATGTTAAATAAGATTATATTAAAAGTTTTAAAAATTGTACAAAAGCATCTCTTCAAACAATGACCAAAAAGATTACAGGATAGTTTTATAAAATTTTACGACTAATTATATAAAACTGCAATGAAATTTTTATTACTATATCTTTTGCAAATTTTTCTCTACTAAAAAGGAATTCTCCTACGTTAAAATAGTCGTTCATGAAACTACAATAAACGCCATAGTATGACAATTCATATTGATAAATAAGATTGCAGAGCGAACATTTTGTAGGTTATGATATACATTCCTCTCATATATCTAAACCATTGAGAAACTTGTCCTACTTCTCGAATGTTTACTCACCACTGATATACTTCTTTTCTAAGAGTGATTGGTGAACTTATTATCTTGAATGTATATCTTGAATTCGTATTATCTGAATCCTCAACTCAGTTTTCCAAAGATACATAACGATTCCTTTAAAAATAATTTGTTTCTA
This sequence comes from Teleogryllus occipitalis, assembly GCA_011170035.1. NCBI lineage: Eukaryota > Metazoa > Arthropoda > Insecta > Orthoptera > Gryllidae > Teleogryllus > Teleogryllus occipitalis. Next base: position 99,031 of record BLKR01002222.1, read on the forward strand.
GTCCAGAGGCATGATATGCAATGGTATATTATACCTGCAACAAATATGATAATACTCGTATGCATAATGTCGGTGCATACAGAAAGTGACACATTTCAAAATTATTTTTTTTAGTCAAATGAATAAATATGTTGAAACTATTTTTTCTCGAGTAAAACCTCGTCAAAATAGCCGAAAACACAAGAAAGCCTGCTTATAGACACTTATAATAATGCTACTTTTTCTTTGGCCGAGGAATACTAACGGGTTTGGCTCAAGAAAGAATAATTCTTAACAATTTCCGAGGTATGCCACTTTTCTTGTGCAATGTCGATATGTGCTCTGTGCGAATGTATCGTAGTAATTGGTTTACTTCCAAGGTGAAAATCGCATATGAATTTTGTAGCAAATAATGCGTTTTAAACTTTCCTTACCTTACGGAAATGGCAGAGAACGTAAAATTAAAAATAAATTTCTCATAGATGATTTCGAATTTTAATACTTTTTCTACTTAGGTGTCAATCTATAGGGTCTGCTTCGTTACCAATTAGGATCAATATCTAGAATTAATTAACAATGACTCTCACACATTATTTTTCAGTCCCCTAATAGAATTGAAATTAGACTTTAAGGATATTACAGAAGAGTAAAATCTGTTTATAAATACTCTCTGTTTGTATAAGTTTTCAATTTTCATTGAAAAAATTGGAGCCGTTTTTAAGAGAATGTCATTCGAGCGTTTGTGAAAATGCCCAATTTTGACCTTAATTCACACGAAAAACTTTTGAGTTTTAGCGATGCTTCAGCAGAAAAAGTTTCAAGCGCTTGTACTCACACCGAAATAATTATAAAAGCGTCTGTAATTAACGAAGAAAGAGCTATTTCAAAAAATACAAGAACAAGATTTATTGACTTTGTCGGTATCAGGGATCCATGATACGAATTTTTCTGTCGAAAAATCTCCGCTCTTTGCTACAGTATTACATAACTTTATATATACTACGTTTACAGTATGCGTGAAAGTAAAAACGGTCCTCAGTTGAGAGCACTTTCTTGCGAACTAGGTGACACGCACTTCCTGTGCATATTGCGCCTCGCCAACAATTCTTTTATTATTATTATTCCCATGACTCATCTTCCGCGCATGCAAAATCTCTCGCAGAGCGAAAACGTGTTGGACTTTTCTCGGCACGTCGGACGCACGTAAACTATCGCGAGCGAGCTCCCAGAGTCCACAACAACGCAACTCCACCGAACAACTTCCCTATCTTACTCCATTATGCGATTCACGGGTGACGTTAAAATTCGATAGCAGAACCAGTACTCCAACTTCAGGATATAGCGAAAAAATAGCATAAATGTAACTAATTGAGCTTTCTTGGAAGTTCTAGTGGCTTCAGATCAAAGAAAGATAGTTATCCTTGTCAACCGAATTTAATGTACGACAGCCGACGTTGGACAGCGTTGTCGGTTTCAGGCACGACTTCATTTCAATATTTCATCAAAATATCCAAATACGCACCGGCTTGACAGTAACTTAACATATGTTAACATATGTTCAATGTATTAACAGCACGATAACATATTGTTCATGAAAACACTGCTCTGGTCACCTTTTCTTTATTTCGTACATGCTAGTTTCATATAATGAATACCCGGTCATAATTATTAACTTTTTCAGCATGTCTATCCCCACAGAATATCATTAATCGGTCATGAAATGAATATATACGCAATTTATACAACTAATGATATGCTAAAAAGAAGCTAACCAACTGTGCCAGTCCTCATAGATAATGTTGGTCCTATTCAAACGGAAAACAAACTTTGACTAAAGCGGAAGAGAAGCTGGGGAGTTTGACGAAGTGTAGGAAATCCTGACGCACAGAAACCACGAGAAAACAAACCTCACATTAACAGGGAAACGCCAGCGTTGAGGCTGGAGAGCTGTTTTAGACGAACGGCACGTGCGGAGAGCTCTTTTAGACGGCACGTGCGCTTGTAGATACTGCGTGGGAAATCAGAGGCAGCGCGGCGTTCCGTTTCTGTGTTAGATGAAGTCCTGCCTCCAGGGCGCAGGAGCAGCTGCCAAGTACGTGCTGCCGGAGATCGCGAGTTCGCAGGGTCGAACTTCTACACCTAGAGGTCCTAGGTCCCTCCTCTTTATTGATTGAGCTACAAAAAGACACATGGAGAATGGCATTCGCACGTCCTCGGATATAGAGAGATTGCTATGGAAATGGACCGCCCTGGCAGCTACTGCTTGGCAACTGTCGGCAAAGCAACTGCAGGTTATGTCCATGCACTCATTTTGTCAGTGCCTTCGTTTACAATTAGCTCATTTATAACTGGCTTCATCACTATCACTTACAATGTCATCACCCTGCATGACGTTCATTTATTTCCCGACCTCTTCTTAGAGTTACGCCTCTATACGTGCAGCACATGATTTGTTTTGATTGATTGATTAGTGATTCCGGGCGCATCAACTGCTAAGGTCATTAGTCCCGTAAGTGTTACGCTTATTTTTGCTCGGGAGGTGGTGGTTATCTTCCCCCGTAGCACTCACGATCGAATTTGTTTTCGGTCGATACGCGCGCGTGTTGGTGCAGGTGACGTTTCTCCTCCGCAAACCGCGCATTGTTGTCGCCCTCTAAACGATTGGCGCAAACAATATTACTATTTGTTATATAATTCTGTTCTATAATTTCCTCTTATAATTCAAATTCCGTTCATCCAAATATTGTAAAGTCTGAATTAAATGAATACATTTCAAAACTGTACAACTAGTAAAACTATGACTAGTAAAATGTCTTATGTAAATATAAAAATGTGCAATGGAAAAGGTTCGAAACGTAGTTAGTCCCCTCGTTGTTTTAGTCTGAGCACGCCTGTATTCCATAACAAGATCAATACGATTCCTCTTTTTTAATGACCGAAAAACAGATGCAATGGAAGTTAGGATTGCTTGTCCAACACTTCGTACATCCAGATTGCTGTTGCACGTGATCTTTTCAAAGGAAAGATAAAATTTTTTCTTCAGAAAAAAAACCTGATAACTATGGTAGTTAGGAAACCACCTCTCAATGTTTTGTCAAACGTGGACTGTTACCTCAGGTCATAGTCTGCGATTTAGAAAAAACGCTTGTGCTCCAGACACGAGGGAATGACGTGTCATAAGGCTTTGTGGACTCTAGTCCAATGTCTGTATATACATGCGTGGGTTAAAACCTTCGTGTATTGATGAGATCAGGAAAACTTATTAAGCTTATCATTTATTCTATTGTTTTCTTAGGTATTCCTACAATCGTTTTTAATAGTTTGATCTTTTTTTAAAGAAACATAAAAATTGCCAGTTTTATTACAACTGAAATTTTAATCTTATTTAAAAATTGCAAATTGTTTTTGAGTCACCACGTCACCACATTTTGTTCATTATTAGAAATAAACGAAAATGTATTTAAAATGGCATTTTCCTAACACCATGATTGCCTACTTGATTTTTATAATAATAACAGTAAGTATTTCTAATGTGTTAAATATATGATGAAATATAATATATTCATATAATAATTCATGTATTCTCATATAAATTAATCATATCATATACATCAATATAATATATCAAATTAATCTTATATCATTATATTACATAATATTTTAATAAAAATATGAAAACAACAAATATTTAAAAAATCTTCAAAAAATACTTCTCTTGAATTCGGAAAAAGTAATAGAATTCTTGCCGAAATATTTTGGATCTGTGGGTTCTGATGGCAATACTGACAATGGCCTTGAAACGTGCAGTTCGATCACATTTGAATCGATGTCTCTTACATCATGATGATACCCTCTAAAGCGTTTGACGTACACAACTGACTCTTGGTCACTCCTCGAAAAGAAGGAGAAAGAAGGCGAAGGTTGAGACACTAAGATATTAATACTTTGTAGTATCTCATTCGACTTTTTCGAATTAGAAGGTTCCTCTGTGACCTTTGATATAGTTTCGAATAAATATGTTACTTTTTTGTTACCATCATATAAATGTGCTAGCTACTTCGGTAAATAACGATTAAGCAAATATATTTTGCAACAACTGTGTCACGCAACATATGACACGAAATATTGTGAAAGTTATCTTCGACTTTTGAACTGTAATCATGTCTTTCCATTTAACAGCCATTTTTTTTATTTTTAAGACATTTTTACTGATATCTCATTCAAAAATTCAGGACACGATAACATACCGTACAGTTTTACATGGATTAAGTTTTTATTCTTCTGCATTTTTTTAATATACTGGGTCTTCTTATTTTGAATCTGAAGAACCAAGAAGATTTTAAACTTCCACTCAATCATAAATATTCACACAATGATATGGCATATCTCTGCCTTTCGCTCCAAGAAATGTAGATTTTGTAATTTTCTCAAAACGAATAAGCTGTAGGTTATCAGCTTTTGCCCCCATTCCAAAAGAATATAGGGACGGATGTCTCCTCAACTTTCTTTCAGCCATTTATAAATACTGAGTAAATCACTTTCCTTTTTTCCTCGATATTAAAAATTTTGTGTGAATTTGTTTCAAAATTACATTTTGGCACTTAGAATTTATTAATCCTGAAAATATTTTTGCAAAAGTATAAAATTTCTCTCAAGTTAACTGCGTTATTTAGAGATGTCAACTGTCGCAAGTAAGTTTGGTACTAAATTTCGGAATCTACGACTCAAACTGAGTTACAAAGTCGCTATCTACAATACGACCTACGCACCCTAATCTTCACGGCCCATTCTCACCCTGATTAGATGAATTCACATGGCGCTTCTGTTTATAGGAATTTGCTAGTGCATTTCTACATTATGATATGAAAATTTCTACCTTGTGAGATGTTAATTTTTACTTTGTAATAAGTTAATTTTCTACAAATTGATACGTGAATTCCTCCATTTCTCCTCCTACTTAAATGCACTTGAAATTTTGAGCATTAAGGTCTGCACGAGCAGATGGAGTGCGCAAAAAAGAAGTCTACATTTCTGGTAGGAAAGAGTCGTCCGAGTGTACATTGTAGAAACCTATTATTCTTTCTCCGAATACAATTTACTACCATGGTGATGTACGCGGACTGTTTATTAACTCAGAGGGAACTTGTAACGGGAGCTTTGCGAGGCAATGGGATAGAGACCACCTTCATGTGCAAGCATGAAAGCCAGCCCCGAAATCAAACAGTACGATTCGAAGAATAGCCTGTCATTTCCCGGGACCGGGAGAGCGGGCTCAGGGTATCAACTGATGTCACTATAGTGCCTATTACCGAATGGTCAGTCCCGATAGTGATGGTATTTTCGATACAAGCTAGATAGCTGGGTCGAATTCAGCCGCTGTCTGGAGGAGAACTCTATAGCTGCTCTGATCGGACGTTTTCCGTGGTTTCTTCGATCAATACCAGGCGAATGGCGGGGCAGTACTCTAACAAACGTGCTCTAATGCCGTGGACCGCGCATTATCTTTCCTTTTCCCTTGTTCTATCCTCAGTCCCTTACTTACACACGTACGTATACTAACATGCCCTACACCACCACTCCTGCCGGGAGACCGATCAGGAGCGAAGAGCTTGTCCCAGTTGGGTCGGTGTCCCGGTGATGGGAAATAACTGATTAGGGAAAACCCCGCTAGCCGACAGGTAGGACTGCGCAGGATCTCACCATTCAGCGGGGGAAGACCACCGCTACAGCGCGAGGAAAAACATGTACTACACTTACGGTACTAATGACCTTAGCTGTTGATGCGCCCGGAATCATCAATCAACCCAATCTATCATTTCTTGGAGACTACAGTAATGCGCTACAGTATCCTCAATTGTCAACCAATTTTACGAGTTAGGATTTTGCAGGAATTCACAGCGACCCCTCCCGTCCCCGTGCGGGGGTCTGCGTCGGCAGGGCGGCTGCTTTTGCAAACGCGCGTCCGCCTCCCTCAATGCCGCGCCCCGCGCTCCCTCTCGCCTGCGCGCCGCCGGCAGCGGCAGATTCATTACAAGAGCTCCGTGAGACCGGAAGTTGAGACGCAACGCTGCGCGAACACACAAAAACACGAGCAGTAACAGCGGAGAAACCTGTGATATAATTGGAAGAAAGACTAGCGAGTTATTTTGACATCAGAATGAGTACCGATCAGTTACGTAGTGACTTGCCTCTGTTGCGCAGGATCTAGAAACACGTTCATGTACGCGGAGAAGATAGAAAACCACGGGTTCGAATCTCGTCAAATGAAAGTTGTTTTTTTTACCAGTGTGATAAGTGTGGCTTCTGATACCACAACGTATCACATCTGATCCAGCCCTTCATCCATAATCATTCGCCCCTATCATCGCCCATCCAGAGGGGGAAAAGGCAAACTTCCTCTGTGAGCTTGATATACAGTCGCAAGACAGCTCCCTTGCTTTCACTCGCCAAGCGAGAATGGCGTTCACCATCATCATTTTACATCTCTTGAATTTATTTCGTGTCATTGAATACTTTTCACAAGAGGTGATTCTTTCGGGTATTGGAACAAATTAGTAGGATACTTTTTTCAGCTATCGTATTTTGTAAGAATAGACTGATCTTACACGTTATGTAAGAATAGTCATAAACTTTCTCAAAGTTTAACTGTTTAACTACCATTCCGGAGACTTCCCTTCTGTAGTGGCGACGAGCGTCAACGCTGAGCTAAGGTCAGTGCCGGAGCTAGACAATTTTGACCCCGGGGCAAGGCTTAACCCCCCCTAAAAAAATTAAAAATTTCAAAGTTGAATTCCAAAAACTATGAGTTATTTTATTTCAACAAATAACATAAAATTACAACTTTTAAGCTAGAGAAAGTTTTTGGAAATATATCTTAAATAATGGTTTTAAGTAAAACTACTTAGTGATCAAATAATACAATTTTTACGGTGAGCTTAACACTAAAAAAACTGTTGTCTTACTCAATAAAATTACTTGTTTAATACATGAAATAATAAATATGAATTTCAGTAGAACTTTTTTAATGTTAGCGTCATTTGAAAATGAAGTATTTAAAGTAAAACATGAATTGAAAAGTTTATAAAACTTCCGACTACTGTACCGCGACTTATAAAACTACCATAACTATTTTCTCGAGTTCTAATTTCGTTTTCAATTTTTACTAATATTTCCCCATCGGGGCCCTTGACTCGCGGGGCCGCGGGCGACTGCCCGGCCTGCCCATGCCCAGCGCCGGCACTGGCAAGGGGAACGAGGATCGGCTGGCGTGCACGTGGCTTGGCGGGGGCGTGGCGCGGAGGGGCGTGGAGCCGGGCCTCGTGACGTCACGGGTGGCGGCGAGCCAGCGCCGCGCAGCGCCCCGCCGTCGTCAGCTGCGACGCAGCCAAGCCCAGAGCCCGGGCGTGGGCTCGGCTTATTATTCAATTCTGCAGAAAGCGCCGGAGAGGAACATGGGGGGTTAACGTAGAGAAAAGGATTATACCTCGTTAGTCTATGATATTACACTTCCAAACGAACTCACGAAACATTAATGCAAATATACAGTAGACTATCGTTAGTACATACTCGCTTAACACGAATTTCGCCATAACAGGAACAAAACTTCGATTCCGACAAGGGATTACCGTAATACGCACATTTATAATACACGGATAATACGAATTTTTATATCACGAACTCCGATAATTTCGGTCCCCTAGAATTTGTGTTAATGAAGGTTTACTGAGTACATATTGAAACATGGGTATGCGCAGCCAAATATAAGAGGAGGGAGGCAACCACGTTACTGGGACCCTTTTCCATTTTTTATTTACGTATAACATGTTTTTCTAGAAAATGTTATATATACTGCAAGGCGGATGAAATTATAAATTTAATGAAATAATAACAAACACAATTGATTTTATACTTACCATTTGCAGTGTTGCCAAATGGTTTGGTATGCTTCTTTCTCAAAATTTTATATTAATTATAAAAATAATAAAAATCAGGAATTGATCGTATTTGTGTAAATAAAATGTTTGACTACGTAGGGCAACGGGGCTCCTTTCGAAATTTTCAGGGGGGCCATGGGCCCTTTGCTCCCTCTGTGCGCGCGCCTGTGAGTATAAATGAAATGTCTAAAAGGATTTGCACGCATGCATGTTCATACAAAATTTATATTTTCACAAGGAACAATCAAAGTTTTTTTAAAATCCTTATACCGTTTTTAGAATAATCGAATATTTATGTATTGAAGGATATAACTTAACTATTTTAATAAATGTATTGTTAGGTATTTTTAAAATATGATCATCTTTCAACGTTAACTTTCTGTCAATTAGTAGTTATACATATTTCATCGGCATTGAAGAGGGAAGCCATAGAATAGCTTTATTATTGTTCTTGGAAAGGATATATTTGATATAGCCTAATCCTTTAATTGAAAACACGCTTGCTTGACGTGTTAGAATTGATAGTAGTATTATCGTCGGAGCTAATGAGGTATGTAATTAAAAACTACTTCTTCAGTTAGTTAAGCAAATAAATTTCCAGTTATTAAAATTAATATCTCATATGAATTGGTAATAGCTGAAAGTAATTTGAACATTTTATTTGAGAAGAATTGAAAAATCTTAGATAAAACTGGTATCACATTGTAGTTTTTACTTACGATAGAAAGTAAACACATTTTGTCATTTCGCGTTTTGAAAATTTAAAAAGCATTCTAGTTTCACTAAGAACCTTACATATACCTGTTTTGGCTGACAAGATAATGACAAGCACTCTTAATAATATTTTGAGAAAGCATTGAAATAATTTTCTTTCGCAGCTCGATTTTGATAAACAGTATTTGCATTTTAACACTCGTGTTAAATTGTATCCAGAATTTGTTAATATCATTTGTAAATGTTAATACGCACATGCCGTTCACAGTATCCAGGTGATTTCAATGAATCACATGAGAATTATAATTTATGACACATATTAGAAAAAGAACTATCCTAATGAAAGGTGTGATTACTTTATTTTACGACTCGAATGGATCATAAATGAACATTTGAATATTAATTTATTTTCTTGTTTTACCGAACAATAGTGGACTTCTTATACAGCATATCCATAATAATGAGGTCAAAATTAAATACACTCGAATTGAGCATATACTCAACGATATATTTCGAAAAAATAATTTAGAAGGAAGATATGCGAATAATGTAATTGGTAAATATATTCGGTAAAATAATTTTTGTAAATACACAGAAAAAAATGAAACCTAAAACTCCTAAATACTGAACGGGTGACAACACAACCAATAAAGAAATGAAGTAAAATGAAACGGCAGGCAGTCAATGGTGTCACTAAACACTAGTCACATTCTGGAACACCATTTTTTTCTCATTCGTGTTCCCTTTGAAATTAAGTTTGTTGCATGGAACTTAGCATGGAACCTCTATGTTTTAAGAGGTATCTACTTCATAACATTAATTTAGTGTGATATTACGTAACAAACGACTTCCCCTTTTCTTTCGGCCTTAGTGATCCAGTGCTCGGTGACAATCTAAGAATACGACGTTATTTTTGGGAGAGGGGAGCGTGTGCTGCTCTATGGCAGTTATTGGCAACGAGAGTCGCTCCATTGTAACCACTTTGTAAATTGGCACCGACCAAGTAGCTCTTGCACTGCTTCCTTTATTTTCTAGGAACCCGACGGCGGTCAGAGGAGAGGGTTCCCAGAATACCTCTTTCTTTCTTTCTCACAGAATGTTACTGTCTGGGGGCACACCGTAGGAAACGTGAGGGTTAACATAAGAAATGTTACTACATTCGCAAAAAAATATACCGTGTGCAAAAATCTCTAAAATAATAGTAAGAAGTGGTGCGGTATTTGATGTTTTCATCGGGTGGAGAGGAAACAGTTTCAACATAACAAACATTTATGGAATTTCAACAGAAACTAAAGTACAGTAATTTTGTAAATTCAAATGCTTGGTTTTGTGACACGTCAGCAAATTTGCATTTTTCAGCTGCATGGTGAAATATATTTAGAAAATAGTCTGAGTTACTAGTAAAAACTTCATGCAGATGGCAGTTAGTAGCCTATATACAGTGAAACAATATGTAACTGTCTGATAAATTAATTTCTTCGTTAGAGATTAAAACCGTTATCACGCAAAATGATAATTTTGAGATGTGTTATTTTTTGCGCCATTATGACATAAATGAATCGTGGAGCGATTAAAGAATACTAATGGCAGATCGAAGGTCTCATTACTCAGCTGAAAAGAATTCAGTTGCAGTTAAACAAGTTCTCCAATATCGCGACTTGCGTACCACTTTCATGCCTCGCTTCACATTTAAAGTCACTGTAGTTGTGTGTCATAAATTACATATTTGCATGACAGCGGCTCTTCTAGCACAAATTATGACGAATAAGTTAACATTTGACCGTTCTCGTAGCAGCGCAGCAGAAAATGAATATCAAGGGACTCCCCTCTTCGGTGACTAATGTTCAGACGATAAGTATTCGTAACAGAAAAACAAAGACGTTGTTCGTCTTCCTGTAGTGAATTTACAACAATAAAAAAGTATTTAATAGCAGATTTTCTTAAATTGTATGTCTAATGATGAAATGTTTATTGCATGCTGTTCAAACCAGTTATGTATGAGATGTGAAGGTACTGGAGGAAGAAAAGAATGGAAACGAAGAAATGTGTAGTACACTGATTGATTGATGTTTCCGAGCATATCAATTGCTGTGGTCATTAGCCCCGTTAGCGTAGTGAATGTTATCCCGCCAGTTGACGGTGTGACCACCTCCGCTGAATAGGGAGTATTGGAGCCAAACTGCACGTCGGCTAGTGGGGATTTCTCCTCAGCAACGGGGCACCGACCCACTCGGGACAAGGTTTAAGCGCCCTTAGTTTCAGGGTTGTGAAATAAAGAATATTTGGAATCTAGATGGTCTAGTCCAGTGTAACCTATTATAAAGTTAAATGTGGCAAAATTTACATATTGTGAAATTAGATTCTATTTTTTAAATATAAATAAGAATTTGAAAGGGGAAACCCTTGTCGGCAATTTTTACCAATCAGGCTAGGGTTTTCCTTGCTAAAGGGCGAGCCCCAGTATGACTAGTTACCACCCGGGTTAGTTCCCAAGCTTTAAAGTGGCGATGGGAAGTGTGGGCATTTCAGCTTCACTACAAACCCCTTTCCAATCACGAAAAACTACTGACCAGAGTAGCTGGCCACTAGAATTCTCCTCCAGGCAACGGCGACTTCGATCTAGCTATCTAACTAGTGGGAAAATCCACCACTGTCTTTACTCAAACCTTAGGACCTCCCGGTCAGAGTCGTTGCAGATATCACGATAATGCTGGCTATGGGACAACTCAGTCGCTGTGGTAGTTTATATGCTTCCTCGTTTTAGGCTTGTGAAATGCCGAATTTGTAAATTGCTAAAAATTAGGAAGAAATTTAACAATGTACTAGTAGAACATCGACACCTATATTATTTCAGTAGTATACTGTACATATCTTTTACGGCTCTCACACGCAACCAATCTTTATAAATAAGGACTCGAAAAAGAGATAATTTCACGGAGACGTAACGAATTGCACTTTTCTTAAAAAATATGAAGGATTTGTTTAAAAACGCATTTAAAGATTCATGTCAAATGCAACCCGCAATATTCAGCCGCATTTTTGAATCGATATTGTTCAATAACTCATAAACGAAGTGTTTTAGGGCCATAAAAAGTAAAATAAACGTACCTCACATCGTAATATACGGGGTCTTCTTGAACATTCCATTACATTTTTGCTGGTCCGACGCTTCTCGATTTTTCCCCACCTGTTCAAAGCCTATAGAGTCTGCTACTGTTTGTGAAATTAAACTTATTACTTTATATTCTACGCGATGAAATTACATGGGTGTCCCTCTCTGCTCGGTAATAACGCAAAATTAGAATAGTTTGTATTGAAAGGAGTGTATCTTATTGTTCTCAACTATAAGGACATACAGAACAAGTGACGGAGGATAAGAAGGTCTCGAAGAAAAAGATATATTACAGGCTTAACATGGAAATGAAATAATAGGGAAGAGTGTGTGGTGTAACATGCGAGAGGTATCACGCGGGTACGCTAGTTACCAGTGGCCTGTAGCCGCTAGTCACTAATGGCTGCTGAAACTTAAATCATCCCTGTACTTATGAGTGTTGCTAAAAAGAAATAACTGGTTGTTTGTTCTGGCCATCTTTACTGGATGGCAATACTTGATCCATCTATAAGCACCAATAATTGGAAGTTTTTTTAGCTTTATAAATGGTCATTTTCGCACTCATTAATGTACATTTTTTTCAAAAATTAATAACTCATTCAGAAAATGGTTTAGAATATAAAAGGGAGATATTTAATCAATTAACCCCAAGGATAATGTTGTTCACATTTTCTCAATTTTTCGGTCCCTTAATGATTCAATTAAAATGTGGATTTTGGAAGATGACGGTAGAGCAAACCCTCTTTTAATATGGAAGTTTTCGGGATGAAAATTGGAGCCGCTTAAGCGAAAGCGTCGTTAGAATGTTGTTGAAAAGGCGTATTTTTAAGGATATTTTGTAACAGATAATGTGACGCAAATACATTAAATTTTGAAATATATCTATTATTTAAATAGTAACGTCGGGAAAGATTAAAAAAAAATACGTAAGAACAATTTTTCAAAATTCCAAAGTTTGCATCCAAACAGCACTTTTTAGAATACTTATTTCATGTACCTAGTGCTCTGTGATAATCTAAAGACTATGCTGAAAGTTTACCTGGTCAAGTCCTTAAACTCTTAGAAGACGTGTGTCATACAAGTTATTTTTCTTATTTTAATCCTCCATAATAAACATTGCGTAACTATTACTTTGCAGAATTATCTCTTGATGCTCAGTGGCGAAACCTCTTCTATTGTGCCATTGTCCTCGTGGTTACAGATTCGAATGTGTTGGTACTACAGATATGACGGAGAATTTCGAAGAAAACTATATTTCCGTGTCATTGTAACGAAAAGAGAAGTCGCCGGGTGCTACTGCAATACCTTCCAAATCTGGAATTGCTATTGACAAAACTTTCGATATTTTATAAAATGTTAGTCACAATTGAGATATTGTGATGGCTACTTAAACGGGCTGTCAATTACAATGAAGTCTCGGTCATATTCTATTTGGATAAAAATGCTTCAAAATGTACGATAGCATTGGCATGTTCATCTAAATTGTACATTTTTGAATGGTTTAAAATAATATCGTAGCATCGCATTATTTCGCGAAATTGCTATTTTAATTTGTGTAAACCAAAACAAGCTTTCATATAAATTATTTTCTGAAATATTTGGAATGATACAGTTTTGTAGCCAGGCGCCATCAATTCATTGATTTAATCATTATCTTAAAATCTAAATCCAAAAGTCCGCTTATGTACTATTTTATCTTCCATTTCCTATATTAAGCTCCGTAACCGCTGGAGTATATTTCCCTCCATAGACTTAAATGATCTTTTAGATGGTTCGTTGCTATGGACCTAAATGCACGTTTATGTACATGAATAACAGAAAAACCGGTCGTCTAACTAGTTATTTAGAGATAAACCTACAACCTCCTCCTTCCTGGGGAGTTGGCAAGCATGTTTCTCCAGGCGGAGACGGCGTGGGCTGCACGTGGGCCCGGGTTCAGAGGGCGCCAAGACCAAGGTCACGGGCGGAGGAGGGTTCTAAGGCTCTCAGCTTTTAGTGCTCACTCTAGTGGTGTTACTCAATGGACTTGTTAATGGCCCATTTGCAAAATGATTCTATTACGGCGATCCCTCTGTGTTAATAGTCTCGCATCCCGATTCTAATTTTATCTTAATTCTGTAAAAAATTGACATAAACAATTGGCGACTTCTGTTAATGTTTTTGGTGTCCCTTTTAGTGGCAGTGAACTATAGTGAGCTGTAGTATGAAAAGAAATTGCTTCTTTCTGACCAATAAGTTTCATTTATCTCTTGTACTACATCAATTTATAAATGTTAGATGTATCGAATTTTTTAGATAAAACAAGGTGAATTTTAAAATAACTTAAATAAATATCAGCGGTTTGTAATAAGATAAGACATATGATAACGATCATCACGTAGGCCGTGACTTGTCATGGGCGCCAATCCACCCACACCTGTTTGTGGTTACTTGCTTCTTTGCTAGGAGATAAGACAATAACTGGGGTTTCCCGAGTATAAGCAGGCTGAGATTCGCGATCACATTTCGTTTCCTATCACTTTCTCCGAACGTGGTACTTTACTTTATCTCGTTAGTGTGACGGCAGATATCAAAAACTTAAAACGCAGTTTTCTAGTTTCTCAGTTGGTATGCGAGTGACGAGATTCTCCCCATACTCATCATCCCATCGAGATATTCTGTCACAACAAAATGCATTTCTCTGTGAATTTACTGTTCAAAAATTAACTTGAAATTTTCATCGGCTTTCAAGAGTTTCCTCAGAAGAAGCCAATGTCCGTGACAGCATGCACATGAAAGACACGGGACAAATATTCATGACCCTCGCCAAGACGGGATTCGAAATCCTTTCACAGAAGCGTTTAGCTAGTATTCGTACAATCCACCTCAGCCATCCAGAACCACTTTTCTTTTTTGAGTCAATGTAAATGTTTATGAAAATCAGTGGGAACAGGAAGTGCTAAATTTTGAGTAGGAAAGATTATGCTACTCACGCCGTTTCCTCCTTTCATTGTCCAAGCCTTCCTAATAAACTAGTTATCCTCAGAAAGCTGTCTTTTGAATGTAGTCTTCACCACGGCCTGCTGTCATATCACTTGTAGATTTCTCTGCGTCTTCTGATTAGTCGGAACTATAAGGCCACCCTCTGCCTTCTGTTGTTATAATTGTAACACGGTGCCTCGCTATTCATTTAGCATTTTCCCTCAATGTTGTCATTCATTCCTTTACTCTCCCTATTAACCCTAATTGCGTACTATGCATTTTCTAATTTCTGTAGCTTCATCTGAGGATATCCATTTCTACTACTACATCCTCTTAAACTTTCGAATTTCATACCACAATGTCTGCTTCAATGAAGATTATTTTGTTGCGTATTTTCTTCGCGATCTCTGTTAAACTTCTATTCCGTGCAAGAATTAGTTATGTTTTTCGGGCAGAGGAGGACCATGGAATTTGGGCTGCTCCGACCTCAGGCGCGAGCAGAGCGGCCTCTCCACACGCACACACGCACACACACACACACACACACACACACACACACACACACACACACACACACGCCCGTTATAAATAGCCGTCGCGGGCGCGGCGCCGAGCAGGCCACGGGTCGCTGGAGCGCTGGAACCCCTCAACTCTGCCCCACCCCCTCCAGCTCCATGGTCCAGCTCCCGACTGGGCTGGGAGGCCAGGAGAGAGCTTCGGAGGGCAAGCGTGGGTTTGGGCTTCCTGGCTGATTGGCGTTTGGATGATGAGAGCTCGGGTGGGCATGCGCGGGTTTGGGCGAGCATTTGGGCGTGAGTGTGCAGGAGTATGAGGGGGGCATGCAGAAGGTGCACAGTAGACCTTCCTCAACGGTGGAGTTCAAGCGAGCCGACACATTTGGTGGGAGGGGGGGCAGCGAAAAATAATGACGAATCGTCTTATAATGCTGCATTGTGGAAGACAAATAGCGCAGCTCATCCTTCAAGAACCTTCCACTGCGTATGCCCTGAAATCGATTGACAGCTTGACCCATCCATAACAATCGTCCGCCGCTTGCCTTCCGTTTTGAAACTATGTGGCCACGCGTTTCATATCGGTGTTGGTTGATTATCCTCATGCATGAGATAATCATGCGTTACCCCAACCTCTCACGCCCCGTTCTCCTGCACAGCCTCAATCGCCCACACCCCGTTCTCCTGCACAGCCTCAATCGCCCACACCCCATTCTCCTGCACAGCCTCAATCGCTCACACCCCATTCTCCTGCAGAGCCTCAATCGCTCACACCCCATTCTCCTGCAGAGCCTCAATCGCCCACACCCCATTCTCCTGCACAGCCTCAATCGCTCACACCCCATTCTCCTGCAGAGCCTCAATCGCTCACACCCCATTCTCCTGCAGAGCCTCAATCGCCCACACCCCATTCTCCTGCACAGCCTCAATCGCTCACACCCCATTCTCCTGCAGAGCCTCAATCGCTCACACCCCATTCTCCTGCAGAGCCTCAATCGCCCACACCCCATTCTCCTGCACAGCCTCAATCGCTCACACCCCATTCTCCTGCAGAGCCTCAATCGCCCACACCCCATTCTCCTGCACAGCCTCAATCGCCCACACCCCATTCTCCTGCACAGCCTCAATCGCTCACACCCCATTCTCCTGCACAGCCTCAATCGCTCACACCCCATTCTCCTGCACACCCTCAATCGTTCACTCCCCACTCTCCTGCACAGCCTGAAACGCACTCGCCCCACTCTCAAGCTTATCCCCAGTCGCCCTCGTAGCCGCTCACCGACTCACCAACTCGATGGCGGGCAGTCGGATGGGGAGAAGACGGAGTGTTGCACGGACCGCTTCACTTTTGCCTCGCGAGACACCGCGAGCACCGCTCTCAAGGGCTTCTACTAGGCGGTACATCCCGTATAACGTTCTGAGGTTCAAACTTCTCGTGTTTCCATGTAGAATTTGTGGTGAACAAAGGCGATTCTTGTCAGATTTTCTCGAAGTTTTCCCGGATCCCCTGCCGCTCACTCTACCATTATTATCATATGTCCATGAACTCATTATCTCAGAGAAGGTCATTCAATCCCAGGCAGTAGAATTTTAATGAAGTAGATCTTATTGCTGAAAATAGAACCGTCCTCAAGCATACGTTTTGTAATTAAAATCGCGTTTTTATACAGTAAACATTACTGTCCTGGTCAAGAAATCTCATCAACGAAGAAGGAAAGTTATTCAAAATTTTTAAAAAAGCATAACTATGACTTTAAAACTTATTGTCATATAATTATTGAATTAAAAAAAAGTTTTACGGGAATCGGTTTTAGATTTGTGTTATGTCATAAATTTCAGGGCAATAGCATTTCATACCCTCTGAGGGGGGAGGTGCTGCCTGCACCGCTGCTTCGATGGGCATGGCTGTGCTTGGGCAGCGGCGGCGGGGACGGGGACGGGGGCGGGGGCGGGGACGGGGGCGGGGGCGGGGGCGGTCGCCCGTAGATCCGGGCTGCGGGCGCGGCATTGACTATCGGGGCAGCGGGGCGTGTGCGATGCGGACGGGGCGGGGCGGGGCGGGGCGGGGCGGGGCGGGGGAGGTCGGGGGATCGGGGCTGGGGCGGCGATATCGCCCTGGGCGCAGCCCCTCCCGGACGCCCGCATCCCGCCCGGGGCGATGACCCCGGCGGCGACGGCGGGGGCGGCGGCCGCAGCAGGCGAACCAAAACCACAGCGCTGCAGGGCAATGGGCCAAGCGCGGTGCCAGTAAAAAAAATCAGCTTCACGGCTTACTGGCACTTGAACGTTTAGGTGATAAACGATCTTGAGGAAATAACTTAGTAGATGTCAGAGCAGTCAGCATTCGTTTGACTTACAGTTAGCTGTAACGTTTACATCAATTTCACAATTAGGTCATTAGAAAGAAAGTTCTTCTTGTTCTAACCATATGTATAAAAGGAATTGATTTCTTGGATAAGAAAGGTTGAAAAAACGAAATAAGAACATTAAGAGATCAAGTAAATCATTTGTAGCCATTGTACAATTTATATATGTACGTGAAGAAATAATTCATCATGCATCACGTTGGAGTTTCTATTCAAAATCATTCACATATCAAACCCTTCGTACGCGGTAATACGGAACAAAGCTCACACACGACTACAGCACTGGATGTCTGCGGTTGGGCGCGAGAGCAGTGATTGGGAGAAGCGCCAACACGCGCGTTTTCCCTGGGCGACCTTGGACGCCGCGCGCTCCGAAGCACGGGGCGGCCCAGAGGTCGTTCCGCGCCGCGGATGCCGGGTTCGAGGTCTGCCTCCGCCCCCGCCCCCGCCGTCCCTCGCCCCTGCCCCTGCCCCTTCCCTGCCCCTGCCCCTCCCCTGCCGCACGCCTCGCGGCTGAGCGCACGTCCAACGCCCCGGCGAAGCCCAGGGGCACCAAAACAGCCGAGTGGCGCACATTCTGGAGAAGAATCCGAGCGGCCGGCTGCTCTTATCGGTGGTTTGCGGCCGGTTGCTCCGATCAATAATGGGCGAATACCGGAGCATTAAAAGCCATTGACCGCGCTCTAACCTCCTTCATCCTTGTTCCCTCTTCCCATACACACACACACACACACACACACACACACACACACACACACACACACACACACACACACACACTACTTACATGCACTACGCTTCCACACAGGTTATAACAGATGTTCAAGTTCTCTTAGTTGTAACGTTTTGAACTTGCTGTCATTCAACTGAAAAACCCAATTCTTTAAAAACACATTTCATTCTTTATAACACATATGTCTTTTGTTGTTTTGCTAGTGCGATACTATAAGGAGTGTGTTATAAATATAAACAAAAATTCGTTTGTTGTTATGCTTGTTAACATTTTTTCGTTGTATTACAGAACATATTATGCACCGAAATATAACGTATATTATGTGTACGTATTATGTACTGTAATACAACGAAAAAATGTTAATTAACATGACAACAAACGTAATTCAGTTTATATTTCTGAAAGAGGATATTCTTGTCTTTCAGGATCAAAATATCTCATGATCTTTGTTGAGCAGGTTGTTGCAGATTTTGACTTCACCATCAAGTCAAAACAGGCGTATATTACTACTGATCATTTTCATTCACAACACTAACTTCGCTGATTAGCACGTGATAAGCCGGGTTGGCATGGCGGTAGGATTTCTGACATCGACGCTTTAGAATTTATTATATTGTACTGCCCGTGTTTGTAAAGTAATGACACTTTCCATTTCTTTTATTGAGAATTCGTTTTCACGTTCTAACACAACATCGTATAGCAGCAGTCGCTAATGTCTTCATTTCGTCAAGCATTTCTATATTTATGGTAAATCAACTTTACTTTTTCTTCTTGTACACTTTTCACCTCATTGCTGTGTCCACCAGTGCAAGGAGTTAGAAAACAACTCCGCATTCTGCTTACTCATCGTTGTTTTTCTGCCACGGGAGATTGGCGCTCCTAGGAGAGTATCTCTTATGTAGATACTGGCCACATTTGGGAAAGTTAATCATTTTGAGGTGGTTGGCAACGGTTATCTCTGACAACACGATGAAACATTGTTTCTATTTGGTTCCTATTTTAGGAACTCTGTTTTTGTCTTTCTCTTCTTCGTCCCTTTACATCATCTAATTGACTACTTTTACTGTTTTTGTGTATCCAAAAACTTTATTCTGCATGTTTCTCTCCAATTCCAATTCCGTGGATCTTGCCTACATTAACCGTGTTTTTCTCCTACATTTTTCTTTATCTTTCTTTCTTTTTGACAAAGTAATTTGTTTTTCATTTTCATATTTTCATTAGAAACATATGACTTATAGTTTTGAAAAACATCCTTATTTAGTCATAAATTCTGACGTGATGCCTAATGAAGATATTTCCCTCCCCTTTTTTCTTTCCCCCTTGCACAGGGACGGATTAATCTTGCGGGACTCCGAAGCGCACTTCGTGTAGGGGCCTTAGGAATATAATAATGCGATCCGATTGATGATCTCCGAGAAGGTGGACCTCGAAGGATAGCATACAGTTTCTATCAGAATAACTGTTTCAGTGTTTCTCTCTACGAGGATATCTAGTCGCCTCTTTCTGGCGCTTGCTCGATGCGAGGGATTTTCATGGGTCGCAGTCTCTTGTAGCGTTTCTCGCTTGCGAGAAAGAAAGGGAACATGCTGTTTTGATCATCTTTTCTACTTCTTTTCTTTTTCCCCTACACAGTATCCTTGTGAGGACTTGTGTTTATTTTTCCCTTTCTTTCTTTATGTTCCTTCCCTTTCTTTGTTTTCTTGTTCGGAGGCTTCCTCGGTGTTTTTGTGAAATTTTCGGGGGCCCCGGAGCGTCCGCTGCGTCCGCGCCATGCTTAATCCGGGCCTGTTTTGCCACAATAATAGCTCAAACGCCGACCTGGATGGCCGAGGTGGCTAAGAGCGAGTACCGACTCAGCGCTTCGGTCCGAAGGGTCGCGGGTTCCAGTCCCGCCTTGGGCATGGTTGTTTGTTCCTTGACTTAGTATGTATGTGTTGTCACGGAGGGCCTCGCGTTCTGCTGACCCCAGATCAGAGGAGCCCGCAAGAGTGTTTGTCTAGTGTATGGTCGAATATGCGTCCCTTCGGGACGTAAAGGGCAACCGGCTGTCGGCTGGATAAAAGCCCTAGGAAAAAAAGTGTCTTGCGCGCAACTGGAGGGCCTGCAAGTCCTCCCCAATGGCGTGTGCGTCTTAACTTGATAGGACGATGATAAGCAAAGATCGCGCGCGGTCAGTGGCCCGTTGCTGCTTTGCTATTTGCCTAATGTATCCCGGGAACCATGGAAACCACTGATGTTAAGATATCGAGTGCATTTCTAACTCCTTGTCAGAATCGAACCCACAATCTCCCAATCACTCGTACGCTCTAGCTATAAGGCTTTGCCTTTACGCTCCGCCCTACTGGCGTTGATGAGCGGTTTAACCCATGAGTATTCGAAAGAACATCTGATCTCGTGTCCCGCAGATCACAGGAGTTACTGATTACAACATAGTAGTAGCCCTCCCATAGAGGAGTATCGTCATTGATGATGGACAACCTCCTAAGTGATGGAATTGGCGTTTTTACATTTTGGCATCAATGATTCAGAATCGTATTATTATTTAGTTTGATAAGCGAATTTCCGAAGAAAACTAGAAATTATGGTCTTAAAATAGAAAGTTATATGTCCTTTACAATTTATTGATAATAGTATGTGGTAGGAGCCACATGGGAGGTTTTCGTAAGGTGCTTTCAGAAAAATATTACAATAAATAAATGTTTCATACAATTATATAGAAAGTGTAGAATGCCTAAACATATCAAACTGTACATTATTAACAACAACATGTATTTTCCTTTCTCCTGTAAAATTTTGTTTTTTTTTCAATTGTATTTGTAACTATCAAATGTGATTGTTTCAAATAGGAGGTTGTCTATCATGAACGACAATATGTTGAATGCTATTCCATTCGTGTGCAATGGTTTGCAGTCCCATGTGTACACTCGGGTTCTGTATTGCGCTCCTCTCTAAGAGAGTCTGAGGGAGGGAAGGGGGCTGAGCAGCGGCTCTTGCCGCTGGCAAAGTGCAGGCGCTCCTTCTCTCCTCTCGTAGCCTACGGCGACACCAAACGCAACGCGGCCAAGGGCGCCCGGCCACGTTGAAAGAAGGCTACCACCCACTTACTTAACTTCTCATCAACACTGCATTTCTTCTTCTTCAAGCTCTTTTGTTTCTTCTTATTATTAATCTTCACCTTTTGTTCTGTCTCCTTCACCTCCTTTTGTTCTTTCTTCTTCGCTTTCTTGTGTTCTTCATTTCTTCCTCGCCTTATTTGTTCTTTCTTATTCACCTTCTCTTCTTCCTCCTTTATTCCTTACTCTCTCCCTTTTCCCCTTCTTTCTTTTCCTTTAGCGTTTCTTCTTTCAGCAGTACATCCAACACTACTTCCTGCGATGGTCCACTCACGTGTTCTCTTATCTCAGATCATATGAATAGGTGATTAACTTTTCAATATTTCTAAAGTATTTCAAACTACATCCCTAAAACATCAAAACATTTTTACTTGTTAAATTATCGTCTAAGGTTTTTAGTTACTCCTTGATATTAGCCTGTTCGCCAATTTTAAATGAGTGTGCATAGAAACCTCCATTTAAGCTGTCATCTGTAAATAATTTAAAACGTAGCGTACATGTAGAGATGTTCTACTTGAGCCTCGATCCCTTTTTTCACACATTCAAGGATCAATCCTGAGGAAAATGTATATTTTTCACTGCTTGAGTCTGTGGTATCGAACAACATTTAACACAAATCTTTTACCTACAATATGAAATAATTATTATATACGTTTGTCGTGTGTACTAGTTGTTTGAGTGCTATGTGAAAAATCCAGTGCATTATTTATACTAGCAAAATAAGGGGGCTCTGAATTCATCGTACCTACTTACTAAAGATCTGCGTTTATATTCATTCCAATACAGTACATACCGATGTCGAAAATCGTATGTTATAAAGATAGAATGTGACAATGATTTGAGGCATCCATAGTGTAATAAATTAATCCAATGAAAGATACTGTTCTGAAATTTTTCTTAACTCAAAAACGAGCGTAGCTCTCTTTGGTTGCCCTACAATCTAAGCACTGGAAATGTCGATTTAAAAGTAATGCTTTTGCATACGAAGGCAAACTCTTGTTATGCGTTTGAATGTAGTGATGGTCTTCATTTTATTGTATTCAATTATTTACATGTAACCAGTAACAACGTATAATTATGATCAGTGTGATTGTCACTTTGGTAATTTTTTGTGTTTACTATGGTGAAGTGCAAGATCAGAAATCATTGTATGCGTAAATGTTGTCGTCAAGTACAACTTATTACATGGTGTAGTCACAATGAGAAGTCGGTATATTTCTAGTCTCTGATGAGTGCGCAAGTGTATCCCAAAGGGACTGGAGTTATGCTTCAGTACGAGTTTGCGAGAATCCACTTTCACGTGATATTTATCTTATCTTGTTTTATGTGCTTTCTTCGGTTCTGTCGTGAAACCTTTGCTTATCAAGTGGCGCAAAAGGTAAATTAAAATCAACATAAGGCGTCTAGAGTTAATTTCAAGAGGAAAAGTTAATTTAAAAGAATGTGTGTGTGCAAAAATTAACCTCTCACTCTTGTTTAACATTTAATTAATCTCGCAGATGTGTATACATAAAATATTTGTACATTGATACGTATTGTACGTATGAACTTATCTCAAGATTGCGCTGATACGTCAAAACCCACGCTACCTTTCTACTGCGTCTATTGCTATAGCAACCTGCGTGGATGGATTGTTAGTTCAATGATAAGTGCGACAGCGGCTGCTTTGCAGGAAGCAAAACCGACGTCAGTTTAAATTAACAAATTAGGAGAAAGCAAAACTCTTCACTCAAAATTTAAAAATGAAGATAACTTGTAAATTTATACTTAAATCTAGTGACTCAACCATCAGATAATTAACGAAGGGTAGTGATAGAAACCTTCAAAATTCATGGGTCTTAATGCTAGACACAAGTAGACATGATCAACTTTCAACTAGCTTCGAAAGTTCGATATATTATACATCCAACATCTCAGAGTCGTTAGTAACATCTATCAAGGGACCACATCTCCATAAAAGCACTACAAACTAAGAAGCTAGTGAGTAGTTGCCAAGTCATCCATCCTAGATTTTCCTGGCCATCGTAAAATGCCGCAACACAGCTCCTTCCATCGCTCTCAGAAGAAATGGAACACGAGAAAGTAAATAGAACATACCTTTGTATTTACGTGATGTACTCTCTTGAACTAATTACTTTCTAAATCTAATAAATGTACTTAACTTTGAATCACTTAAAAATATAACATATACGCAGGATGACAGATCCAGCAGACATTAACAAATACGTTACATTAACAGATCACAGTATGACATTAACAAATTTAACATTGTCATTTGGGTAAGGTAATGTTGACGAATAAGAGTTACAATGCATTCCTACCATCACTGCACATTTTTATTAATGAATGAGGTCGATCGAGCAACCTCACATTCTGCAAATTCATTCGTCTTCATAATTATGCTCATGATTCCTTAAAATGTATTTGTCACCGAGTCAAAGAACTTTAGGAGTTTTTATAAATTATTTGCAATTCGTTTATCTTAAGGCAAATACTTGTATTAAAGTAATCTTACTATGTTGGACAGATTTGGAGGAATTACACGTGCCCCGATATTACTGTACAAAATGAATCTATTGGTGATTAGTTTGTATAAATAATTCAAGTTTTTTTACTCATTACCAATAGTTTTAATTTAATCCATAACCAGCATTTGATGACTGCTTTCATTTTCTTGATGATCAGATTGACCGACGGACGTCAAATTTCTAACATCCGTGCAGCAGATTGACTTTTCAATCGACTTTGAACAAGAAAAGAGAAATATATATGCCATGTGTGTTTCGTGAGTTACGAAAACAGAGTAACACCAGTAGTGCGTCAGTAGTGGCTACTTAAGGATAAAATTTGAAAAATAAGAATTGGAGGTTTCCCACTTGGTTCTTATTTTCATAACGTGGAGATTATGTATTCCAGCACTGAGAATTAGAGCGATGACATAATATTTACTTTATATGTAAAGAATAAACTCAAAAAATCTTATTAATTTTGGAATTACAATAATGTATGAGCCAGTACTTTTAGGGACTTTTTTGTCTAAAACATTTTCATGAGATACAATATCGATTGGATATTGAGTCGATTATCTCACTACCACCAAAATTCTGCAATTTTTAAGTGTTCACATCTGGAACAAAATAGAGGCTTGGAAATAAATAATATATCAAATTGAAAATTGGACATATTTATTCAGAAAGGAGTTTGACGATTTCCCATTGACGTTCATAGAAAAACGTGTAGTATTATAGCACAAATATTTTGAGAAAATTACTTTTTGAGAAAAAGTTCTTACCTGTGACCACTTTCTTCAGTATTCTTTTACGAAAATGCTTACTAGGAAATAGATCATCAACGGTAGTTCACAGAACAATCGACAGATGAAGTACATCAATTTGCCTTCCCATGCAATCTAAAGGACACGCTCCGACCATTTTTTTATTAGTACAAACAACGCGAGAGCTTGACTTTACATCGTTCAGCTCTTTTACTCTCGGAGATGTTGGCTGAATCTTTGAGACGTTAGTTGAAAGACGACTCTCTCAGACGTTAGTTGAGTACATAACACAAAACTCTCAGACAGACAAGACAAATAGCTCAGTTTAATATCGACGGGGAAGCTCAATCGAGCACTTGAATGTGATGTGTGAGGAAGGAGAGTAGAAGGGTAGCGGTTTCGAAGTCACGAGGTTGAGGAGGGGGTACGGATAAGACCGATCTCCTGCCAAACGATAATTTCTTGGATGTGCACATCCTAATTGGGAAGCCGCTTTCCCTCGCTGGTGGTGGCCCGGCGCGCGTTATCTGCCAGCCGGGCTAAGCCCTGGCGCAGAGGTGAGCATGTGCGCGGCGCGGTTGCAGGGCGATGGCGCTGCAGACGACGCTGCCCTCGGGCACCGTCATCGGGCTGGACGTGAGTCCGCTGAGCGCCGAGCGCCGAGCGCAGGCCGAGAAGGAGCTGCGCGAGACGCCGGACAACGTCAAGGAGGCCGTGGAAAAGCTGCGCGAGATGCTCAAGGGTGAGTGCCACGGGCGACGCAACAAGCGCTTAACAATAATAATAATAATAATAATAATAATAATAATAATGGACTGTGTGTTGAAATAAACGTCACTAAACTTTGTATCGTGTATGAGAAATTTGGCGACGGCTTTTATTATAAATAAAGTAAATAACTTGATATTCAATTAAAAAATCTGTGGAGACTGAAAAATACTATTTACAAATTTAAATCCCATCTACGCAACTGTTATTTTAAAACATGAAAAAGTATTTGCAAGAACTTCCTTTTGTGGAAGAGGATGAATTTTCTTTCCACATTCACTATAACTCCTTACAATTTGTGACATGCAAAATTATTCTAGTAGAATATCTTGGAAATATGTAAAATTACACTATTAAAACAATGAATTAATTTATTAAGTACTGACATATTAACAACAAATATGGCTCATGGAATGACTTGAACTTGAGTTCGATTCTTTATTTAAGACAAAATATACGTTCAACGTCAGTTCGTTAATTTTTATACTACAATGAAGTCAAGTATATTAATAATACCATTCAATTTATTTTTTGACAATGCAATGTATCTCGACACGTTTTGCCAACAGCTAACCCGGGACTCAAATTTCGGGATGACGACGAGTTCCTCATCCGATTCCTGCGCCCCACGAAGTTCTACCCGGAGAGCGCCTACAGCCTGGTGAGTGCAGAACCTACATACGCTCTGGTTAACATTTCACAAGATGGAATTTAAAATTGCATATCAGTGAGACGAAATTAATTCGCTCACAAAATTGCTATAAAAAACTATGCAGTCGTCAATGTTACAGACAGTCAACCATAAGATTACATACAAATATACGTTCTCTCTTCAGCGACGATTATTTTACTATAGCTCATATTAAATATTTATGAACAATACATTTTTCCTGGTGTTAAACAATTAAAACAATTCCATATACAGCACGTTTTTGAAAATAAAAACCTAAATTATTTTATTTTGTAAATAATAATTTACGATGTATTATTTACAAAATAGAATTTCTTTTAAATTAGTTCTTTGCCACCAATAAATTACTTCGCAGATGCGTAAATCTAAATGGCTATTTCATTGATTCTCAATTTGAATCGTGAATCGTGTTTTAAAATTGTGTAGACTCTGTGTTAAATCTTGCCACACTCTGCCTCTGGGAAAGCCAGACCTCGTCTTGGTCTTCGCTTTCGTTGTGATGGTACGGCCGTTTACTATGTTCACACGAGTCAATACGTAAGCGATAAGGTGAGCAAACGCGACTTTGTCCTTCGCCTCCGCCTCGCCAACCGCAGAAGCAGGACTGCGCAGGCCCTGTCTGCGCAGCCGCAAAGCGCAGCTGCTGCGCCTGACGCCGCCACGGGCCATCTGCGCCAGCCGCGCGCGGCCCCCGGCTCGCGCACCGGCTCCTTCCGCCCCCGCCCCCGCCCCCGCACTTGCACAACGCCGCTCTCGTGGCAATACGATTACTATCCTCGCTGCAATGGCGCCGTTTCAAAATCTGAGAGATCTAAGGCAGGATCAGGTTTAATACATTATATCTCTCTCCACCTCCTCTCTCGTTTTCTGTTTCTCTGACTCCCCCTATTTCTATGGTTCTCTCTTTGTCTTTTCCTATTCCTCTCTCCCTATTTCTCCCTCTCTACCTTTCCATATTTCTTCTCTCTTTCTGTATTTCTCTCTCGCTCTCTTTCCGTATTTCTCTCTCTCTGGATTTTCCTAGTTCTCTCTCTCTCCCCTTTGTCTCTCTCTTTTCCTCCCTTTTTGTCTCTTTCTATGTCTCCCTTTTTCTCTCTTTCTGTGTCTCCCTATTTCTCTCTGTCTGTCTCCCTGTGTGTATGTGTGTGTGTGTGTGTTTGTGTGTGTGTGTGTGTGTGTGTGTGTGTGTGTGTGTGTGTGTGTGTGTGTGTGTGTGTCTGTTCCTCTTTGCGATTGAGTCGCAGCCAGGTCCGGATCTAACCAGACATCCGCATTTTCCCAGTATTGCTGGAGAATTTTCAGATCGCGAGGGATGTGGAAGTAGCCCATTGTCCTTCCTTTGGGTTAGGAATGAAAACAGAATTAGGAAGGAAGTGTCGCGCGGAGTGTGATCCGTTCTTTAAAGTACTGCGCCTCCACCCACCTTAACTAATCGGAGGAAATCGTTCAGATCAACCAGAATTCTCATCTTGACAGGGAATATACGACCCAGCCAGTGATACAGAAAATGTCGACGTCGAACCGAAAACCTCCCAGTCTGTGTTGTGGTCGCCGTCACATCTGGTAGATCCGTTAATTGGCCACTTTCTTTCAAAACTAGTAAAAGTCGATTCAGGTGTAATAATAGAAAAGTTCATTTGCCGAACAATTGTTCAGAATTCATTTAGAAATTCGATTAAGTGCCTCGCCCTCAAGTACAAGTACGCACGTTCGTGTGTGACTGGAGAGGATTGGGGAGCTCTCCTCATTATTGACCTAGCATGTGACCTCTCTTTTCGCCATGGCCATCTGTGGTCATTGCTAAATACATCATCCATGCAACGCGTGCAAGTCAGCATTTGAGTGACAAATGATGGTAAATTCACTTCAACTAGTTTGCATTTATAGTAAAAAGTAGAGATAATTCAATGATAAAATTTTGTAAATTTATATTACAAATATATTTATATAACATTCACAATTGTTTAATATATGAGTTTGGTGACAGTACTTTTTAACACATTAAAGTAAGCAGAGCAGGATGTTGTAATTAGCATTATCATAATATATCATTTCAATATCAATAAAAATGGAGTGACGACTTTACCCCTCAAGTGCTAAACTACAATCGCATTCGCAGCGTCAACATAATTACTAAGATGTGAGCTAGTGTCACCTGTGCGGTGTATTCGCAGCTTGGCAAATAAGTGACGACAAAACAGCGAACCGTCACAACAAATACACAAGAAATTCAATACCTACATCAAAATTCTCCTTGAAGGACGAGAAAGATAATCCAGAGAAAGAAATAAGAATCAGAGGAAACAAAAATATGCAGATGAAAAGAATGTTTGAAAGATAAGGCATGTACTGAAGAGACGGGTACATCATGCTAATTGAGGTGATGTTGATCCAAATAGGGAAACGAATAATCAACAGAGAGGTTTTGTTAGACGTAAATCTAAAAATATAACAAATTATCACCCAATGGGCGTTTAGGGGCTTACAAGAAATGGTTTTGATTGACCTGATGGTTTTCTCCGTGCAACCATCTCAAATGAATACGACTATTATAATATTTTCCAAAACGCAAAACAGAATTTATTATAGGGCAATAGCTTTCAGATTAATTTTAATTGTCGTGAATTGAAAGAGGCCGGAAATCAAGTTTATCATTGTTTGAGTTGTGGACATTGCGCGCGCGCGCGCGCGCGCGCGCGCGTGTGTGTGTGTGTGTGTGTGTGTGCGTGCGTGTGAGCGAGCGAGCGTGTGTGAGTGTATGTAGAGGTTGAGTGTTAGTATTAATCAAAATTCAATTATGGCCCTTAATTGCCTCAGCAGACAGATACGTAATAAAACCGATTTATTAATGTTTATGTAGTTAAATTCAGAGTTATACACATAGACGAACTGTATTTGTAAAAAAATATTCTCGGTATTACTTATTGTATGCAGTTTCAAGTTGGCGAGTCTTTTATGTAAGGCTTTATTTGTACGATGGAATCATTTTTCTGAAGTTATGTATCATTAATAAGGGATTTTACGAATTGCGTATTACTGCGTTGAATTTCGTTATTTATAAAAATATCTGTTAATTTATAGAATAATATTAATTGAAAAAGGCTCGAAAAGTTGAGAATATAGATATGAGTGGACATCAAAGCTACAAAGTGGTGGAAGTTTCATCCAGAGGTGGGAGAGGAAGAGTCACCTTGTCCCCCTCAAAGCAGCCGGTCGATCGCGCTGGATGTTTTTTTATCGATTCGACACCCTTTCAATTCGAGCCTGTAGATGTCACTCAAGCGGTCCCCTTGCCGTTTCACCTTCAAGGACGTGATGGCTATCACTTCCTGGGATGCCGTTTACATTCTTCAGGCAATTAGATAAACAAGCGTGGGGCGTAGTGAAGTGTATTGATAGCGATATCCGTTATCACCCGAACGCGGGAAACCACAGTGAAAGTAGCCAACTCTTGAAATTGAAAATAGA
This sequence comes from Teleogryllus occipitalis, assembly GCA_011170035.1. NCBI lineage: Eukaryota > Metazoa > Arthropoda > Insecta > Orthoptera > Gryllidae > Teleogryllus > Teleogryllus occipitalis. The sequence continues at coordinate 128,656 of BLKR01002222.1, forward strand.
TTATTTTTTATTATACTGATCATTGCAATGCGATTACTATAAAATACAAAGCAATTTCGTAGACACGAAGAGGGAAGATTCAAGTTATTGTCAGAGGGAAAAGAAATTCCATTTCGGGGTCATAAAAATATTTTTGAAGCTTTTGTTTTAATTTCCGATATACGAAATGTTACCTTCTTTATAATACGGAATTTTGTTCAAGTGTCACCTAATCTTAGGTATTCATGAAACAGATCGAGACTGTTTTCTACTAAAGCACCACTAAAAAATGTTTTATTACAGGCTCAATATGCAAGGACTGCCAGTACCTTCCTGCGAAGAAATCTTCTATACTGTTTGTAATCATGGGAAGAAAGATTCATCTTTATTTGAGAAAGGACAATGCCATTTCCTTACTTGTTTTGCTATGCTCACTGAAGTATGGAAAGGTCAATTAAGGCAGCTGGTGAATAATAAAACAATAAAAATGGTGTCTGCAGAATATCCAACGTAATGTTTGCTTTGCGAAAATGTTTGAATTAGGTATCCCGGAAGAAAAACGAGTTCGCTATACATGAAGACATTGTCCCTAGCTACGAAACGTGCATTAATTATTTTTGTGCGTGCGACTTCCAGTTTGCCGTGCTGGCTTTCTTGACAGTCAAAAGTCCAAGGTGGAGGAGACATAAAATCCACCATCTGTACGCAAACTCCAGCAGTGTACCGTCGAAAGCAGATAGGACAACTCGCCGACGCCTCCTTGGCCTAAAATTCACTTTCTTGTGTCAACGACGGAAGGATATTATTACTAGGTTGAGAGTTTTCAACAATATCTTACTGACGGACACGCATGCTAAGCGATTGCTTATGATTGCCAGCGTGATCTGTGGCTGTTCATTCATTATTTTGCATTTTTCTTGTCACATTTTTCGTGGAAGCTCAATATACAGAGAGGGTTTAGATATATTCCATCGACGTAAACAGCAATTCATTGAATGACTCACATCCACAACATTCAAGATGTTTTTATGTTATCTAATACAGATTCAGTTACCATGAAAATGCATGTAATCATTTTCATGCATGTTCAACGATATTCAAAATAGGTCCTTACTACATTTCAAAACATACTGGATCAATGCTGTGACTCCATCTTGCTCAGCCTGTTCTCACGTTAACTATAAAAGGATATTGATTTGTCCGAGATCGATAAATACCGTTCCACACCGTTCGACCGATCTCCATGAAACTTGACATACCTTAGCGTTTTTTCCATGGAGATAGTTTTTATGCTGTTCACTTTGTTGTAACTCTCCACTAGATGGCGCTGCAGCACAAGATGGCACTTCAGTTGAATGCAATTCCCAATCCACCTGGGCTTCATTGTTGCTGGGCGTTGCCGTGTGTCGAACGTCAATGTAACAGATATCATGCAAAAGGGAACTTCATGTCATGACAAAAGCGGATCTCACATCGGACATGGATAAGAGCCCTGCCCAAATTGTGAATATTGGCAAGAAGCTTCTCTGAATCGATGGAAAAACGGCGTTCAGACATGTGAACTCATTCATTCCAAACTAAACTGAGAGGGGAGTGGTAAATAACATGTAGAAATGATTCGCATTCATTTCACGAACGTTAGCCAACTTGGGTGGGAGCTTAAGTACTCCCTTTTATTTTGTCATTCCCCCAACTGGAGAGTTCGTATGAACTATCAACAGGAAACGCTCATGCTGGAGTATGCGGTTGATTTTCAGATAAGACCGCATTATTTGCATGAGCTGTTGAAATTATAGTCCTTTTTATTATTATTATTATTATTATTATTATTATTATTATTATTATTATTATTATTATTATTATTATTTATTGATGGTCCTAGAATTCACGAAGAGTACTCTTCATAACCTATTTAAATAAATATCAAAGGATTTATTTCAACATTGTCATACTCTTTTCGATATGATAGTGTGCATCAATTAATATATTATCATTTCAAGTAACAATAAATGAACAAACTAAATCACTCGTTAAAACTATTCCCATCTTCCAACTGCACTCACTGAAATACTAGCATTTCGCTGACCGAAGCGGTATTCGTCAACGCCCTTCTGTTTTGCGTGTCAAAACAATCGCCTGCAGGCCTGAGCAGAGTCCAGTGCCCCGCGGGCTGGCAGGTGCGTCCTTGCTTCTCGCTCGCCGCTGGCGCCCTTGGCCTTGGCCGCCGGAACGCGGTCAAGGCCGTAGAGGCGGCACGGCGATGCGTCGACGCGACAGCGACAGCGACAGCGACGAGGAAAGGAAAGCGACTGCGTCAAGCAAACAGGAACGGTGGCCAAGCGAACTGAGCAAGAACCGAACGCTTCGTCTTCAGACTATCGGACCGAACGACCTCTCTTCGTGGGTTTTAATAACGTGGCAGCTGAGGGTATTATCTTCAAGATGGAATATGGCAAAACTTTTCGCGTCTTTCCGGGTCGTGCCGTTAGAGTCGCTTGATCTGCAGCGCTGCTTGATACGGTCGCGATCATGGGACATCTTGCGCCAGGACAGAGGAAGACGCAAAAAGTCGTGCCATATTCCATCTTGAAGATAATACCCTCAGCTGCCACGTTAAAAACCCAAGAATAACTTCTATTCCTGAAAGCGTATGCATCTGCGGTAGACGTAAATATATTATTCTTGACTGTTCGGGAGCGTCCTAGGCATTTGTGCCTAGGACACTGCATTTCCCAGACAGCTAAGTATATATTCTCTTCTTCCTGACGTCACTACAGTCCGTTTCCGGCCTTGGTCTGAACCGCATTCTCGCAATAGAGTTTCGAGACTCCAAGTGTTTGTGACATATTGCGATGAATTATTCATCATCTGTCTTCCGAAATCATTTATTTAATGACCTATTCTTTCCACTTACCGCCTCCTGAAACGAAAATTCGTGGGTTTAGCCAATCCCAGCAAATGCACAGATAAATGAGTGAGCACAAGCATACTTATCCAAAGTCTCAGTGGAATCTGCCTTCCTTCAAATCGAGACACTAACAGTTCCTTTGACTAACGGATCTACAGTGAGTGTAAACCGTGTACTCTTCTCTTCACTCAATAGTAACTCTGATTCGAGTTTTAGGCGTCAGAAAATTAAGAGTTGTCCGCTTTTGAAATAATAGTTGGCGTCTAGTGTGGAGGAAAAAAAACACAGAGTTCGAGCCGCAGAATTCAATTCCGACCGTCAAACCCGTAAAACACGGACGTGGTTCGGTCTTGTAAGGGGGTGTACGAGTGCTAGTGGAGTCGGAAATTTGTACTTCATAGACGTTATAATGAACCAATATGACTACACTAACATTTTAAGAAGTAATTTGAGAGCCAGTGCTTGCTTCAATGAATTTAGGACAAGCTTACATTTTTCAACAGGACAATGATCCTTAGCAGACATCTTTCAATACGAACAAATTGGTTATTTTACAATTTACCAAAACAATTGCACTCTCTTCCTCAGTCCCCGGACCTCAATCTGATAGAACATTTACGGAGTTTTCTGGAGAAAAAATTAAAAATAGAAAAAATTGCAAACAAAACAAAATTGACGACTTCGTTACAAGAAGAATGGAGTAATAGTTCTCCTCCAATTGTACATAATCTTGTGAATTCCATGCAACAGAAACTTAAGGCCGATATTCATGGCAAAGAAAATCCCACAAAATATAAACATACCTTTTTTAGCATATGTGTTCATTAGAACTATAAGTGTCCAAAGACTTTTTGCGTCCCATTTCGGCGCAGTGTTTCTTGTTTTCATCAGTAACAAGGTAATTGTTTGGCTTTGTGGAACTATTTTTGTGGAAATATAGAAAAAACTTATTTCTTGTCAATATTGTTTTATCTTATTTATGTTAAATCTCTCTATAACTTTTCCACAGAACCAAATCAGGAAGATTCGTAAGTGTCCACTCACTTTTTGCGCTACTGAGTTCGGCAGATTTTTAAACTATTATCTGATACACATGTTTTTCGGTCGAGTAGGTTCTGTTTTTCAGAGATCCACATTAAGACCGTGAGGAGCGGCAGCCCTTCCCTGAGTCCTCGTCCTCAACATGTCATCTCGCCAGATGGGGGGGGGGTAACATGCCCACATGACGCGCTCTGTGGTTCGTCGCCCCCGACTCCATCGCCGCGCGGATATTAATAACCGCGTGTTGTGGCCGGCGCGTGCTGGCCGACCTCGCATACGGCGAGTGCCCCACTCCCCGGTCGACTCGGCTTACAGAGAGCCCCTGGACGAAGCATAGGCGATAACAGTTTTGATAGGCTATTTGTTACATTTTGCACTGCAAAACAATGGCCAAACCAGCCATAGGAGTATGGAACCTCATCCTGTCCGCATCATCTTCCAGATGTATCGAAGAGCAGTAGTACTACAATGGAACAAATCAGAAAAGAAGAAATAAAAGTATTAGATATTAGCTTTAGAGATGTACAATCACAATAAAAAAGCCTGTAAAGATAACTGGTTAAAGCACATACAAAGGATGAACGAACGATTGCTCAGATAAGCCTCAAACTACAGATCATGTAGAAAAATATTGAACAATGGAGACTTTCACCAGCACTTCAGGGATTTATTTTCATTTTCGAAGAAAAGAGTACTGAAGGAATAGCACGTATCAATAAAACATTTTTTATAATGTAATCATCTTTCTATTCAAGTATAAAAGAATATTAATTCGTGGTTGACAGTGGTGAGGCGATCGGTCATTAATCAATGCGACGATGATCAAGCAAAATAATAGAGATTTACGTTTTAAGTATTTTACACAAGAATGGGACAATTCATCAATCATAACTGCCGAGAAGTAGTGATAAAAGAAGGAGAAAATGGCAAAGGAGCCGCTAATATTGGCGCATTGAATGAGAGGTCTCCGCCCGCTCTCCGTGACCCAATGGGCCGCGTCATTCGTGTTATTCCGCGCTGCGGTGAGCGCTTCTCCTCATCCCTGCACTCGGAGGATCTTGCCTGTTTGGACGTTTCCAGCGAGTTCGAACTGTCAGGACGATTATTTGAGTGAATCAGGGCGGAGGTTTTCAGTGTGCCCTGATTATTGACACTTGCTGAGTTTTAGTTGTATTATTGAGGTTATGTTCATTGCCATGTATTATGGGAACACTTTAAGATGATTCCATAGTTTGCCTGAAATAAAAAGCATTTGGTTCATTGTAAAAAAAATACACGCTTTTGACGGTGCAGAAAAACCGACCCAGCTCTTAGTTATTAAATTCGACAAGTGAAGTTACCAAAAGAAACAAAGTTTTCACCAGACCCTTTGTTGTGTCTAGTTATGAGAGGATTACAAAGGCTCTGTGGAAATGAGCGCCAAAGCTCTCTTGAAAATAAAAGACAACGTCAATATAAAGAACAGTATAAATGTTTGGGTTTTTGAAGGATTTTGTAATTTAATTGCGCTTATAAAATCAGCTAAATCTCTCAAAAATCGGAATATTTCATAGCATATTGATCGCAATCCAATGAATTTTAAAATTAAGGATGGAAAAATAACCCAATGGAGAAATAATACATATTGTTTGTGGGATTAAAAGACAACTCTCAAAGAAAAAATATTACGAATACCACGTCTCCCAGTCGTTTCGGAAACTAGGTTCGGATATTCGACAAATCTTGGGATGACTAGACAAAAATGCCAGGACTTGCTCGTTGAAATCTTATTGGTAAATTATTCTCCACATGTGTTTTATAAGCTAGAGCATTATTATTGAATTATTATTACTCATGCCCCTCAATGAAGAACATTTTGTTTCTTATTATAATTGTCCATCATTGGCCGAAATACTTGAAAATAATTTTAGTTTTTACAAATTATAATCAAAATTATTTTTATAACTTAGAATTATTTTAAATGAATTAAAATGTCCATCCACCACTTTTCTCTTTTCTTTCTTTCTCTTTTTTGTTCCTTCCTTTCTTTTCACATACTTACTGTTAAATGAACATCATGTAATTAAAATTCACGGATTACAAACCAATGTAACAGTGGCCGAGGAAATCGTTCAAATCAAGAACTGAAAACATAACAGGCAATATAATATGCTCATCATATTACGATGAGCAAACCTAGGCATCATCGGTCAGCTACGAATGACCGATACGAGCATTTGCCGAGAATCGAGTTCTTTCAAGCCAATGCTCACCCTATCGCTGTAGAAGTTTCCCAACGGCGCGGCCCTATAATCACCAGATAGCAGTGTCCGTGGGGCCGTGCAGAGCCGGAGGTCCGAAGGCGAAGCAGCGAGCCTTGTCGGGCGGTGGCCACAGTCCGGGTCAAAGTGCCCACCCTCTCCCCGATAGGCCAGCGCGAGAGCCGCTTTTTTCCGGAACTTCAAAAAGTGTTATCGCCCGCCGGAATCACTATCGCCGCGGCTCCGGCGTCTCCGGGCCCAGAAATGCCCTGGTGGCAGCGCGTCTGCTCTGTTGCACAAGGAGAGGGGGCACATTGACACGCCCCCCAGAAATGCAACACAGAGACTTCTCTGGCGTCGCGTTGCGGGGCTAGAGCAAGAGGGATTTGTTTGCGTAATTCTGTACTGTTACATTGGCACGAACAACTAGAACAAGGTATTGAGAGCGGACGGCATCTGAGGAGAATTTTACTGGACGCCATCCATTACGGATTAATCAATCATAATACAAAATGAAGTACTTCTGTTTAAAGTAAATGTACTATATATTATTGTTTTTGCTTTCTCATATCTACTTCGTAAGAAGAGAAAGTTATGAAATGCTGTAGGGAAAAAATTATGCTTTTTCGACAGAAAAACAGGTTTTGTGGGTTTGCGATACCAAAAAGGTGGATTTTTCTTTCTCGTGCATGCAAATTACTTACTTCAATACGAAGTGTAATAAGCATCTTATATGTAACTCCTTCGTACTGATTTTTTATCACAAAACGTGGATCCTATTTTCACTTTCACTTTTTTATCACTTGGATCCTATTTTCAATAAAATCTCTGGACATTGAAAATTACAACAGTTTAATTTTTCCTAACCTGTTTTATTTCTACAATATTGAAGCTAAAATTTTTGTTTGGGATTTATTTTGAGTTATATCAAGAGAATTTCATTACGATATTCTGTGCCGTACATAAGAAATTTTAATTTAATACTACAAGTCCCTTGTTCCATACACTTGCGGCAGCCTATCAATTCCAGCTCCCGTCTACTAGTCTAGAGGCCGGGGTCGAATCGGTTAAACATGTGTTACTTTTAATATTGTAGGAAAGTAATTGTTAGGGGATTACCTCTCAAGTTTAAAACATAAAGTTAAGTTATAAATAATAGTGACATAATAGGACACAAGTAATCGATTTCCAAAATAAATAAATTGTTGTAAATTACAGTTTCATGTACCATTTACACTCGACGCAGTGAAGATTGTAAGCGATAATGTAAGTGTGCAGAAAGGCAACGAAAACGTGAGCCAGTTGGTAGAAAAAAATTATCTCACAAACCACCGCCACACTGATCACATGGAATTATCATATGTACTAATTAAGACATCACTAAAGTAACTTTAACTAAACTTCCGTGCCTTATATCCTATTAAAGAAACCTTCCACCCACAACACTTATTGATCAACAATACTAGAACGTTTCAATAACTTTAATTATTCAACCATTTACTATTTTATTGGGAAATGCTATTTACTTTGGGATATTTACATTTTGGATATAGTGGCTTGACATGTAACTCTTGGCTTGATAGGCGGCGGGGCAATAATTATTAGTCTTTTGAGTCTATGAAACTGAATATTCTTAGTGAACTATTATATTTTTCGTGTTACCTCAAAAGCAGTTTAAATTGATTGTAGACTGCTTCGTAATTTTCTCAAATATTGTATTTAATGCAGTACTTCTTCATTAGGCAGGCATTTGCCTTACGTGAGTTGCCCTAAGTTGCATTTCGCCCGTCATTACATGAAAGGAATCTAATTATTTTCATGGACAAAACAACACAATGCCTTTTTTGAAATGCTTATAGATATTCTAATGGAAGTTTCACAATAAGTTGTTTTCCCACGTTTCATTTTTCACTGGCAGATACTCGTACAATCACCAGAAATATTTTAGTGAACAGGTCATTGTCTTGTAGTTACTCATCGTTATTTGCCATTTAAAACGTCAGTCATTACCGCTTCTTTTCTCCTGCTCATCTAACAACATTTACATTACTAAATTGAAATATACGTAAAATCACGAAAAACTTTTCAGCCTCTGACCCTGTGTGAGGTTCCAAAGATTTCTTTAGATATTCAAAAAGGCTAAAAAAAATACAAACGCAATGAAACTGTTTCGTTTTGACTGAAAAATGCAAATATTTAATAACTCGTATGATAATCGAAAATTTCTCAATGCTCACAATTAAAACACATTTTTACTTTCTCGTATACGTACGTATATACGGAGTAATATACATAGTACAGAGAAAGGTATGTAATGCTGCGATAAGAAAACGGTGGATTTTCGGCAGAAAAAATTCATTGCCGGGCACTGGTGACGAAAAAGTTCATAAAACAAGTTGCTAAATTAAAAGAAAAAAATCCTTTAACACGTGGTGAAGCCAGAATCCATGTTTTGTGGATTCTTGATGCCGAAAAATAAATTGAAAGCAAAATGTCAGTCTGTGAACACTGCTAGCACCTAAACTATCCGTATGATCTTTTCCAAATTGAAGAATCCTCTGTCGATATGGTTCTACTTGAAGCTTTGAAATTCTGAAAAACATTTTTTAAAATTTGGGCGTACTTTACATAAAGCCTTCCGGACATTTTCAAAATTTTCTCAAAAACGGCACCAAATTAAAAAAAATTATTGTAAGAATAGAGTAAAATACACTTATAAATGAGGCTTAGGTCAGATTTTCACAGTTACCATTGAATTTTCGAAAATTGCAAAAGTTTAAATTTTTTCGGCGTCTTCCTACAACTATAAAATTGAAGACAGATTTTTCCATCAAATTAAATTTGTTACCTATAAATAGTTCTTTCATTAAGGTCATATACACGTTTTCGGAAATTTTAGTAGTTTTGTGCCATAGAAAAATTGCAATATTTGCAATTTTAAAAATTACAAAAACAAGATTTTCACAAAAACGGCTCCATATGTTTTCTTTAAATTGTTGGTAGGATTAGTGCCTAACTAACCCTCTCCGATGGTATAAACGCTATATTGATCTATTCTTTTGTTTTTTCAAAAATTACAAAAAATTAATTTTTTTGACTTCTCTCTCACGTCGGTAATTTTTACATTAGAGGCAATTTCTTCACTTTATTATATGTATGAGTACATGTGCTTTAAATAATGTCAAATAAAGTTTCTCGTGAATTCAACAGTTTTCTGTAAAAATGAACTCTAAATTCCGAATTTTCAGAAACGCTCAAACGCAATTTTCTCAAAAATGGCCCCAAATTGTTTCTTCACATTTTTTCAACGGATAGTGCTAATTACACTGTTTGATATGATGTATAGTTCATTTTGCTGTATTCTTTTGTTACACGAATGTAATTGTTTTAAATCTCTCTCACGCCGTGAATATGCACATTTACATCGATTGGTATACATTACTACATTTGTGAGTGGAAGTGCATTAAAGGACTTCGAATGAAGTTTTTCGAAATCTCAATAGATTCCAATGAAAAAGAGCTTTATATTTCGGATTTACAGTAATGCTTAATCGCCATTTTCTTAAAAACGGCTTCAAAATGTTTAATGAAAACTTCTATTTAGGACGAGGTTTTACTGTTCTGTAATATTCTTAAAGTAATATTTTGGTCCTACTACTGAGAAACCGAAAAGTGAAGAAAGTTGGGCGACGATAGATGGCAGCTGACCAGAGAATGGAGCAAAACCTTAAATCATGTCCACACCAAGGAAATTAGAAAAAATGCTACGAGAAAGTCTGTGCCATTCTGTAGCACCTCTAGTTTACAATTTCGTTCCGAACATTAACATTACTTATATCATTGTATTTGCTTCTACGAGAACTTAGAATTGTGATAAAAAATACATATTTCCATTTAAGAAATCGAAGTCAATATCTCAAAAATTAAAAGTAATTCAAGCAAAAAAATAAAATATGGTATTTTCCCAATCATCTTCAATAACTTGTCGCAAATCGCAACTCGATACCTTAAACTGTTTCGAAGATATTTGTTTAGCCAACGTAGTTGGCCCATCGTATACCATGGTATGTGTTTATAACGTGTATTATTATTTGAGTTGTGTCTTCAGTATCTCTCTCTCCTTTTATTAATTTTCATTCAAGCTTTCATCGATATGCATGCTTGTTTTGCAAATCTATTAGGCTTGGAATGTTGAGCTCTTCAGCTGCAAAAGTGCTGATTGCTACAAACGCGCAAGCAGCATTTTTGCTTCTCCGGGACCTCATTTTCCACACACCCGACAGCACCAATTTAGCTGCTGCAGGCAGAAAATAATTGGTAGTAAAATTAACCATGAGAAAAATTAAGTAGTTATAATCTGCTTATCATTAGTAGCATTATTACTAGACGGATTGCAACTACTTAATTTTACGCATACATTTGCAATTTACGCGTATGTTGTATGTGCAAATAGAGCTTACTACTGAGAAGAGTCCGTAATATCTAATGATTATACAGATGCCTCAGAATAAAAGGTACAAGCTTGTAAGGAATGGAGAGGGCTCGAAGATAATTTCTTTTTTCCACTGAACATGTGGTGGGAAACCTCAATTAACGAAATTATACACATGCAAAATTTGAGTATCGGTTCCTGATTGGTGACACTCATCGTAGACTCGGGAGGCGTGTGATCTAATGCAATCAAAAGTACCTACCAGAAAGTAATATAGTATAAATTGCCTACCAGTCAGGTAAATCCGTTAGGAATCTGAATGAAAAGTCATAAATCATGACCGATGATTCATTAAAATCAGTGCAGCAGCCAATAACTCAAAACCACGTTTTGATGTACTTTAAAATTAAAAATGAAATAATAAGTGTTTGTGCATTAATGAAAACAGTAATAATTTTACCTAGTAAATATTAGACTGTGTAGAAACATTGGTTCTTTTTGTAACCATACAATTCACGCCTACCGTCTTCCAATCGCGAGTTCTCACATCCAAATTATCCGTCATTGCGTTCATGAAAAGGGCATGGAATAGGCAGGCGCTTGCCAGCGTAGCCACGACTTGTGTTACCCTCGCAAACAGCGAACGATCTGGGCGGGCGGAAACGTTCGACAAGCGAGGGCAAATTTATTAAAAAATGTATACTAAAATTTGAGGAGGAAGAGTCGGGCATATTAGGTCCAGGCAGTGTGATATTACACTATCTAGACGCATTTATGTCGCTTACTTTTCATTTTAATTTTTCTATGTACGGACGAAATGTAAGTGTTTAGAGGACAGAAAAAGTTTGTTTTTCAAAAGGTACTTCCCTCCGTCAATAATTTGCGTCTAAACTGGACATTGGATTTTCCCCAAAATAGATGTCGGCGCGACCGAACCATCATGCAGTCTGGTGCTTTCCACGTTGAATTCAAAAACATTCGCCATCGCGGTCAAAGCCCAGCCCGGACAAACATTTTTGCAATTTGGGATCACTCGCACACGCATGTGTTGTGTCAATGAGGAGGTTTCTAGTGAAGAAATCCGTTGATAGCCGCGAAAACATGTGCAATCGAGCTCAAATGCATTAAATGTTCACGATTTGAACAAGTGGGAGTATATTAAGCACCTGTTACAAATAATACGAGAAACGATGTGCCGTTGCTGTAGTTTCTCTTTTGGTTGCACACATTAAGAATCGCGACCGCCTGATCAAATTTCATCAAGAGAGTTTATAACGTTGTTGAATGATGTTCGGATCAAATTCCCTAATAATTCGACAAGTTAGTTCTACACACTCCAGAGACGCACCTTTTATATGAAGCTTTCAATTCGCCATTAGAAGTACGTTTGCAAAAAGAATACTTTAAACTTTCATTGGTTTCCTCCACCATACTGAATTGATACATTTCAGAATTCATTATGAATATTAACTTTGAGGAATAGTGAGATACCCGTCAATACCGCCGAATGTTGATCATTTTATCGAAATGGATTGTTTGAACTCCAAATTAAGTTTTGAAAGGCGTGTTATAATTCATGAGATTAAGGATGGAAAAGCTATTCACTTTATTAACGTTTTTTAAAAACATTTAACATTTTGACCTCACCCTTGAGACAACTTCAGGGTAATCAGAAGCATTTTGTGCTGAGCGGGAATGCGCAGGAGAAGCTACACGACCTCGTAATTGTGACATACTAATCTCTATAATATACGAGCATTCACGAAGATGGCAACCGAGGAGAGGAAAATTCCACAGTAGAACAGTAACTCGTGTTAAGGTAGCTTGTTTACAGTTTTCACTTTAAGCGGAGTGAAGTAACCGCAAACATTGTTGACGAACGCGAGAAGGGCGTTTGATAAGAGTGAAATTGCGTTATCCTTATCGGTATCATGTTTATCGATTTGAAGATCTGCGATCAACAAATTCAGAACGGTTTTTATGTACTCTCTCGCGGTAGCTTTTGAGATAAAACTTTTTATCTTTAGAACGAGGGCACGTGACTTACGTAAGATGTTTTGTCACAGAGCAGTGACCTAGTGTTCGCTTCTCCGCCGGAGGTCAACTGGAGCGAAATGAGGAGACAAGTGGGGCGAGGGGGCGTGGCTATCTCATGACCTCGCCGGTGGCCTGTGCGTTGCGCGTGCTCGAGCACCCACCCACCGACTCCACCCCAAACCCTCTACACCGGTTTGTTCCCTAAATGACCTGCTACACCTCGTTCACCGGCATCTTTCTCTTCAAGTGTTCTCTTGCGGTGGCTCTAACCTGGCGGTCCTAGGGTTCGAGTCCGGCCGGGGGCGCATTTTCGACACAACTACATAGCTAGGTGGAATTCAGCCCATGCCTGGAGGAGAACGTTAGAGGTCAGCTGCTCCGATTGGCAGTTTTCCGTGGGTTCTCCGATCAATTCCAGGAGAATGCCGGAGCAGTGTCCTAACAAAGGGGACACGGACCGCGCCCTCTCTTTCCTTCCTCTTCTTTTTTCTATTCCCTCACCTTACGTACATTTAAACTTCCATGCATTACACTACCATACAGACGGTAGATCAGTCGGAGCTCAGAGTTTACCCCGGCTGGACCGTTGCCTCACTGAGGGATACCTGGAGGAGGAAATCTTCCGCCAGCAGACACGTAAGTCGGTCCCGGATCTCACCATCCAGCGGAAGAGAAACACTCCCACCTCCCGCGATGAAACATTCAGTACACTAATGGGACCATAATGGCCATAGCCATTGACGTGCCCGGTAACATTCTATCAATCAAGTAAGCAATAGACTGGTTGGACCCTCAGTTGCTGACTTCAATGCTACAAAGCATTACCCTTTGCGGTGCTAGTTCGCGGAGCGGGAGTAAGCGGGGAGTAGGGTATGCAGTGCCGGTTATTGCTGCAATCGCCAGTCCGCGCACCCAACACTAACCCAACAGCAGCATCGTACATTTGTTTGATCTGTAATATGGATTGTCTTACAATCACACAACTGAAACCATCAAACCTTCTCGAAAAACTTCACACTTTTTCTTGCTTGAAAATGATTATGCGAAATTCAACTGTCAACTACATCTCACAAAAAAGTGTTAAATATATCATTGTATTTTATTATTTCATTTTATTAAAATTGGGTTTATTCAAATACTTATAATATTTAATTCACTTCTCCAAAATCCAACCAGATCTAAAAAAACACAAAGTATTTTTACCTGTTTCTCTGCTTCACACCATCCTATTAACATTTCTTTTGGCAAATTTCGTATCTCATATTCAACGTCTTTCAAATTAATTCGAAATTGAAATCTCAATAACCATTGCAATGTTCTGTGAATAAGTGTTTAAGCATTTGAAATTTGAATCATCTGAAATTTGTAGAAAAGTTTGTTTTCAATTATATGAATCACGAGATGTAACGACGACTATCATTTAGTGTCGTTCTAGGGACAAAAAATTCCTAGTTTTAAAGGCCTACGATACGTTTCCGAGATATCCGAGATTATAATGTGTGTGGCAATAATTTGCTCCCAGGATTGTGATGCAATTTCCACCATCCAGCAAAAGCACACTTACAAGGTCTTGTGTCGACATTTACTTAAAAATTGCCAAAACCCGTCAACAATTCTTGTTAGAGTAATATATATATATATATATATATATATATATATATATATATAGAGAGAGAGAGAGAGAGAGAGAGAGAGAGATCCCTAGTCTGAAAGCGTTTGTGTGTGTGCCCAGATGCAGCGAGTGGCGGACTTCAAGGACAAGAACGACTGGCTGCTGGGCGGGCTGCGCGCCGAGACGGAGAAGGTGGTCCTCACGGAGCACAACGTGGTCAACGTGATGTCGGGCCGCGACCAGAAGGGCCGCCGCGTCCTCTTCGTCAACGTCGGAGGTACCCCTCACCCCATCCATTACAATTACTTAATCGGAAAAATTTATTAAACAACAATAATATTAGTATTGTCAGTAACAGTAAAATAAATCATTTTTTGTATATTATGGCTGGCACAAGAAAGTAGAACCAATATCCGAATACAGTTTTATCTAATTAATTACGTATACACAAGAACTATTATTATTGTAGAGGATACTTAATACATTCTATTATCTAATTATATTATAATTAGATTGCTGCAAATTCTTAATCGAAAATATGATGGTCACACCAATTTCTTCTGCTAATACGTGATACCGAATTTAAGAACTTTCCTTCATCAGATGCGATTCACATAATGACAACAACGAGAATGACACTAGGTTTAGGAAATAACGTGTGTACCCACACACACGGTGTCGGTCTTATTCTGTTCGTACAGCAACGTGTGCCATTTTAGAAAGTAATCAAGAGAACTTACTGCCATTATTTTTCCATTACTGTAAATATACCATAAAAAAGAAATCATTAAATTTACATACATTATTATACATATTACATATCATATATTTACAAACATTAAAATAATATAATCATAAAATGATTAAAATTACCATCAAATTTTAATCATTTTACATGTATGCAAAAAGGAATAAAATTTATTTCCACACCGTATGCAGCATAACAGTGCTGAGTATTGCAAGTGTTTCTGTTATTTTCTTTATAGTATAATCTGCGAACTTTATTTTTTCGCCTTAAATATGTTTGGAACAGGAAAAGGAGGTAATTCCCTATCAAGCAGTAGCACACTTATCTGATTTCGGGTCGAGATCATAGAAATAATAGAGATCATAGAAATAGGAATCATTTAACGTAATTATCACCTTTGAAAACATCCATACATCGGAAAATATCATCTTACACTCGGGCACATCAGCAATTTCGATATTCGATTGATCGAGTCACCGACGTATTCATAAATGAACAAGGAACTGACATTCTATCTCGACGGCGCATTCTCATGTTAGCTCAGAACGTGATGAATGTTAAATTGGAGGAGAGCGGGCATTTTTCTGATCACAGAGCGTTTTCAATATCTGAATTTGGAAACATATTATTTCAATATTTTTGACCCATTCAAGATGAACTCGAACCCATGACAAGGTATCAGTTCCATAGAAGTTGTTCTCCTGGAGCTGGTCTATTGCTTTCTCCATTCTTTTCCATCTTCATGGTTTTTTCTTGAGCTCATGTTATTCATAATTCACATTATTGCGAGCCTCGCTGAAAGCGCAAGCGGAAGATGCTGAAAAACGTCGCCTGATGTCTCCCGCAGGAACCTGGGACACCAAGAACGTGACGTCCGACCAGATCTTCCGGCTGTTCTACCTCATCCACCAGGGCGCCATGCAGGAGCCCGAGACGCAGGTGGCCGGGGTGGTGGTGGTGATGGACTTCCTCGACCTCTCCATGAAGCAAGTGACGGCCTTCACACCCGCCTTCTCCATGCGGCTGCTCACCTTCATCCAGGTGGGGCTTGCGGCTCAGTCTGATCGAAATGGAGCCAAACCGTTGAATCCACCCAATAATAAATTACAATGAGGACTCCATAGTAAATGCTGGATGAATCCCATCCAACATGTCCATGTGTTACTTTTGACTAACTCATGAATAAATAACACACGTAGTACCTGAAGAATCCAAAGATATAGGATTCTTCGTATGACATAGGATACGTTGTACATACAATTTAAGAAGAAGAAATTGTCTGTAAACCATTGATTCAAAATATTCATTATCAAAATGGATGTGAATATATGCTTTGTGTGTGTGTGTGTGTGTGTGTGTGTGTGTGTGTGTGTGTTTATGTATGTTTCAGCTATAACGCCTGCATCAATATCAATCAAACATAAAACATATTACTTACAACTCGTTGCTTTGTAAATTACTTTTATGAAATTTTTACTACCAACAAATTGTGTCCTAAACTGGCATCGCGTAACTGAAAAATTAATAGATAACTAGTTATCTTCCACACGAAGCATCTTATTTTTAGCTATCCATATGTATTTCCGCAATATTTCTGGGTAACCTCCGAGTTTACAGAAAAATGAATTTTGAGGTGCCATTACTCTTGTGAATTGACGATTCGGTGTGACATTGTTTAAGTTACCATTAATACGAAAAGTAATGCGACATATTTTCTATTTTTGAAATTCGTATTTTTAAGTTTCCAATTCCTACATTTTCTAATTAATCATTTCTGCAAATCCTCTCTAAATGATTTACCAAAAGCAATAGTCAAGAACTCTTTCTGCTCGAATCCCATTCAAAGAACAGTGGCCACAGTATTCAAACTTCATATTGGCACAGGAACAGAGTCGTGTACATTCGAGTTGGTTCTGTTGGTTCTGACTGCTGATGCCTTTCGTTGCAGGACGCGATGCCCTTGCGTCTGAAGGAGGTGCACATCGTGAACCAGCCCTTCCTCTTCAACATGGTGTTCGCCATGTTCAAGCCCTTCATTCGCGAGAAGCTCAAGAGCAGGGTGAGTGTGCGGCGTCAGCAAAATTGTCAATTCCTGCCCCTTCTCATAACTAATTTCAAAGTGTCTTATTTCCTGGCAAATGTTCCTGTTTTTATCACAAAACTGAATGGTCGTTTGAATATAACCGAGACCGTTCAAGATTACCATTTACATGCAAGTGACCACGGTGGCAATCCCACCGGCTGCTTTAAAAAGAATTGACGGTTTTCTTTGTACAATACACGGCTATTACATTAAGGTTACTTTGATTAAACAAAGAGAGGACTTTTAAATTCCGATCTTTCGATTTTGTAACAATTTCAATATTTGAACTAAGCAAAAGTAGCAGAGTTGGTATTGGACGGATTCAGAATTTCCGCACGTTGACGATGGTTGGCTCTGCGCAGATGTTCTTTCACGGCAAGAAGATGGAATCGCTGCACAAGCATTTGGATCCCGCCTTCCTGCCCAAGGAGTACAACGGCCAGCTGCCGCCCATGGACTACACCTCCAAGGACTGGTACCCGATCCTCCACGCGCTTGACGACAAAATCGTTGGTGAGTGTCTCTGCGCCAACCACAACATTCACGTCCCCATTCCATTCTATGTTCGAAGAATAATTCAAGTACCGACAAAAATAATGTCAACCACAAAAACAACATATTTAATATTTATTAAATCATCTTAAAGTTAACTTTCAGTAAACAGTTTTCCCCTCTTCAGTGGGACTGTAACATGGAAAAGGGATAATAATAATAATAATAATAATAATAATAATAATAATAATAATAATAATAAAGTATGGAAAGTACGTTACAGACCCATTGAAGATGGGAAAAGTGTTACCCGAAAGATAACATTGGGATGTTTTAATAAATAATAAAACAGTTATTGTTGTGGTTAATTATTTCCTACTAACATTATACAATACATACAGATTAAGAAATGGGTTGTTATTATTATTCTTCTTCTTATTATTGTTATTATTATTATTATTATTATTATTATTATTATTATTATTATTATTATTATTATTATTATTATAAGCGCTTTAACCGAGAAACTGCAAAAATATCACTATTTCAGGTCAACTAATGAATTGATCACTAGGAAATTATAAAAATTGTAATGTAATTTTCAAAAACTGATTATACGATTAGAACAAAACTAGCCAATTTTTTGAAACGTATTATAAATCTGTTAAACCATTTTTAATCTCTAATCCGTTGGTATAGGTTTGCCCAGAAATACTCGAATGTTAGGGCTTTCTATCTATAAAGTCTCGATTAAAACTGTAACAATAATTGACCCCCCCCCCATTACATGGCTTGATATAATTACGTCTGTTCTACTTCAGTATTATAATCTGCCATTTATATATTGCAACGTACATACAAAGTCTTAATACCATATTCATGTCTATATTTTCAATGACATTTAACTGAATTTAGATCTCGAATGGTCAATTGTACTTTAACTATTTTCTATCAATTGTTTGGTGTATCAACTCAATTCTCCATATTGAAGTTCTTCAATATTAATAGTCTTTTTTGTGTCGTTTGAGTTTAGATGAAGATATCCTATATCAATGCATGAAAATAAGCAAAACCTTAAAAGAAATCCCGCAACCTATTATCTCCAACAATGTTAGGATAATAAAACTATACAAATTACTAGTATTTTTAAATAATGGAAACAATTTTTGATACAAATTCATTATTGGTCTAATTTTAGAAAGAGAATTCTCGTAAATTAATTTACCGTTATAAACCTTTCATTAACCTCACAAAGATTACATTTTACTACGTTCTATTACTTATATTTGTAATGGATTTGCATAATTTTAAATCCCTCCATCATCAGACTACTGACAACACCACGTGAATGACAAGTTATGCCATAGGAAAACTAGACACTACATACGAATATCTTTTATGATATTCATATGTACTGTCGCAGAAAACTGTTAGTCATTTGGAAAATAAGAGCCATGGGCGGTCGGGATTTGTATTACAGATTGTGATTCACGCGTGAAGTTGTGTTCCAAGTTATGTTTCGCAACTGTAATGGTGGTACCGATTGAAACGAACCGAGTGAAAATAAAAGTGCCTATGAAATGTAATGAAATGTAATGAAATGTTATACTTTCGATAGTGACCAATGCGACTTTAGTAATGGAACAATAGAAATATGTCAACAATCCTGTCGAAACTGAGATTATGTCATATAGCTAAACAAGGTTTCCATTTGTCTCGAAAGCCCGTTAGAAGAAATGTCGAAACCCAGAAACATCGAAGACAATTGACCGTGTAAACAGTGTGGCCCCTATTTCTGTTTGTCAAATTCTTTGCTGCAAATTTCACCATTTACATCTGTGATTCGGATTCTCGAAAATTCAGCTTTTGATCTACAATTGAGCGGCAGGTTTCCTATAACCGATGGTAAACCCAAGCAGTTATGCAACAAAGTTGTGAAATAAGTGTGATACCTCCTGCTCTACTTAGTCCCAGAACTGGTTTACTCGCTACGGGTATCAGACCTAAATATTCTAGATGGCTCGAACCTCAAACGAATAAAAATAACATTCCGCGGTGTTGAATAAAGGTTTCCTTCATCTGAGCAGAGCAACAACACATATGCAGCCACAAGAACACAGGCGGATTCAGAAAATAAAAGAGGGAGGACAATTTCAAGAGTTTTGTGCATTTATACTTGTGATATTTCCCCCCGATTGTTAGGCTATCCCATATGCAGAGATGTTCGGCAGGAATATGAAATCTTCTCTGCGTCACAACGTGACATGCCAACCATCCGTGCATTTGAGGTTGCCTAAAAACTAAGGCGAAAAGACACATGTGAAACGCTGTTATATAGTATATAGTATATAATATATAATACATAATATATAATATATAAAAAATATAGTATATAATACGCAAAAATATAATTTATAATATATAAAAAATATATATTTCATGGTTGGTTGGAAATTAAAAAAAAAAGATAATGTTAATCCGGAAACATTTATTTCACCATCGTCACCTGTCATGTTGAAAGATCACATCTCCTTTTAAGAGCCTTTAAGAGAGTTTTAGTATACACCTACAAATGATAACCAAGCTTTCTTCGTGTGAAGATTTCTTGGATTATGGGTCATGCTAATACACTATTAGGGAGAATTCAATATTATTAAAGTCACGTGTTATTTTTCGTTACATTGTACGTAAATCTTTTAATTTGATAAACCTTTTAATGCCATTTCACATTTCTGAATGTTTTCCCCTGACCAATATGTAAATCTGTTACAAGTAATTATACGATGACAATAAAAACATATTTTAATTTCTTAATAATTATTTATTGTCATAATTTTCAAACTTTCCATTAAAACAATATGTACATTCTGCAGGCATCTTAAGATTCTGATTCCCTTCCAACGACGGATCCTATTTGTTGTTAAAGTTCCGTTAATATCTAAGCCTCGAGCAGAAAGTTGTCACCTTCCGATTCATTGATTATTTCGGGTTTCGGGGCACGTCACAATCTAAGGTCATTTTCCCGTAAGTGTGGTGCATGATTTATCACGGGAGGTGGCGATTTTCTTCTCGAGCTCGATAGTGAGTTCCGCCGACCTACATGTCGGCTTGTGGGTTTTCTCCCATCCCAGTTTCTCCCAAAAGAGGGGCACCGCCCCTTCTGGGACAAGGTCTCCCAGTGCTTTGTGTGTAAGCAAGGATAGAGGATAGGAAGAGGAAGGAAACATCGCGCGCGGTCCTGGGCTAGTTTGTTACGATACTGCTCGGGCATTCGCCTGGAATGAATCAGAGAGTCCACGCAAAACTACCGATCAGAGCAGCTGACCGCCAGAATTCTCTTCCCTACTGAGGCTGAACTCGGCCTAGCTATGTAGTTAGTCCTGCCATAGTCGGAGAACCCCCGGTCAGGGGCGCCTCAGTAGCAACATGTTGCCTGAGCTACCTCAGCCGGTCTCACGCGTCGAGACGATCTCCAGAGGAGAGATCGGCGCGGATGGGTAGGAGCTGTGCTTGGGACGGAAGAGCGGCGTTTCAACTGCAGGGAGAGATGGCTGATACCGCGGCGTACAATTCCTCCTTTATGGCGGCGATGCACGGGGTCGCGTGCCTGCCGCCGGCCGGGCCGTGAAAATTTCAGCGCTAGAAAAGGAAAAGCGGCTGCGGTAAACCGTCTGGGTCGATTAGTGGCGAGCGGCACAGTTCTCGGAACGAACCCTGCCCAGTGCTCACCCGAGGCGGAGTAGTCTTCGTATTCAAATGAGACAGGCGAGGAAAAGAGCATGCATCTGACAAAGAATTCACGTTTCTCAATGTGTTTTACACAGTGCGAAAGCCAGTGAAATATGGAAAGACAAACTATGTATAAATAATGCAATTAATAGACAAATTACACGTGCATTGAGTATACTCCACGTATGCTCACCGTGAATAATTTGGGGGAATGGGGAGATCCGACCCTCCGTAAAAATAAAAAAAACATTTAAAAGAACGTCAAACAATGTCTGGGTCTATAAAATAACTATTGATCAAATAGTCTACTGTATTAAACATTTTGGATTTAAAAATTAATAGTCATTTTAAAAATATTTGATAAATATTACATTAGCCCTATTTGTAGACAAGAAATTAAATTATGTTTTTACATAAAAAATAATATATACATAATTCTATCGGCAATTAGTTAATTTTAATTTTTTTACATAAATATATTATAGTAATTAATGTTTGTTTTAGTTAATCCGGAGGATTTTTCTCCCGGAGGAGTCTCCAAACATAAATTCGTGCCGCGCGCGCGCGTGTGTGTATGTATGTGTGTGTGTGTGTGTGTGTGTGTGTGTGTGTGTGTGTGCGCGTGTGTGTGTGCAATACGTAAATCCAACCCTGCATGGGAACGATCTGAATGCAGCTCTGCTTACAACGCAACCAGGTCGCGGCGCCTAAGCGCGCGGACGCGTCCGGTGCCCTGAAGTCTCCGCTGCCTCGTGTGCCGTCCGCCCACACCAAAGGGCGTCGAGAAGCGGGCGTATTCCAACCGCCGGTGACTTACCTCCCCACGAAGTCACAGCCCGACTCCATCCCGTTCTGGTTCCGTCCTTTGTACGATGATTCATTTCTACGTTTATCCGGGGTCTGCTTAGAATCACATTAACGGATTATAATTTATCAACTTCTGTCTGATTTCAAGAAACATTTGCTCGTCCTTGTAGAGTACTGCCAACTTCACCGCTTAAAACTTTGTGGAAACAAAGCATAAAATCACCTATCACGAGCATCTTCTTACCTCACTGACTTCACATCCACAATTCCGAAGATTCTGCCATGCACACTTGTGTTCGAGATTTTCTCCGGACTAGTGTGAGAACATACACGCGCTACTTATGAAAGCAAACTAAATTTAAATTTCCTTCTGGAACACCTGAGGAACGAAACGAGATGAAGTCGGGCTATGCCTTCTCAGGTAACAAGTGAGAGGGAGTGAGCTGGGAAGTAAGACCGCGGGATGCTGTTGGGCGATTTCCCAGGAAGCACACACGTAGCCAGCGAAAGGGAGGGGGGGGGGGCTGACGACCTCCTCGAAATGAAACACTTTGTGGCCCGTCAAAATTTCAAGGTATAAATACAGTCATTGAATTTGGATTTAAAACACTCGTTGATATTTGCACTAAAAACACTCGCCACCTTCTCACTCGAAAAGCACGTGCCCACTTGCCTAATCGCGCGATCAGAGATCTCTCTCACGCTGGCTGGTGACAGGCGAGAGCTTTCAATCGATTTTCACTCGCACTCCAAAACGAAGTAATGGACGATATGACGGCAGATAAGTTTCAATGTAATAATTTTATAATGCTATTCCTACTCAGTGCTTATACTATATTAAGAGCAAGAGATAATACATCTAGGGTACTCTATTGTTCATTTAAAGCAAAATTCACAAACTTTGGTTTGGTAGAAAGCTCAGTCTTCTAAATGACAATCCTTAATATTTCAATATATCAATCGTCACATGAATTGATATGCGACGTACAGTGGTAGTAGCTAGTTTAATATTTGAGCCAAATTTTAATAATAATAATAATAATAATAATAATAATAATAATAATAATAATAATAATAATAATAATAATAATAATAATAATAATAATAATAATAATAATAATATAAAAATAGTACTACGAAATATAAAAGTGAAAAGTATCCAGGAACGCTAATTTATTCCCTGAATATTTACGGTCACCAACTGATTGTGATGTAAAAACAGATTACGTGTCGACATTTCTACTAGTAGGTCTCCGATTGCATAGTGACTTAATCGTTTTCAAACCATAATCCCGTTTTGTTGCGTGCGTCTCCTCCTCTGTTAGCGTTATTACGAGAAATTATGCCCGAGAGGTCCCGTGTCAGCGTCTAAATTTAGGCTGTGTATTTTTCCGGGCAGCGTGAGTCCGCGAACAAGCGGGCCTTGCCGCTAGAGCGACAGGCGCGCCGTGTGCGGCGGCCTCGGCAACTGCCGCGACGTGGCCGAATGGGTAAAGGGGGTGGGCGGGCGCTGCCACAGGCTGAAGGGGATGGGAGAGAAGGGGCGTAGGAAAACTTAACCCATGATGGAGGCAAGAAGCAAAATAAATCGGAGGGCACGTGGGCAGTAAAAAGACAAGGCACTCTACCTCTATCAATCTTCCCGCCATTCGTAAATTTAAGACCTCGAATTTGGTCGTTTCATTTTCTTTCTACCCTAAAGCCTTCATAAATATGAACAAGACATAAATATAGTAACAAGATAAGCCACACTTTTGCAAAATAGAGATATTATCGTTTTCGAATAGCGGGAGACTTATGTTTGGTGTGGCTTATCTTGTCATTGCCACAAGTCTTTCAATCCAGTAATAACATGCACGTTTCTTTTATAAAGAAGGGACAACTTTTGGAATATAGTATTCTCTTTGACAGTTTATCTCTATCCTCTTCAATGTATTACAGTTTTCTTCAGGTATGTGAACTAAGGAAAGTTCCCTTGATCCTTTTATTTAATCCGTTATAAGTTTATTTAATCCACTATCCGTTTATTTAATCCACTATCCGTTTATTTAAAACGTTATCCATTTATTCACTCCTTCATTTAAATTTCAAAAAGATTGTTTAAGAGGATCAACGAAACTGTCTGTGTTTCAAGGTTGTTCAATAATTGTCTTCTACTTGCCTTCTCCAATGCCACTAGCTTTCTCTAATCTTAGATTCTTAACATTAATAAATAACATCATTAAAATTTTGAATACACTATATTGTCATATGTTCCTTATTAAATTAGTTCAGTTTAGGTCAATTCAATATATTGCAAACATAACCTCCTTTTAGAGTTAACATTATGAACTCGCGCCTTTTTTTAGAAATTTCCGCAACATTCACATATAATATATAAATTCTTTATTTTAATTTCTTTCCTTCTAAAACTCCCTGGGCCCAACTCCATTCGTCTCCTATTTTGCATGAATTCGTAACTTAACCTTCTATCCTCTAATTAATACACTTACATACTTCTTTACGATCCTTCTAATCTTTTCATAATGTTTCCTTTATCTTACTATTATCATCTTACTTCCCTAACCAAGTACAAAATACAATCTAAAGTTTGTCAATAACAATACACTAATGCTTAATACATAAACAATACACTTTGCCACTTTTTTACAATCTTTCTCTTGCCTTCATAACATTTTCCTTTACATCCTCATAATATTCATCTTACTTCCCCAACAACGTACAAAATTTACCCTAGAGTTTGTCAGTAACCTTGATTTTAAATATATAGTCTATTTACATAACCTTCTCCTTCATCCTTTTTCCCTCCCAGTTCTCAATAACTCCCACAACTCTCTCCTCTTTTCCCAACAAATTTTAACCTCTGCTTTACCTAATGCCAACATCTTACCATGATCTTATATCCTCTATCTTGAACCTTTCTTCAGCTTGATAAGCTATACTCACATTGGCATGTATTGCAACTTTCCAAATCACATTAGAACAATTTAATATTTTCTCTTACAAAAACAATCCTTGTCTTTAATTTTACCTCCTCATGAAGCTACTGTTAATAAGAAATGACCGTCCTCCCACGAAGTAATGTCACAGAAAAAACACTGGCTCTGAGAAGCCGTCCGCTGGTTCGGTGCGTCCTGTTGGAGAGCCCTTGCCTGCTCCCGGCCTCAAGGTAACGCGCGAGGACAGGCTTCTTTTGAAAGACGTTCCTCGTTTTCCGCGCCAGCTCTCCGCCGGTTTTCGGAGCCGGTCTTAACGCAAAGAGGCAGACGCTTATGAAATAACTTTCCATTGTGTTAAGGACAGACATCAGTGTGACGAGTTAAATGTTCAGTATGCGCACAGGGGAGCCGTGAATCTCCTAGAATTTTTGAAAATTCCGTAAATATTCTGTATTCAATCTCGGATTTTACTCTTCTGCTCAATGTAGGTTATTGTTACACTTTTAGGTTAGAGATTCTCCAAGCCTTTTGGCAACCTGTACATGATTCAAATTATTTTACTTTATTCATGGTTTCATTACAGCTATAATGTCTTTCTCTTGTATATTTAATTTATTTTTTAGTTGCCCCTTCTTGTTTATGGATGCACATGCCTATAATCGAAATGAGTCATATTAGATCGATTTTTCTGTGAAATTACACATATTTTGTAGCGAGGAATCAGCCCCAACTTATCCTCCCTGTTTTTCGCCCGTTTCGTTCGGAGCTCACGTGCATTTAGTAGTTATTTTGAATGGTGAGGTCCCGTACGTATATGTTGTCTAGGGTAGCAAATCCTTCAGTTTGAAGAATGACAGATTCTTCCCAATGAGCTGGACCGTGACCTGGAAAATGTTTAGAGCATCGCCGGGGAAACTCTCTCCCCGCCCGTTTCACTTGCGGGCGTTCCACAGGGCATGCACTAACATCCACAAGTGTTGCAAAATCTTTGTGAAACAGAACTTACGAGTATTTGTGATTATTAACACTAGTAACTTGTAATTTGTAACTTGTAACCTTTGTGAAACTCCTCTCCCCTTCCGTCTATGGGCGCCCAATCACTCGGCCCTGAAAAGCGATCGCTTTGCGTCAACAAGCTGGAAGAGTTTGTACGGGAAATCTCGCCAACGAAACCAGCCGAAACATGTGAAAGTCTTTGTTGACTAGAAACAATAATCTTCTCGCGTTCTGTTATTAAAAATGCGGAAACAAGGAAGATAGTACATTATTTGCCCGGAAGAATGAAAGAAATCGCGCGAGATTTGAGATGAACGCGTCCAGTTCGTCGGGCAGTAGAGCAGAAGGGGACTACGGAACAAGGCTTCCCAGAACTGGGCTTGAAGTGAGTGCGTGGCCCCGGTGGCAGCTACTATAGTGAACCTGCGGCTGCCTTGGGCGCTGTCGCTTGCATATTACCCTGTATGAATTTATTTGTCGTCATCATCATACGTGGGCAGCTCTTACGCTGCTTGCTGACGTTTTTTACGATGGCAGTAGATATTGTATATTTAATTACAGCCCAATGTTCATGCTGCCCCTAATCGATTTCCTTTCGATCCGCTGTTAAATATGTACTTTCGTGACTGACTTCACTACAGCCAACGAAAATTCTACATAAAAACGGCGGTTTTCCAGGCATTAACCTAGGACATAAATGGCAGTTTAGAATACTATATTGTCAATAAAATGCGTAAATAATGAAGTGCCTTCGTTATTACACCACAAAATATTTCCTGTAACCTATAGAGTTTCATGCCAGAGCTTAAAGAGAGTCCCTAGTATTCTTATATTTGAAATGACGCCTTTAAATCCTTTCAATGTGAATTGCATTTTTATTCCGTAAATGCAGAAACACATACTGTTTGGCGTTAATCCGTGCTTGCTTTATATCTGTTAAGATTAAAACCAAGCAAGGAAAGCAGTATGTAATACAGTTAGAAAGTTCAATATATTCAATTTACAAGCTCTGCATTGTGTCGCATTTACTCAAATATTTTTTCCACTTGTGTACAGACGCCCACAGTCAGTTTCGAAATGAACATATTTCGGATGGATTTATCTAACATTTTCTCATTCCTACGCAACAATACACTTTTCAGAAACAGTACGAACTTTAAAGATTACGCAGAGTCGCAAATAATGTTCTCTTTCGTTACATTCATAATTTGCGTTTACACTCGAAACAACACGTATACATGCTTTTCAGAAGAACTATTTTTATAACATCTGCCTTACTTGCAATTTCTTATTCTCGAACGTTCGGAAAATACAGTTATACATAGATTTCTGACCTGTAAAGAAACCATCCAATAATAAATATTAATGCACGATCACAGATAGTAAGTGTGTGACTAAGTCGTCGGAGATATTAAGAGGAAGGGCGGGGCCGAGTGAACCGGAAAGGGCGGGGCGTTGGGCGGGGCGTTGGGCGGGCGCTCCATAATGTTCTTATGGCTCTTCAGGACACCGCCACCCGGATGGCTAATGACCATAATGAGAGACTAATTGGTACAAACATTTCGACGTTTCTAAATCATTGTTTTGGAAGTGAAAAAAGCTTTATACCGGTACCCAACTTCGAAAAGGCCCTGATTTGTGCGTTACATCATTTAGACCTGGTAAAATACGTAATACAAATTCTAATAATGCTACGCAGATATTAAACAAGAAGACATCCGTTCAATTGATTTACGTAGAATTTCAAATAGCCAATTTAATTTTACATAAAATCCTAGTTTCTGCACTTTCTAACACGCATGCTTGGGAATGAAGTAGCCATAAGTGTTAAAGCTCCAAAAACATTATAGAATGTCATAAAAAGTGTGGTAAAATGTGTTTCAATTGTGGTCTAGTTAGAAACGACGCAGGTCCTTCGGGAACCCTAAAACCGGTTTGCTGAGCATATCCATATCCATATCCATATCTCTGTATCCATAAAGTAACGTATGTTGCAACGGAATTTGTGAAGCTGTTGCGTGCCCCTGTGATTGTACGTTTCTTTTATTAAGAATAAATTAAAATTAAGAGGGAAAATGGATGAATTTGTCATATCCCATGTGTTCTGATGCTTCCAACGAATGCTCGTTTATGCCATGCTGATACGTTACCTTAATATATGCTAAAACCTGTTCGCAATCCTTATGTTAGAGAATTAAGAAAGATGACTGGTTATACCGATGACTGTAATAAGCCTCAAGGCCCAATCGACCAAGCAGTTGGTTGCCTTGCCGCCAGAGTGCAGACATGACTACGTGGTCGACTTCTCCGCGAGAGCGCAGCACAAGACAAGTCGTCATTCATGACTGGCGCGTTTTGAAGTCTGTAATGAAACTCTATTTACATTTACACATGAAAATCTAGAAAAGTATTAAAATCCAATAAAAGTATTAGTATCCACATAAAAATATTAAAAAGTAACTTAACGTCGTGAAAATGCAATCTTCTGAGGATTTGGGATTACCATTCTGGTGTTTGCTACCGATTCCTCCTTATTTGTAATACTAAATACAGAAGAAACATTAGAAATAATAAAACATTAGAAATAATAAACGCAAGATATGTTACTCATCATAATCTCTACCGAGTCCAGAAACTATCCAAAACGAGTCATATACACTTATACATATACAGTCATATAAACTAATATACTAAAATTTCGAGATAGAGCTAGAGGGTTGGTCAGTGAAGGGCGTAAGGCGTGTAATCCATGCAGGGCACTTGAATTACACGCCTTACATAAACCGTTACAAGGTAATGTAGGCATAGCTAATGTGGCTAAATTAATGTCGCAAAAAATTAAACGGAATACAATGAAGAGCGAATGATACATCACGATGTGTTTTCGTTTGGGTCAGAAATGATCAGTTTCCCATCTATCGTTTTCATCAATTATAGAAAATGAAATCAAATAACGCAAACATTTCAAAAATTGTCTAGCAAGATACAAAAGAAATAGTATAATTCATTTTATAATCTACAAAAGTGATTTAATAGTACGAAAGGCTTTGGCGTAAAAAACAAATGTTGAAGGAAGAGGAGCCAAGTCCGGCATGTTGAAATGAGTACTCTGAAGGCACTTCCGTTCGAGTTAGCTACACTCATTTTAGTATCAATTCATGGAAACTTACAAGTGTATACTCTTTAGTCCAGTCAATTGGTGCTCAAAAGTGCCCGATCCAAGAAAAAATTCCGGAAGTTTTTTCTGAACGGTTCTATATGTTTTTGAGAGTGCTGAATTCGAATTTGATGTTTGCCACCTCAAAAAAGGTAGGTTTCACAGAGTAGATAAAAGTTCCTATAAAATGCTTACATTAACTTTAAATTTCTGAAAAATAGTTCAGGCGCTGGAGCGCGCTGAAAAACTTACGTTTTGGGCCTCTGGCGAAAGTGGGGCAATAGCTCCTATCTCACGACACCTCTCTAGTTTCATTTTATCATGGTTTGTGGGAACTTTTATCTACTTGAATTTATTAAATAACAATAGTTTCGATAAAACGCATAGTTTTGAATATAAAAGCAGGGCGAACTTTTAAGGTTGTTTCTTCAATTTTCTCTATGAAGCCGACCATTTTTTAAAGTGGCAATCATCAAATTCGAATTCAGCACCCTCAAAAAATTTAGAATCCTTGAGAAAAAAGATTTATGGAATTTTTATCTGGGACAGATACATTTTTACTGGACTATCTTGGGATTATTCTCAATTAATTCAATTGCTTGTTTATCCTTGAAAATAGATTTTATTACATGGGAGTTTTTTGTTTTTTTTCTCCCTTTCAAAAATTCAAAATTTAAGTAGTATATGACTTAGTGTAGGGATCACAGAATTTTGAAAATGTGCACACAATTCACTTTTCCCCATAGCACGTCATACGCAGTTTTTAACTGTTTTTTGACGTAAAATAAATAAATAAATAAATAAATAAATAAATAATGTGCAAGGCGATAGCCACATTGATTCACACGGATTATCTATTTTGATTACCAATTTATTTTATAGGAGCCTGACGTCTTTGCTGTACGCTTGCAAACAGCAAAATAATACTTTACATTCAGTAAACAAAACTTGAATTTTAAGTACGATTTTCTATGTATAAATAATCCCATCAGAGACTGGATGAACAATTTAAATAACGAACTGGTTCTTGACTGTTTAGGTCTTCAACATATCACAATTCGAATCCTATTTTTCGTTTTCTCGCCCGCTGCCTTAAAAGTCTATTATTTTTTCCTAGCCAGCCGGTGGATATAATTCACGCCATGATGCTGGCCCGTTTTCCCTATTGCCTTTCGTTTTCTCAAATTAACACGACTTTAATTTTTTTATTTTTAATTACTCAATTGAGAAGCTCTGCATGAAACTTAAAGATCGAAGTTTCAGCATTCATGCATGAAAATCATTACTTCCGTTTAGCATTTTTTTGATTGGAGAATGGTCTTTACTCTACATATTCAAAACAGCCCTGTGAAAGAAACATTGGGAGACACGAATAAGTTTGACCGCAGTCTCAGTCCAAATGAACTCGACGACTATTGTCTCCTCATCCGGAAACAGTTACTTTATAAGCCAAAGACCCACTTCTTTTAGGTTAGATAAATAGGCAAATAATAATTTTGGTTACTTATCTCATTCCTACCTATCATTTTCTTAATTAATTTTATAGACAATAAAACACATTCATCTGTTTAGCTTGCTATAATAACTACGTACATTTACTGTGTAATAGTTCTGTCTATTCCTATTGATTATCCTAAAGCGTCGCATTTCTTCTGTTACAGAGTGGAACTCCATGGGAAAGGTGAAGAAGGAAGACAAGTAATCATGCAGCAACTCCATGTTCTGCTGCCTAAAACCAAAGCGTTTCTGTTGGTTATCTTATCAACTCTTTCCATTTTAATGTACTCTCTAAGTGGTATTTTGTGAAAAATAATAAAATATGTTATTTTCTAAATTTCTGTTTTCTTTCCGTATCCAACCGAAATCCAAAATGAATGACATTACGGAGTTAGAATTTCCTGTATTTTATATGCTCAAGTGTAGGAATAATGAACCCTTTTCAAAATTCATTTTAGATTAAAAACTAATATATATATATATATATATATATATATATATATATATATATATATTAACTGATTTCTTTCGAGAATGAAACGTTGCTATATATATCATTGTTGTGGCTGCGAATATAAGTTTTTTGGGAGAACTGCTGTAGATGTTTCGTGTTGAAAACAAGAGTCCTGCCATCTTTTAATCATTTGACACAAGGGAAAATTCTGAAACCCAATTATTTAATAACTATTAGTTTACCTCAGCGTAATAATTATTGAGTATTTAAGTGGTCAGTGTTACCTGTCAGGTCAAGGCAATCTCTTGCTCCTATTTTTTTCACAATTCGTGCCTCTTAAATGTTATTAACTAGACATCGCCCGAAAAAACGATGTTCACAGAGTCTGCAATGCTGTGAACTAGACGCACTACCAACGATAAAACCGGGAGCGGTAGCTCAGTGCATCAACTGATGTCACTTCAGCGCCTCTGACCGCGAGGTCCTAGGTTCGAATCCTGACGGCGGCAGGATTTTCGATACTAGCTTTTCAGCTAAGTCGAATTCAGTCGCTGTCTGGAGGAGAATTCTTCAGTGAACTGATTTTTTCCCAGAAGAATTCATACCCAAATATAAAATACAATTGAAAAACTGGAGGAAGTTAAACAATGTCAGTGGAAAGATTGCATTTTAAAATGAATTTCTTGCAAAAGAGTAGTCTGCCCTGCTTACAGGTCAAAGGAAACTGATTTGTAAAGCTCGATGATGAAAGGAAGAAAAGGAAGCAAAACGAACTTTTAATTACCGTAGAAGAAAGTTAAACAGCAAAGGAAAAATATGAGAATGAGCGATCATTCCAGGCTAAACTCCCTTCCCTTTGAGAAGTGTACCTGAAGATAAACCAGTCACTTAAAACTGAACTTCACGTTTTGTGTAATATTAAAAAGAATCTTGAACAAGTAAATGAAGTCTACTTAAAGGAAAAAATACAATGTACAGAACGTAAGTTAATTATAATAAAAAAAGGTAATCCCGACTCAAAAAGAAAGGAGTAATGCCAGTCACGAGAGAGACAAGAAACATCCATGATACTCTTCAACACAAGAGTACATAGAGTAGAACAGAAAGAGACGAGAGAGAACAAAAAGTCTTCCAACTCGGGTGGAAAATTTATTTCTCTCCGAGGAGACTGGATTTACACCAGAACCTGAGTCTTTCCATGTCCTTCTAAGGGAGACTTTGAATATCTTTAGTAACATCAAGTTTCGGTAGAGCAGATTGCTCTCCTGTAAGTTCACACGTCTTGGGTTTCGGAGTTCCAGAGGAAAATTCTACCTGTGAAAAGATGTAAGTTCACTGTGCTAGATTGTTCAAAAGGGTATTATTTTATATGTGATCGGCCAGCGGTCCACCAAAACGTATATTCTGACAGGGCAGATGTGGACTAATGATAACTAGTAGGTGGCGAGTAGGTTCATCACAGTATTGGGAGTGAGTCCGTATTTGGCGCGAGAGCCCGCGTACGGGCCATGGCCTACCAGCAGCGTCGTGGCCATGGGTTAAGATATCTCCACTCTGTATTCTGGTCTTCTCAACCTGAGAAGGAAGTTTTCTCATCGTTACACAGTAACTTATACTGGGACATTGCAAGGAAAACGCACACTATAATCTTGCCCGACCGGGAATCGAACCCGGGGTGCGGTCATGGAAAGTGAGCCCACCGACCAATAAGCTAAACCGCAGTATTGATAGTAATAGACTAATTATTATTGATTGAGTCACAACAGCATTGAAATATATATATATATATATATATATATATATATATATATATATATATATATATATATATATATATATATATTTCAATGCAATAATATAACAAGCTCGCGGCCAGCTTACTAGTTTGCGGGCACAGCGTCCTGAGCAACTGGCGCGAGCTATTAAAGTAACGGTTGTACAAATGTTCCGGAGCGGTACATCACTGGATACATACCTGGCCCATAACAGTCTTTTGAAAAAGGCAGTTGGCCATTTTTTCTCAAATTTAGCTATATTAATTCCCATTTAGTTTACCAAAGCAAAGAAATGATCCATTAAATTTTAAGAATACATCAGTCAGATTTCAAATGATCAATTAAGAGTAAAATTCTGAATCGAAGTATCTGTAGATTTCGTAATATTTTTACGTAAGACAGAAATACTTGCATTAACTGCCTAAGTCCAGGTTAGGAAGTTTAAATGATGAAGATTCTTCTCTGTGGGAAGAGGTGCCCGTCCGGAAGCGAGAATTGAAGGACTCACTAGAACAAGGGGCTATCCCACACTGACGTAGCTCTGAGATAGTGAGGGCGTCCCTCATATCACTCAATACATCACTCAATATCACTCAATACACCTGAACGTCCCTCATATCACTCAATACATTTTTGAACTTTTAAACACAGTACTCTTGCATATACGTTTATATTGGATTTAAATAATATATCACACTAAAAGAATAATATTTGAATTTTGTTTAATGCTAATAACTCAATTTCACAAAAAATGTGGGATGGCCCCTTGTTCTACTGAGCTCGTCAATTGTTAACTAATGAACACTTGTTAATATATTTCACTTTATTGCTAGATACCTGCACCGTTTTTAAATGTGCTTTTGCTGTAATTGAGGAACAATTGAAAGAAAAAATATTGGAGCCGGTTTTGAGAACAAAAATTTAAACTACCTTTACTGCAATCAAAAATTACACGAAATCTACTCATTTTTTCAAGTAATTGTATGTCTAGCATAAATTACGCAAAAACGACTCGTTCTAAAACAAATTAATCAAGATATTATTTGAAAATGTTTTTTAGAATAGGTTACAATAATTAAACGATGTGGCTTACGAAATTGTCCAGTTTTCTTCATACTGGTATGTCACATTTCATATACCTGGCACATACTGATCCATGGAATAGTTTCTGAAGAGAGACGTAGTTTCTTAAAGAACGCTCTTTTATTCTTCTCTTTATTTCCAAGTTAATGGAGGTGTATCCAATATCTTATAATTTCATAGAAAGGACATTGTTTTCTTTCATTGCGAGCAAAAAGGCAGAAGGTCTTACAAGCTTTTTTAAAATATTTTGATGCAAAATGTTCAAAATTGGTTATAATATCATATTCATAAGACTTAATCCAATTCTCATCTCTTCGCAAAATTTACTGCTAAGAACGCTAGGAAATTTTCTTACGTTATTGTGGGTTACAGGATGATATCTCGGCTGGTGTGTGATGTGATAATGTGATAGTCATAATTCCCAAAATTTTATATTTTATGAGGTAGACGCATCGACCATTTGAAACTGTGAAACAATTTGAAACTATGCTTTCACTAATCACGAACTTTTATCTAAAAACTATTTAAAATGAATGCAAAATATAGCTTCATCATTCACTCTGAGCCGCTAACGTTGTTTTCTTACATTTCCCAACCACTTATCCTTCAGCGGTTTCTCTTTAGACAATTTAAATGGCGAAGTAGGTATGAGACGCACTGCAATATTCTCGTTCGTAACCAAAACCATCACACACGAACCTATTTCAGTAACAAAATGAGAAATTTAGGGAACTTTTCAATTAACGTTTTGGTTAATTTTCGTTTTTGTGCAATGGAGATCTTTCCGTGCGAGTTAAAAAAAAAACTATATTTTTCAGTATTTTCTTGATTTTTCGGACCCCACATATCTCGATCCAAATCAGGCTTTCGCAATATCGGTGAGAATTGAACTCTTTTTGAATGTGGAGATTTACGGGCGGAAATTTTCCATGGTTTTTGACAAAATTTGATTTCTAATATTTCCAAAAATTCACCATTTCTAGTTCCCAATTACTAAAAAACTAATGGATTTTCAAAAAACATCATTAGAGCAACTTTGAGTAAATTATATTTGCAGAGAAAATCTTTACCTTCAATATTGTAGTTATCGGAAGACGCCGAAACAATTTCAGGCTGTTGAAATTTCCGAAATTTCAGAGTTATCAGTAAAAATTGGACACTGTGCCACCATATTAATTTTTTCCACTCAATTCTTACCAGACTTTTTTAAAAATTGAAACCATTTTTGATAATTTTTTGAAAAATTCCATCGAGCGCCATGTAAAGTACCCCCCCAAAAAATTAAAGAATGTTCTTCAAAATCAGAGAGCATTGAATGATGTCAGATCGACCGGGGAGTATTCAGTTTGAAATATATCCTACAAATATTTTAATCGCTAGTGCCACAGACAGACGGACAGGTAGAAGGGAGGACGGACCGATGGACGGACATTTTGAAAACTAGTGATGCTACAGAATGACACAAGCTTTCCCATACTAGTTCGTTTACTATTCTCCTTTGTCTGAATGAAGGTTTTGATTTAGCCCTACCCTCTTCACAGCTGCCCTCTATCGCCGGAAAAGGTAGTTTTTTTTTCATATTCAATTTTTCGTTCTCCTAATGGTAGAACTGAAACTGACTTTAAGAATATTATAGAAGAGTAAAACTTGCTATTAAAGTTTTCATTGAAAAATTTACAGCTGAGCGTTTGAGAAAATGTCCTCTGAGCGTTTCTGACAATGCACATTTTGACGCTAATTTCACCCAATACTGTTCAGCTTTCGAGAAAATTCATAAGAAATTATTGCAAGTATTTGGTCTAATGGAAGAACTGCAACCGCTTTTATGAATATTATAGAAAAGTAAAACCTCTTATAGAAATTATCATTCAAAAATTTGCACCTTTTTTTAGATAATGTCGTTTGAGCCTTTCTGAAAACGCACATTTTGAAGCTAATTTCACCCAATATTTTGAGTTTTGAAAATTCATAAGAAATAATTTAATGTAATTGTATTCACCATTACAATAACGTAAACAAATTGCTGGTATTGCTGATAAATATTAAAAACGTGATGAATATTTTGGAAACAATTTGTTTGTGCAATTAAAAAAAGAAACAAAAAGTTCCATCGATATGACATTGATGTCAGGCTGTTTAGTCCATTTAGCACTATCTATTCAAAACATGTCAAGAAAAAATTGGAGTCGTTTCCGAGAATATGGCTCACAGACAAGCGGACAGACACACTCACAGACGGACAGACGCACTCACAGACGGACAGACACACTCACAGACGGACAGACACACTCACAGACGGACAGACACACTCACAGACGGACAGACACACAGACGGACAGACACACTCACAGACGGACAGACACACTCACAGACGGACAGACACACTCACAGACGGACAGACACACTCATAGACGGACAGACACACTCACAGACGGACAGACACACAGACGGACAGACACACTCACAGACGGACAGACACACTCACAGACGGACAGACACACTCACAGACGGACAGACACAATCACAGACGGACAGACACAATCACAGACGGACAGACACACTCACAGACGGACAGACCCACAGACAGGCGGACACACAGACGTACGGTCACACAAACGGACAGGCAGACAGACTGACAGACTGATGGACGTTTTGAAAAAGAAGAAGCTACACTTTCGGTGTCGTATTTCCGTAGTAATCTCGAAATTGATTTTCCGCTGCATTACATAACGTTCTCTACACTGCGAATAATTCTCCGCATATTTGTAGTACACATAAATTAATGAAACTGTAAACAAAAGCTATAGAATTCCCTGCCTCCTCTTCCAATTAATCAGGAATTTACGTTCTGCACCTTACTGTACACCAGAAATTTTCGCTCACATCCCGATACAAGTTTCTGTACAATTTCGATGTTTCACATGCCTCAATGCATTGTATAACATACTAACTGGCTACTTATATTTAGTCAGTCGAACAACATTGCGAGAAAACAACATTATTTCCAAGGTTCTGAAAGTTTGCAAAGATTGATTAGGACGCAAGTAGCTGCTTGTAATCGACAGTATGATTATGTCTCGCGTGTTTTATAAGAATGGTGTTGACGCATCGTGATGCTTCGTTTTACATTCGCGGGTGGGAAAATTTTTTCTTCTGGTGACCTTCTAGAAACTGCCCTAACTGGTTCTGGCTATAGGAGGTTCAATCCTGGTAGTTCTCAAACACATTTCTTTATACTTGTATGCAAGCGTTTCCTCAGCTTTTACCGCAAAAACTAACGCTCTTTTCTTTAAGCCTGACAATTGCGCCGGCTGTCATTTACTGTCACTACACTTTTGCTCATAGACATTTAATGGTCCCCAAGAAAATCGATAAACCTATTTTTTGCAATGCACTGCTGTTGAGAAAGAACGTAATATTAAATGGAAAATAATATTAAGTATATGAAACAATTGATGTAAGGTATTTTAAACGCTTTTATTTTTATTTAATGTGAGAAACAACACTCGTCTGAGTCTGTGTCTGATAGTCATGGCGATGATAAACGCTATATTTTAAAATTGCAAAGACAAGGGATCATCTCTGAATTTGTTCTATGTGACAAGGGGAACGATGAGAACCTGATAGTAATGAAAGTCAGTTGACCTCAATGTTAATATCCATATTTTTCTCGCACATGCTCGCACTTGCTAACGTGAGAAGAGAAAGTATTGTAATCGTGCGCCGGAAAACGGCGAATTTTCAACACAAAACCTCTTATTGCCAGGCTCTGGTAACGAAAATCCAGTCGCTAAAAATATTCCTCTAACACGTGGTGTAGCCAGAATCCCTATTGTGTGCGTATGTATATTAGCAGTATATCTTCTTTAATGACAAAGAAAACTATGCACGAGAATTTTTTCCATAAGAGGCTGCATTAATTTAAACTTCTTTTATTAGGCCGGTAAGGAGCGTATTGTTTTTACCGTCTTGAAGAACAGAGATTTTAATTTCATTTAAAGTATTTTTGGGGGTATCTCGATACTATTTATATACAATTATACAATATTATGAAGGCGATTGCTTCCTCTGTTAATATCGATATTATTATTTATTCCGTTACTCTGCTATGCTCATAACTTCTCTCAATGTTAAATATTCTTTTATTAATTTCACTTTGAATTTTAATAATAGGTTTCGATATACGACATTTTACTTCTTATCTGTTGCATGTTGACGTGTAATTCTATACAGAAACACGATTACTGGAAGTTCTATGGCTTCAAACAATAATTGAATTGATGACAACTAATAATCAGCCTTTTCTTTTCTCAAGAATTAAAAAATTTAACATTTATTATAACGTTTAAACAAATTTTAATGAGCTCATTAATGAAATTATTAACTTTTTTTCTCTGTACAAACATTAAGGTCCCGTGCGGCTTTGAATAAAGTTCGTAAGCTTACTGCAACGACTTATCAGATGCACTTCTCGGATTAATGTTGTATATAGAATGTCCTCGATCCCTATCCTCGTTCCTGTTGGTCACTAGAATGAATTAAAAATTGTTTCGTAGTATCCTCAACTACTTGGTACTTTATAAGATTTGATAATTTCCTTTAATGCAAAACGCGACTCGCCCTAGCTGTGCTTCGGATGAAACACCTACGCGCGACTATCTTCAGTTAACGTATTGGAAATTCCTCCCATCTACGGAGCTATCCTATTATGAATCTCTTCGAAACACGAAGTCTATTTCAATTGAAGTCCCAAATTACAATTACAACTTTACCATTTTAATTCAATGCGAATAATTACTTCGGCTTCTTACTCTGCACAATACCATGCCATCAAAATGAATCACATGTTACTCACTTCAATATCATTTAACTAATACCCAGTCTATGTTGAAAAAATATTCGTACCGCACCGATTGCTTTCGATGTGTTCACTTCGGTAGCTTTCCAGAAGGTGAGTCTGCGCTTTCTCAAAAAATCACGGCTTTCAATTCCCTCCCCATACTTTCTCATGTAATGTAATGTCTCCAGGGCTGGATCTCTCCAAATGAACAGCGCTATGACACCAAGAATGGAATACTACACTTTGTTTATTGGTTGCCCTAACAACGTATATTTTTGATTCCGGAGTCTGCATACAATACCATTATTATTGACTTCTGATGCCGAATTTCCAATTCAAATTAAACCCGGCGTTCTTGGCTTATCACAGAACATACTACCTTTTAAGTTTTATTTTCCTCAGCTTCGTTGCAGGCGGTGTAAATAATATATAAAAAGGCGACAAAAATTAACTTCATATTACAAAGCGTAGAATATTAGTAATTTAATTAATTTATTAGCATTAGAGTTATTTATTAACTGTGTATGATGTTCTATGACTAACCAATATACAAGTTGAAATGTGAATACAGATGGAAATAACGATACTTCGTAGAGAATGTTGTTTTAAAGAATACTGAAAGAGAAGTAAGTAAACCAGAAAAAGTTGCAAATCTCTTCAACCAACACTTTTCTAGAATTGCGGTTAACCTCACGAAGAGACTAAAACCACAAAATTCAACATCATACGATTCCCAAAAAATTTTCGACACGATGTTTATTTCCGAAACTTCTTACAACGAAGTCCTCAGAATTGTCAGTAAACTAAGATATTGATATTCATCTGGTTTAGATGAATTTCAGGATTGTTTATAAAAGACTTGGGCACCTGCCATTATACACCCATTAACTCACATTTTCAATGCTTACAAATGCACAGGAATATTTCCAGATATTTTCAAAACAGCAAAAATTAAGACTTTTTAAAAAAGGGAACAAAAATGAAATTTAAAATTACCGGCCAATTCCTCTTTTGTCAGTTTTCTCAAAAGTATTAGAGTCTTTTCTATACGCGAATGGAAACTTTATTCAGGAAAAACTACTTTCAGACTAAGAACTCGGTTTTAGAAAATCAAAATCCACAGAAACTGCCATTTTTTTCTTAAAGCTGTTGCTTTATCAATGGATCAAAATGAAGAACCCACTGGAATATTTTTAAATATTTCGAAAGCTTCTGACGTTATTAACCATATCATCTTGCTCTTAAAATTACCTTCATATGGAATTCGTGGTATTGCCACAGATTGGATAATCTCGTACCTTCAACATCGATCTCAAAGAGTAGAAATACCATTCTGGCACGAAAGGACATTATTTACTTATCTTTCCAATTCTTTGCTAATTGAACGTGGGGTCCCACAAGGTTCGATCTTAAGTCCTATCCTCTTTCTGTTGTACGTAAACAATATGGCCTCGTCTATTAAAAGTGGAAGAACATTTCTGTTTGTTGATGACACGAATGTTCTTTGCAAAAAAGAAGCAATAAATAACAGAATTTCAGAAGTTTAAAATTAATTTCATAATAAATTAATAGTTAACAAAGGAAAAACTGTTTCAACTGTTTTTATTTCAAATCAACAATCGCATGCTCCTTTGAAAATGAACAATATGCAATTAGCTAATGTTAAGGGAACAAAATTTCTAGGTCTCAATTCAGTCAAACCTCAAATGGAATGAATAAAAAACAGAATAAAACTCTAAATTAAGTTCAGAATTAAACAATAAGTTATGTTATGCATTCAGAATTCTTTCAAATTCACTCAACCTTCAAGCAGCTCGTTGCGTGTATTTCGCAAATGTACATTCCCGTCTAAGATATGGCATAATATTCTGGCGAAGCTCATCCTGTAGTACCCGGACAATTAGATTGCAAAAGAAAATTATCCGAATAGTGAAAAAATGCCATCCTCGTGATCCTTGTAAGCCTCGTTTCATTGAGCATGGAATCTTACTATTGCCTTGCTTATTTATTTACGAATCTGTATTATTTGTCAAAACTTAACCTGGGAACATACTTTCATGTAATACTGATATTTATAATTACAATACACGTAGAAAATCATGTTTATCAACAGCTCACTACAAGAAATCCACAGACAATACATGTACGTTACTTTACAATGCATTGCCAGGTGACATTCAACAATTAACACCGGTACACAAATTTAAGTTAAAAGAAAAATATTTTCTGCTGCACAATTGTTTCTATACAATTAGAAACTATACTGATCATCAAAAAGAAAAATAATATTTATTTAAACAAAACAATCTTATAGGATAATGAATTAGTATTCCTTTTTTACTGTATAATGAAAAAAATGCTTAATATGCCTGTTACGTGTAATGTGCTTCAGCTTACTGTTCAATGGGCCTCATCTCGATCGGGTTTTTGTCCAGTTTCCCTAGTCCATTCAGCAAATGCTGAAATGGCCCCTTGATTTGCTTCTGGACGTAAATATAGCTTCACTACACGCACGTTTTGTTGAGCTCTTTTTTTGCTTGTAGTGGTAGTAGAGCTTAGGGTGAATTACTATTTTGTTAGCCATGCAGAAAAATCAAATCTGCAGTTCATTTACTGTTACAAATAAGTTTTCTACAACTCTGGAACGAAAATGTCTTGTTTTTGAAATGATGATCTCGCGCTTTTTTAATTATTATTATTATTATTATTATTATTATTATTATTATTATTATTATTATTTTCTTCCTTTCTCATGGCGAATGATCTTGAGTTCTGGCAGAACATGAAAAACCATACCAGGTTGCACCCAGCTTCCTAAGGTGTAAATTCGGTGATCTGATTGGTTCTACAACACCTTTTGCAAAATGTGCGCCGTACCATACAGCACAATATCCGGAATTTTGTGTTGCTTACTGCAGCCTGGGATCTTAGCCATCTTTAGGAATGAAGCCCAGGGCATCTATTATTACTAAGACAATCTCTTCTCTAACATTCCACATTCGACTGACCTCGATTGCAAGATCTTTGTATTTTAGATATTGCTCAGCAGACTTTGCTGTTACATTTCCATCACATGGGACAGCTACATCAATGAGGAGGTATGTTTTCTCTGTTGTACTTGGTATCACTATATCTGTTTTGTTAGCCATTATAGTCCGATCTGTGTGAACTTGTTGATCATACAAGATGGTGTTATGCCCAGCTGTTGTTACTGGTTTAGGTGTGTGGTTATAATAATAATAATAATAATAATAATAATAATAATAATAATAATAGTAATAATAATAATTGTAATAATAATAATAATAATAATTATTATTATTATTATTAACCTTTCTTCATTCTTCAACTTCATTCGTAAAATTGTTAGGAAGGGATTCTGAAACTCAAGGAAATTGTATCAGTCAAATGTATTCCTGTTTGTTTCATTTGTCAAAGTAAGAAATGATTGCTGCTCCTAACAATCGAAATAATGCAGATATGCATCACAGACGCGTTGTTTGAATTGGACGTTTTCAAATAAAAGCTGAGGGGTTAGTAGCGCAGAAAATGCAATATTTTAATATTACGTAGCTGTTTCCCACAACGCGAGAAAGTATGTGATGTTGTTGCACCACTCGTTTCTACAGATATATTAAATTTTACAGGTGTATACAGGGTGATTCAGTCCTCGTTGATAATACGCTGAGACCTTATCACACATGTAATGTACAATTTGCCAAAGTTGAATACTCTTCATCGTAAGTCATAGGCTTCCGCGGCCAGAATCGTGAAGATTATCTTGGCTGTCCGGGCGACGCCGCGTTGAAAGCAGAATTGCCAACGTTTCGATAATCTTTTTCGCGATCTTCTTCAGGGCTGGTCTGCGCCGGGGTGGTCTGCGCTGGGGTTTATATTTGGGTGGGAACCAAGTACGATTGGCTCAAACAGTCGGCCAATTGCAGCTGGAGGGCTGCCCGTCAACCGCGGGAAGCGGTCGAGTCGGGTGGCGCGGCGCGTGATCGGACGGCAGGGGGCGGTCGGGCGGGAAGCTTCTGTGACGCGTACAACATTGCCGGGTTGTACCTTCATTTCCGCCGCCACGCTTTCCATGCGTCTTCAACACGATTCTCGACTTCGTTACCATAAACGAGGTTTTATTACCCCCCGGCTCCGAAAGCGTAGAGAGTATCGTAGTTATAATATTCAGATACTGAACGCCTCTTAAACTCTCTGGTACGAAATAAGGGCTGAGGATAAATTCATCCACAATGCCAAACGATACATTTATAAAAAATCGCTCTTAATGAGCTACACTAGGTGCAACATGCGGATTTTCCTTGACCCTCACAGGCAAAGTTGTGTTGTTGAGGACAACATTAATTTGCCAGATCTTGTAAAACATGCTTCACCAATAAGAACGAAATTCCTGGGTATCTTTGCATTTGTGCAGGAAATAACTAGAGAATTGAAAACGACGTAGTAAGTGTCTACTGCGCAAATGCTGCACCAGCTGGAAATGGAAAAGTCGTAATCTCTCCGCTTGAATTGTTCGCCATACGAGGGACTGTGAAGCCTTGACCTCGCGCGCTATTTGCCTTGTGCTCGCTTCCGGGACTTCTCAGATAGTTTAGCAATTGAGTGTTCCAGAGTTTCCAAAGTTAAACGTAATTAATTACAAAACTAAACGATGAAGAAGATC
Organism: Teleogryllus occipitalis; assembly: GCA_011170035.1. Taxonomy (NCBI): domain Eukaryota; kingdom Metazoa; phylum Arthropoda; class Insecta; order Orthoptera; family Gryllidae; genus Teleogryllus; species Teleogryllus occipitalis. The sequence continues at coordinate 172,186 of BLKR01002222.1, forward strand.
ATCTTGGATGTCCGGGTGACGCCGCGTTCACGCAAGAGGAGGCCATTTTGAACACTTGTAGAGCCCCTGTTACACGAATTGAACATGCGAAATTTTGGCTGTGTAGCAAGTATGATAAATTCTCCTAAATAACACTTAAAATAGTTTTTCTCTCTTATTTCATATTCGTTTGGTAAGTTGGCAATAATAGCCACAGGGAACAATATTTAATGTAATATTTGGGATTTTGCAAAATATGATCAATGACAACTTTTTTTCAAAATTTTCAATAGCGTATACACAGTTCCCGTTTACACTCATGAATAACTTAGTGTACTCTATCACTGAGTCTCGTACGAGCAACGATGACTGAATCATCGTGTAAATAGTCACATTAATTTCCATATATGAGGATTTTGTTTTTTCTTCCAATGCGCGCATTTCGTCCCAATTCAACACACTGTGCGGCGCGGCGTAAAAACACTCCATTTGTCAATAATATTGTTACGGGCAATATTTTTATTTATGAACTCGTTGCCTCACGCTCGTGATCATCGTCTGAAAAATTCTATATAATTCCATTTAGAGAAATAAAAGGTATGGTTTTGTCTGCAACAAAACGGTCATAGTATAATGTTTCTTTAGTGACTCTTGCAGGCATTCGTTTTCGCGAAAACATTTCAATATATGCAACGGTTTTAGGAGATATTGAAGATAATTTTAGGCGAGCCACATGAACAGGAGTACACATAGTGGACTCTTGTAAAAGACTCAAGGACGAGCAAAGAACATCGAGGGCAGCTCATAAACATTTTCTCTTCGCATTGCACAGACTGTGCTAGTAATATTGCTGTGTAATGAGGGTCGCACACGTAAAGGATATTTCCTTCATTCGAGGTGACTTCCACTCCGGGTTGTTTTTCCCAAGATTGCAATTACAGCCCAAGGAAATCAGACAAAATGACTTGATTCCATGACCTGGACTTTTTACCTCTTTCATATGGCAATTTCATTACAATGAGTGTTGTATAACAACTAGAAGAAAATACCTGTAAAGGGTAACTTGAACAAATTATTCCACATTGTCTAGAACCCTGTCTAGATCCCCCCCCCCAAAAAAAAAAGCCTTCCCTCGGTAAAAAGTTTACATTTTCTTGTTAAATATCATGAATTATGAAGTTGCTATAGTTGTTAATTACTTTTATTTGAATTATTTATTCATTGCATGCAACTTTCAAAATACTTTAGCTTAATTTCCAGTATTGTGCGTAGTTGTATTAATGCTGAATGATGTAGTTTTTACTTTACGAATTTCTTCGTAAGAAGAGAGAGTTATGTAATTGTGCGCCGGAAAACCGCGAATTTCCGCCAGAAAAACTCTTATTGCTGAGCTCTGGTTACGTAAAATTGGATAAGTCCTCTCGCTAAATTAGAAAAAATCCTCTAACATGTAGTGTAACCATAATCTATGTTTTGTTCGTTCTTCGTACCGTTCGTTCTTCGTATCGATTGACGGCAAAACGTCCGACCGTCCGTCCGTGATCAACGCTAGCGCCGAAACAGCCATTCAGTCATTTTTTTAAATTGTAAAGGTTATAGTTTATTTTCAAATTCCAATTGAATGGCGCAGGTCATTTAAAAAATAATTACGTACTAGGAGATCCCATATGTCTGATTATGGACTTTACTATGCTAATCTGGCTTTGAAAACGGCCATTACAATCATGTTGACGTTACGAGCGAGAAACATTAAATGATGCATGAAGCCTGTAAAAAGCCTTTCCAGCAATTTTTATTAATCACAATTTAGCAATTGCAGGATGTTGTCTAACTTGAGAGTTACTTCTATATGCTATTATATCATGCATAGACTTCGGACGTTTATTTTTCCTGTAGCCAAGTTTTTCATTTTGCAACGTGTAAATATTAGTTAAGCTCTTGGATTGACGATGAAGATATTTACGATGATCTTCTACGGAAATATTTTCTTTATTCTCTATAATCTTGTGTCAAACCTCCAGATTATTCTAAAAATTATAAAATTTGACGATATTTGCACAAATAATTTATTCCTACTTCGTTACATGCATGTTCAATGTTTATGAACTTAAATATGTTTAAACCGAGATCGGTGGCTCAGTGCAACAAATGATGTCAGTGCAGTGCCTCTGACCGGGAGGTTCTAGGTTCGAGTCCCGACGGCGGTAGGATTTTCGACACTAGCTTGTGAGCTAGGTCGAATTCAGTCGCTGTCTGGAGGAGAATTCTAGCGGCCGGCTGATCTATAGTTTACCGTGTTTCTCCGATCAATACCAGGCGAATGCCGGACGCGCGATCTTTCCTTCCTCTTCCTTGTCCTATCCTCACCCTTACACTCACACTTACACTAAGATGCACTACCACACATGCCGGGAGACCGGTCGGGGAATTAGAACTTGTCCCGGCTGGGGCGGTGCCCGACAGGGGGGAGATACCTGGACGGGGACAACGACGGTAGGTCCGCGCCGGGTCTCGCCTTCCAATGAGGGAAGATCACCGTCACTTCCCGATGAAAAACATGCTCTACACTTATTGGACTGACCTCATCAGTTGACGCACCCGGAATCAGTAATCAATCAATCAATCAATTCAAAATGTTTAATAACATAGCAAATTCAGTTGATACGCTTATATGGATATTTTATCAGTTCGTTCTCAAATAACACTTTTGAATACGAAATTCTCTGAAAAGAATAGGTTTGCCATTCATTTTCCTTACATTGTCATGATCTTGATAAACATCCCGTCACATTGCTTCGAAAATCTCTTAGTGCATGTGCAATGCCAAGTCTCGATAAGTGTTTTCCCAGCCATTCCAAAGGATGGCTTCACCCCAGTTTTTTTTACTACACCCTAGAAAAGTTTGGTGGACAAAGACCCCATAAAGTGAGGTTAGATGATAAAAAATACGCACTTAAATTGCAAATATCAATAATAATCAAACCATTAGAATATTTTTCGTTTAATTAACTAATCATGCTTATTAATTCCTCGAAAATCGTTGATTACCACAACGTTTATTGCATGCGTGCAATTAAAACTTCTCTGTGCTATTAAAACTCCACAACTACCAATCAGAAATCAGAAAAATTATCAAAATCGTCCAATCATGTCTAACACAGACATAGCCAAGGCATTTCCAGCCGGCCATGAAACATGAACATAAATGTAAATCAAAGATTTCGTACGTCGAAAACATACATAAAAAAACGATAAAATCAAACTATTAACGAATAAATATTACTACTCTTTAGACAATCATTTTAATATTTCTAGTACAATAAGTTAAATTAGAAACTGTTACCCTACTCGGACTTGACATCAATTATCTTAACCCAGAAGTCGCTTAATATTGCACAGATATGTTAACTTCACCTATTCGAACATGACAGCACAGGAAAAGAAGTGGTTTTGGCAAAATTTCAGTATTCGTTTAACAAAATAAATTAAATTATTTATAATTTAAAATATCGATATTTTTCTTGACATTTCGTAACTTCTTCAAAATAAAAAAAATTGACCATAAGTATGTTGGTTTGACACTAGCTGATTAATGGATCAACAAAATATTTAACATGAATAAATGTGTTACGTGTTAAACATATGGTCTATAAAATATATAAACGTAAGTTGTATTTACCGTTCTGAAAAGTACGCCAGCAAAACTTCTGAGTCAAAATTGAATAGTCTTTCTCCTTTCCAACATTAACTCCTTTCCAATATATCCTCTCACACATGCCCTTACTTTTCTTGCGAAGTAAGGTTTTCATGGTTTTGTCATCTTCTTGTAATATTTCACCGTAATATGTTAAATATTTTCAAAAATTATTCTCTAAGACACTACAGTAATCATAAATAAACACTGAAAGACCGACTAAAATAGGCCTTGTTTAGAACTAATATGACGTTATCAAATAGATGCCGCAAATGGTAAAGATAAGCTTAAATTTCTCAAAATTAAAATTATTCTTAAATGGAATCGAAAACATATAGAACGTATCACATGGATAAAAGAGCATAATTGCACTCGTGGTAAATAAGCAAAATTGCTTCTATCGTCGGTCGTTTTCTTGAACATACTACTCATGCAATTATTCCCCTCTTTATTCACTCTTTTACATAATTACTATTACTACTTAACATGGTTTAATAATTATAATTATTAAACCTTGAAAAAAATTAGAGTTATATAAAGCCTTTATCTATATATTAATGGGAAGCACGATTTTAATGTACATTTCGCGAGAACAATTGGCTGGACAAATTGGAATGATTTGGTAGTTAGAGGAAAGGAAATCCAGAAAGTAATTTAGAGGTGGGGGTAATTTCAGTTAGGACACCCCATTAACATCTTTAAAATATGTTTTAAAAATTAACAATTCTTATTAAGTTGAAATTAGAAAATGTAAGAGTATATTCAAAACGAAAATACTGTTTTGGAAGAGATGATGTCTATAAACGATAATTATTTTAAATAAATTGAAAAACATTACAAACCTGTCATTGGGTTAGAGGAGCGTGTCCTCCATGCTCCCCCCGAATCTGCCATGGAACAGGCACATGTCTTCTCCGCATTTACGGAGATTCACACCATCTAGGTGAGGCTGTCGATCCGGCAGGTTTCCGAGCTGAAATTGTAAATAAATGAATGACAATAGCGCCTAAACCGTACACAAGTTTTTCAGAAAAATTAATATTCCCCAGTCAATCAAGGTCTTGTCGCGGCTCCTCAAATTTGATAAGAACCTTTTTATTCCTGGGAGGGAGGTACTTTATATGACACTCTTAGACAGTATACTAAAATACTTTTTGCAATGGTGAATTTGTTTAAATTTTTTGCATTTTCGAAAATTAACATGTACTTTTTAGAGATACGTTAGCGCACTTTGCAATTAAACTATTGAACCACCTGTCGGCTGAATGTTTGGCGGCCTGACCGCAGAAACCTGCGTTCTCTATTTAATAGATCAGCAGTTTACGAGACGAGTTGATTTGCGAATTCATTTGTGGGTCCGTGAATTGGTCTCGTAGTGAAGTAATCCGTCGCTGGTCGGAAAAAATGCAAACGAGTTCGAGTGTGCGAAATTCCAAACCGTCCTCCTAAAACCAAACACAGGTGTTTAATTTATATGTGAAATCCAAAAATAATACACAAGACTATTTGAAAGAGTGAAAAAATCAAGAGATGTCAATATATGTATCTTGACATGGATAAATGCAATTATAAAATTAAAATCAACTAACAATAGGTATCTAAATAACTCATCAATATATTTGCTCACATCTTGTTACCATAAATATAAATATCTGCTTACATCGATTTCATTAGTGTAATTAACTTTAATAAAAAATACAGACCAACTTGATACGTTGTTATTGGAGTGCTTACAATTTACCACACCCTTAAATTTTCTGACCAGTAATCAGTTAAAACTTCCTGCGTAAATCAGTGGTTTCGATCTCGTGTATCCAGTAGCAAGTTCGTTTCCCGATTGCCTTTTGTTCACCAGCGCGCGATGCCTTCAGCATATGTGAACGGGCACACCCACCCGACGAAGGCCTTGAATTCAGAACCTGAGTTTTGACCTTTCGTAGCAACAAATTTCCTTTTCATGAGAAATTGGTTTTGTCTTATCATCTGAAGTTCACACATAAATTTCCTTTTCATGGATCTTCTGTAGTTCCACAAACTCCATTTATAAGAATACGAAAATGTTCAACTGAATCTTGTAAATACCGTGTTTTTAAATAAACATACTTCATTTCTTTCAGTTAAAAACTCAAGATCTTTGCCACTCAGCCAGCCCTTTCGTTGTCGGACAGTCGGCCATTCCGCCGGTCATTTGCTCTGTTGCCGGTCAAATTGCCCGTCTACAGGTCTGTCTGCCCGCCTGCCTGTCGGACCGTCTACCTCTGCCTGCTCCACAGTATGTCTGGCTGCCCCCTGTCCTGCCCGTCTGTCTATGAGTCCGTCCGTCCGTCCGTCCGTCCGTCCGTCTGTCTGATATCTTCTCATTAGACTGTGTTATTGGATGGTGTGAAGGACGTTTAAGAGAATTGCATACGACTCACGTTCGCAGAAAACACTGTATTATTTTTCGAAAATGGAAAAATCTCAATATTTTTTTCTGTTTCTTCCAAATCTACAATTGTGAAGATTTCTCAATATTAACATATTATAATATATTTCTCGATACTAATATTTTCTTACAGTATCTGGCATTGGACTTAACAATGAATCGTAGTAACTGATAATGTTATACTCCCCTTCAAAAATCCCCATCTAATGGCATTGTATGTTACCTCCATTCGGGATATGAACTGGTAATATTGCAATTTCAAAATTATAATCGCCGTAAAAAATACTTGGAAGGCATTGATGAGGCAAGTAGAGTTTAGTACACAGATTCTTTTACGATTTTTGCTAATATGTACAATAATGCAATAAGATCACCTGTAAGCTTTTCTTCCGGGTTATTCTCTAATCCTAACATAAGATCATCCTCAATTAGTTCCAAAAATTGTCGCAAAATATTCTACAACGACATTTGATTCTTCCCCGGATTTGCTTAACATTTGCATATTTTTCCCCCTAATTTTTGAAGAGATTAAAACTCCACAGTCTGTTTTGTGTTTACTTCCACTTCTGTCATTGCTACATTAATCGTTTCGTATTCGCATCTAATAAAACATTAAAAGCCGATTATTTTGTATGTTTATGTGAAAAAGGTGTTAGTTATAAGAGTAAGTTCTGGGTCCCATTCATTTGAAAATCGGTATTAATATTGATAAATATAAAAATAGTATATTTAATTTATATATATACATATATATATATATAATATATTATATATTATATATATATATATATATATATATATATATATATATATATATATATATATATATATATATATATATATATATAAATCGTAAAAGCGCCAGTGCGCTTTTGCGTCTTTTCTGAGCCGTCGGGCGGCTGATTCGTTACGCACAACTACTGTCGCGACATCTCAGCGCCAAGCAAGAAAGGGGGGAAACTGTGTTTGTTTTCGCCAACGCTGACGCGGGTCTATCCCTGGGGATCTAGCTGGGAAGGGGGGCTGCGCAGTTTGGAAACTCTGGGAGGGACCACCTGTGTTTATTTACGAAAAGTGTGCGAGTGAGAGCGCCTCATGGAAAATTCCGCTCGACACACCGACGAAACGCAAGATATTATTGGACCAAATTTAAGTAAGACGTAGGAACCTTTTGCCAATAGAAGCACATTTTGTAAACATTTTGGAAACTTCTAGAACATTTGGGAAACTGAGGGGGGGGGAGAAAAGACTTGCGAGCGCTGGCATGCGCCGAGCAGCCAGATCAGAACGGTGGGAGAGATCCTAGTAGACGGAGCAGAAGGGTAGGAGAGGTGAGCGCTGAGGTGCGCTCAGCTCGCAGAGCAGTAGAGCCGGAGAAGGGCAGTGCCCCTTTTTGCTTTAAATTGAGGACGAGTAGTACCTCCTATTGCTCATTTGTCGAATATATTCTCTTTTGATCTCTGCCGATCACGCCCGCGTCGCCCGTCACAATTCACGCGATGAGTATAATCGCGTTGCTGGACACCTGAATCTTGAGCTGTCGTCGCTTTTGGTCGTCGCTTTCATCGTCGCCGTCACTGCGCCGCCGCTGTGGCCGCTGCCGCCGTCGCGTCGCCGTGGTCACGCTGCGCCACCGCAACCACCGCCGCCGACGCGGGACTCAAAGGGCCTTCCCCGACACCCACGGGACACGCCGCCTGGTGTGAGGTTCGGCGACCTGTAGAGGTTGCCCACCCCAGCGGACCTGCCTGCGAACGGTGACTGTGTTTTGATTGTCGAGCTGCGGCAAGATCTTCAGTGCGCCCTTCAGGCGCGACGCTTGTTTAAAGAAACTCTTATCAAGGAAGTGCTCGCCGCGCATTGGCGACTTCCTTACATTATTAAGTTCCCTGTAATACATTAGTTTTATAGCATAAAAAAATAGAAGTAATTATTCAGACCTTGATTTTTTGTATGCTTAAAATTTAAGTTTTTTCATTAAAGTCCATTTGTGTTCTCAATAATTTTATTTTAAATTCATCATCATTTTTTTTAAAATCCGTCCAACATCTACTCTTCTTTACTCTACATGCTTCCTGAGCTAGCCGGCCACACGAGCCCAGGTAAGCAAAGGTAGGTCTGGGAGACCTGGTTCGGTGCAACATATATATATATATATATATATATATATATATATATATATATATATATATATATATGTGTGTGTGTGTGTGTGTGTGTGTGTGTGTGTGTGTGTGTGTGTGTGTGTGTATTTTTCACGCTTCGTTTCTTTAAGAATTGTTCAAACGGTAGTTGAAGTGGACTGTGTTATACATCAATTGACCAAGGGCCATTTTGTGAATTTTTAGATTTTTGCACCAGGTTATGTGTGAATGTGTAAACTATCTAAAAAATTGTCTGACATTGAATTTTGTTTTTTGTCGACGGAATGCTAATTTGGACCCAGCGCCAAACTTCACCTTAATAATTATATTTTGCATCAGTTGACTACCGCCCAATCTCACGGTTTGTTTCACATCAGTTGAGTATGCCGCAAATGACCGTCGTTTGGTCACGTGACGCATTCTTTTGTTCCCGTCCGTGGTTTGATTTGCAGGTTATGCGTCATTTTATTTGTCAGAACTCAAATAAATGACAAGACTATCATCATTTACACTATAACAATTCTTCGTACCTTCATGTCACTGGTACTCACTACACTGTACACACACTTCGTACTTGCTGCCTTATAACTATTTACAGAATTCTTTTTGCCGACATAATTATCGTCCATTTCATTGGGTCCTTTTTATCTGGAAATATAACTAACTGTTTACTATACCCTACTATTTACAACATGACATATAGGAAAAACACACAAAACAGTAACAATATCATATACTACTATTTACAAAAAACTACTTCTTCCTTGGCAACACTATTTACCATTTGTCTAATCATTTGAATCGTCCTTATATTTTCGGGGAAAATTATTTCCTGACTTCTTTTGTTCAAATTTCCCATTCTTAGTTCTGTCCTCTTTTCCCCCTGGGCTATAATTTTCCGGATTCCCGTTGCTATCATATCCTTTCCCTTCTCCATTATTTTGAAGAGGGTTGCCACCGTTGTTATTCATTCGTTCATATTCCCCAGTTAATGTTTGGTCAAAGCGGCTTAATCTTTCGACCAAATCTTCAGAATTCCCTGGCATCGAATTCCATAGCAAATTATGAATCCGGTAGCAACTGACGAATAATAATTCTAACGATTTGTCGATGTCCGCCCTCTCTTCGCACGCTCTGAACGCTGCTATCTTCCGCGTCGCGAAATCACACATTGATTCATTCCGCCCCTCCGATACCTTTCCCCCATTAGTCGATATTTTAGTTCAAACTTGTGACCTTCGTTCCAGTACGTTTTTAGAAATTTATCTTTCCATTCCCTGTAATTCGTCGGTTCTGGAATCGAAGATGTCAGCCAATAGTGCGCCTTCGATGACATTGCTTGCTCAACCGCGTGCATTTTCAGCCTATCAGGAATGTTATTAATAGTAAAATAACTTTCTAGATTTCCTAAAAACGCCCATGGTTGTTCTCTTGTATCCCCGTGAAACTTTAAATGGCCGGGAATTGCTATGAACGCTACCGGAGTCACAATATTTCCCTGGGTACGTTCCATCATGATTTCGTTCTCTAATTCACGTATCTGATGCTTTAAAACCGCCATTTCCTTTTCGGTTTTATCATTTTCCATGACTTTAACGTTCTTAAACCTCTCTTTTATTTGAGATTCTATTTGGGAATCTGTATTTCCTAATTTTACTTCTATTTCCCCGATTCTGTGTTCATGTAGCTCTGAAGTCTTCTCCATCTGAATTATACGCGACTCGGCGTACGTCAACTTTTCGCATTGTTGGCGGTTCATGTTCTCTAATTTGTACACGTTTTCTTTTAAACCGGTTACTTCTGAATGACGTTTTATGCTAAGATTCTTCTGTTCCTGAGTAATTTGCGTGGTTAAACTACTCACGGATTCCATCTTTAAATAAATATTATTTATTTCGCTGACGTATCTCAACGCAACAGCGCCATTTCTCCCCGAATTTCCCCTTGCAAATTTTTAAATTCCTGTGTTAATTTTTCATGGTTTTTTTCGAAACGTTCATTCAATTCCGCCTCAATATTTTCTAACTTGACACTATTTTCTTCTAATTTAGAATTCATGTCCGCGTTTATGGTTACGAATTTAGCATTCATATCCGCCTTCATGCTATTCATGTCCGCCTTCATTTCTGCTAACATTTTGATAATTACATTACTGGGATCTTCTTTTACAGTCGCTACCTCTACATTATCTATTTCCGGTGGCACTATCTCTATCGATTCGCGTGCAGGTTCTGCATCAGCCGCCATTACGTCCTAGTTTTCAGATCGCGATTTCTTACTCCTAGTATCCATCGTAATTTCTCTACCAAAATTTTTAAATAAAACCCAACTATATTTACAATTGGACCCTTGACCACAATGAAATGGTTTGTCAATTTTTTTTTCTTAACTTAATAACCAATTTTCATGCCAATTCTGTGTTACAGATTCCTCCTGATCGATTTCAATATATTAACACAATTTATAACAAATTCAGCGCCAGTTATCGCGATATTTTTAAACATGCTGCAATTTGTCATAAATTATAACGAAATTCGCCCCACTTGAGGCAGCCATTTTTAAATAAGTTGCAATTAGTCATAAATTGTGAAGAAATTCGCCCCACGTTGGGCCGCCATTTGAAACAATGCCCATACACAAACTGCTTATAAAATTATTGGGCCTTTCGATGTAACCCGTTCCGAATTGATGTTTTAAATATGGGCCCCAGGAAAAGGTTACGTTAATATTATTAAAATTAATGCTTCAACCGTTATCTAAATAAAATCAATATCCGCTAGCTGGGTCGATGGGTTCCGTTAGAAATAATCGCTATTACCTACGAATAGCCGATTATCCGATCTGCCATCTATACAGAGTGGCGAGGAATCTGAATATATATATATATATATATATATATATATATATATATATATATATATTATATATACATTATATACAGGGTGAGTCACGTACCGCAAGCGCACGCTCGGGGAAGGGAAGCTGATTTTAGTATTTTGATGATAGGAAACATATCCCAAATATTCTGAACGCTCTTATCATATTGAGGTGTCAAGGCTTCCTCGGTTCACCGTAGGAGGGGTCGGGGAGGGAAGAAACGGTCCTACGCCTACGGCGCGGCGCATACGTTGACAGCCTCTCCACGTGCGAAATACGAAGATAGGCTTAGGTCATCTCTCAGTTTTATTAAAATACATACTTACGATAAATCCTTATTTTTAATCCTTCCATTTCTTAAAAAAAATCTGGAAATGGGGAAGGATGGAAAGCAGAGTTCAGGGGAAAAACTACAAGTATTGTGAATATTTGGGATATGATTTGTATCTTGAAATACTAAGATCCCTTCCCTTCCCCGAGCACGCGCTTGCTGATGGAGCGCTGCGTGACGTTCTGTGGCGGTCTGTTACATTCAAAATATTCGTTAAGAACTGGTCGCAAAAGAATCAAAATTTCTCAAAAAAATCCTTATCTAACATATGACAATATGTATATCATTGGATTCGTCTTTTTACGCTCTCTTCATAATAGTCTGAAAATATATGTATGGTTCCATTTGAAAAAACAAAGTTACCTCAAATATCTCGTAAAATGCAAGTGATATAATAGAAATTAATACACGTATCAATTAGCCCTATTTTCTCATGCACTTTCGTTGAAACTGCATTTCAACACCTTCAACCGTTCAAAAGTTACAGGAGGTGCTAAAGTTACGTGACTCACCCTGTATATATATAATTTGCTGTGTAAAATTCTTCTAGCTACTTATTAGCTGGAATTGGCCAAATGAAAATCGTTTGTTCTATTTCAAAAGAAACTTATGGTTTATTCTCAATGCCAGGCAAAAATATGACTTGAAAAAATTGTAACAAATAAAGAATGTTCTTTTGGTCATGCGCTCTTTCGAACCTTATCCTGCAGTACCCGTCTTCGCGCGCACTTCAATGAGGGCGCCACGAAGAACCAATTTCCTCTTCTTCTCGGTGACGAGAATTCCAAAGTCCAAATACCACATTCTTCTCTCCTGCTCTTGCACAAATGTTGTCGAGTCACTGATCCTCACCGCCTCAAATACTTGTAGTTCTAATTTAATTTACTTCGCGAAAGTTCCCAGTACTTTCTGATTACGCGACGACAATGTTAAAGTTCAGCAAACTATTATTTACTCAGAATTATTCCAAGTCCTGTTGCGTACAAATTCATTCAAATTCTAATTTCCGCACATCGCAGAAATATTCAGAGTCCCAACTTGTTGTAGATCTTATAAATTATATCAGTCTAAAATTATTAGCTCCCACACGAAAATTACAAGTTACACATTTTTACACAGCAAATTATTCGAAGCCCATCCCGTTATTTCATCCCGAGAAAATTCTAATTTCCGTTCATCGCACTCAAGAGTTACTCAATGTCCGATAACTATTCACTCTCAAGAACAATCTACAAGTCCCAATCTCACAAAATTAATCATCCGCGAGCGACCCGCACGTCCCCACCCACCGCCGTGGATCCCCAGGCTCACCCTAGAGTTCAATGCAGGACCTAGTTACGAGACTTCAGTTCCCGACCACCCGTCTAGAAGAGTACAGAGCTGAAGCAGGTGTATTGAGACCTACAAGGAATGTTCCCGAAATACGTAAAAAAAACGTATCCTTAGATGCCAAGAAGAAAGCAGCCCAAGGGGAGTAATTGAGAAACAATCCGGCCTTTCAACTGCCAGGACACACATTCCCTCTGACAGGGGTCGCCATGCACGGCAAACACATGGGTGGATGTTCAGCATACAGGGAGGACCAGTGAAACAGAAGGGAAAGAAGAAAAGAGATAGGACGTTATAAAAGAACGAGATTGAATAATGGCGAGAAGAAAGATAACTGATGAAATAAAATAATACCCGAGAGCCCCCCCCCCCTGTATCCCCCGTCAGGACGTGGACCGACCCACCTCGACGGGTCCACGGTTTACTGCACACAGCGGTTGAAACACATACCGCCTCCTAAGATATATTAGTCGGAGCTTATGGTTGGCCAGTAGGTAGGAGAGGTTTGAAAAATCGGATAGAAACAGCAGTAAAGTTTTCGAGAGAGATTGCGTGCAACCATGACCCGTTCTTTAGAGTACTCCTCCGGGATTCGCCTGGTGTTGATCGGGGAAAACACGGAAAACTACCAATCAGAGGTGCCGGCCGCTAGAATTATCCTCAAAACTAGCAACTAAATTTGACCTAGCTGACAAGATAGGGTCGAAAATCCTCCAAACGTCGGAACTTGAACCTAGGACCTCCCGGTCAGAGGCACCGCAGAGACATCAGTAGATGCCCTGAGCCACCTCTTCCGGTGTGTGGAAACGTCAGAGGCGTAGAGCGTGGGGATAACCTTAACCTTAGGCCTCATCCGGTCGTCGGCTCCGGCTCGGGCTCCGCGTCGCCGCACGCACCAGCGCACAAAAAAAAAAAAAAAAGAAGATGCCCCGCCTCTCTCGCCCGCCCCGCCGCGCCGTGGGCACGCCAGCCGCTTTTTGCCTGTTTCCAAGTCACTGCTCACCTCCGCGCGGCCTCCGAAAGCCTAAGGCCGCTAGGATCCACAAAAGGGGAAAACGAGTATTTTTTTGAAAACTGGATGGTAATAATAATAATAATAATAACAATAAACATTAACTACAAGGAAGCATTAGATAGCTTTCCTTACAGTTGGCTTACTGAATTTCTCCGCGTATTCAAAATTAATGAAACCATCATCAACTTTTTGGAACAGATCATGACTCATTGGAGAACATTGTCTTTAAAGCAGCAGAAGTTAACAATCACAACAAAAGACATCAGAATTAACCGAGGAATCTTCCAAGGAACCTTCCATTGTGGTTTATCTGGCTCTAAACCCCCCTGTCAACACAACTTAACAGTACTCACTATGGATTCCCAATTCGTAAAAATTAGAAAACTATCCACACCATGTAAGCACTATCTAGCGTTTACTAGATAGAATATTTCCAATTTAACTTCTTGTCACTATAGAGCGCTGTACCTATGTTAAGAGTCGCGTTGACAGCTGGAAGGCGCAGATAATTGCCACCACTTCAGAAATTATTCGCTTCAACGCAACGACCAATCACAAATTTCTTCGACAAGCTCGCAAATTACGATGAAGAAACGAATTCTCGTCCATTTTGCATGTGTTCTGCGAGGAGAAAGGTTGTACTGGAAGATTGCCGACTGCGGAGGACAGCGACGGATGTCTTCAAAAAGCTCATTAGGGGTAATGAAGTTACAATTTACTGATTGGGAATATTTATCGTACATGAAATACAAGATTTTTTATATTAACGTGGCACGAAAAATCATGAAATTCCATTAGAAGTGTACCATGTAGTTTCAAAAGAAGAATTATAGTGCACCTTAGCATGCACTTGTAACTTTGGGCAAATTCGCGACTAACAAGTATCGTCTTCCCCTCCTTTTCACAGCTTTTTCACAGCGTTTTTTTCTTTTACCTTCTTTTCTTTCTTTCGCGACGCTGATGCAAGAGGACTAATTTTCGTTCTGGGAAACAAAATATACCATGCAACCACACTACTAAGCAAGGCAAGATAGAATTTTTCGCTGTGGCATCGACGCCTCGCCAGGAAACTCAGCTGTCTGACCTTGGTTGCGGGGGACGTCTATATTTCCGACGACTGCGACCAGATTTAATACAACCACTGGTACGTGAGTGGTAACGTCTGCTGTAAACTGCGTTGCCGTTTTACCTTGTTAGCGTATCTGGCTAGAATTTATCTAGAAGCTATATTCGCAAGCAAAGTGAATAAAATTCTAGTTAGTGTTAGGGGCGTACATGATTGAAGTCACTACTATAGAAAGTGTAATTCATTCAACGAATGTCGTAACGGAAAACAGATGATTTAAAATTTTAAAGTTATTGTAAATTTCTTGCTACAGAATTCTTAGGTATTAACGAATTATTTCGACGCCAAAGAAAGTGTTAACTTAATGTTACATTTTTATTTCATCAAAGAATGCATTCTAGTTACTTATTCACTGGCGTAATCTTTGTGAGATTTCTTTGAAAAAGTTATTATATTCATGTTGTCAAACTTTTTAAACTAGATTATCCAATTTAATGCAATTGTAAATAAGTTGATGTTCAGTTTTAATTTACATAGGTGTTGTGACGTATTGTATAAGAATTATTTGAGAGTTTCATTTCCCGATTCTTTTCTTTCTTTTGTATGTTGTGCATTTGTGTACACAAGGGTATACGTGTATGTTCATTCTTTTCAGATAGAATCTTTCTTTGCTGTGCTTAGAATGTCATTTGTAAGTATTTATGTCACAAGTGCTAGTGGTTGATGTAATCAATTCAACGATTACTGACATTCTTTTCAAATTTGTGTAATTCTAAGAAGAATATACTCTCCCTGTTAATTTTCCAAAAAGTACCTGATATTTCATTTCATTGGTATCAAGAAAGCCGACCCCGTACCCTGCACTACAGTAGAAACAGAATTTCAGCAGTAATAAAACTAGTGACGTCCATTGTTAGTACAGATGCCACTCATCGAGCAAATCTAATCTTCTGCTCGTCTAAAAATCGTATCAAAGGGGGAGAAAGGAAGGTAACAACTGCTGTGTATAACAGCAATTGTGCCCACGTAACGGGCACACTGTACGGGCACACTGTACGGGCACACTGTACCGGCCAACATGGTTGTGGCCCACTGTGGCCGCGGGTAGTGTCGCGCCGTGAGCACGTCCAGTGGGGAAGTGAGAAGTTCGGGAAGACGCCACCAGGCGCAGGTCAAGCGGCGGCGTCTGTCTGTAGTCACCGGGCCGTGTCGGCCCAACGATCGCAGGAGCCTTTCCCCTCCTTGCCCCGCCATGGAGGTGGGGAGTAGAAGACTCGCCCTGATGCCTCAGGGGGCATATTTAAAGGGCCTCGCCCGGGGCGGTAGGCAGAGTTGGAACAGTTCGAGAGTGACGAGTAAGTGCCTAGGAGTAGTGTGATTGCGATCAAGTGCTTGTGTCTACGGTTAGTTTTCTTCTGGCGGACTGGAACCTGGATTGTATAACGGCTTTGATTTGGATTGTGGTTTTCTGGAAATAAACTTTGTGAAAGAACTGTTGTTGTTTCATTCTTGTACATAACAACAACCATATCACATCTATGTACATGGATGACTAAACGTTCAACAGACAGACAGCTTCAATATCTACATGAAATAACTTGTTCTGAAGACATCAATATTAGTTTCAGTATTGATCAATGTAAGACTCTTCACGTAGACAAAACAGGAAAGTTACAGAAGATAGTCAGCACACTCTGTGATAGTTTCAGTTTAGGAAATTAATTTAAGATATTTCTAAGTTTATGAGGTCGTTAACTAAGAAAATTAAATTATTGGTTTAGGAATGAGTTGTAGTTGACATTTACATAATCGAAATGATTGAAGGCGTTGTCATTGTCAACAATATTACAATATAATATTGTTGACAATGACAACGCCTTCAATCATTTCGATTAAGAAAATTAAGTTTTACAGTGAAGTGAGGTGTGCAGTGTAGAGCAGAGAAATAATGAAGGGGATGGTTTTAGTGTTATAGTAAAGTGAAGTGAAGGACAGTGCAGTGCGGACGGTTTAAACACTCAGTGCGGCTTTAGATGATAGACATTTCTTTTCTTTTTCTTCATGCAATTTAACGTTTTAAGAATCATCAGTTTGTATATTATTAATATTATTTTAGCATTATTATTTCCATTATTATATTATTTGCATGACATTTATTATCTTATTTATGTAATTAACTGCCACCGGGTTACGCCCAATTGCAGTTTAAATGAATTTATCTTTATATTCATCAAACGACAATACAGGCAATATGCGATGAAGAAATATACAAGTACTAGCTGAAGTACCCGGCGTTGCTCGGGCATTTATTACAGTAAATTATTAGGCAGAAAGAGGAATGCTATCTTTTCATGCCCTGCAACGGGGCCTATCTCTACCTCTTCCATTGTATCCCTTCTCCTCCCTGCTTCTTCTTGCCATGCTCTGCCCGGCCTCATACCCAAAGCCCTGTCTACTTTTGACCCCTACTTGGAAATTTCCGGTCTACATCGCATAAAAAAATACATTTTTTAAAAATTTCCAACTCCTAAACATTCTTCAAATTATAACTGGAAACAATAAAAAAATCTAAACTACAAACTAAAATACTTGTAGACTCGCTGTATTATATTTGTGGAGTTTTATATATTATTCCTATACTGTCAATAAATTGTCACTTTGTAAAACGTACTCTTTTTTATATTTTTCTTCTATTGTATTCATAAAGAAAGATTTGAAATTGATCAGTCAACTCGTGTCCTTGACGGGACTTTCTGTTCTAAGCGGAGTTTAACATGCCAGAATGCTCGTACCGAGATGCTAGAAAATAAATATGGAATATAGATGTAGATGTGAAAACGCAATTGATGAATCATAATCATAAAAGTAAATGAAAAAATATATGCTGAAACGTAATTGCCAGTATTTATAATTGTTTTCAAAAACGACAGAAATTTATGTTTAAATTACATGTAAAAAGTTATTTGTTTACGTAAATCAATTCATCATACCATTGAAACATGAGAACAATACTGATCCACAAACATTACGTGTACATAATAAATTGACATAGTACTGAACCACTTCACAAAACAATATTAGCTTCATTATTTGATCTGAAGTGCTAGATATTATGAATCTTGAAATGTAAATAATAGAAACAGAGGACTCCCAAACTTTTTATTTGCTATTGACAAATAGTTTTAGATAATTTAATTTTTGTTTATTTTGTATAGAAAAGATGAGTGAATTCATTCTTTGGGGGCAAATGCTATGAAAAACAACAGCACAGATTAGTCTTAATACATACCAATAATTATAATACATACTTAATTACACACCACTGCACATAATCGGTACAGCCGTTCTTAAGTTATAAATAGTGTAACTAACACGACTATATATAGATATAACGGCGAACGAAATGGGGCTATCATTATCGCCTTCTGTTATCAGTGCGGCGTTACAACAATGGGTTACAACAGGCAACAATGACCGCTAACATGCGAAATCACGCGAAAACGTGCGAAACGTGCAAAAACGTGCGTTCTCACACAGGAACGCTGTCGAACGGGATAAATAGTATCCTATGTCCGTCTCCTGGCTCTAAGCTTCCTGCTCACCAATTTTCAGCCAAATCGGTACAGCCGTTCTTGAGTTATAAATAGTGTAACTAACACGACTTTCTTTTATATATAGAGACTAGCTGACCCGGCGAACTCTGTTCCGCCTTAACAGAGAACTCCGTTCCGCCCAAACATACGAAAACCCGCGAAATCACGCGAAAACGCTATCACGCGAAATCACGGGGAAACACGCGAAATCACGCGAAAACGTGCGAAAACATGCAGAAACGTGCGTTCTCACACAGGAACGCTGTCGAACGGGATAAACAGTATCCTATGTCCGTCTACTGGCTCTAAGCTTCCTGCTCACCAAATCGGCACAGCCGTTCTTGAGTTATAAATAGTGTAACTAACACGACTTTCTTTTATATATATAGATTTAGGATTCTATCAGGTAGAAATCACAGACAACAAGGCAATCAAACCATCTCTAACAAAGCTGTATCAAGCTGTCAAGAATCACTGCACCCCCGAAAACCAAATTAACAGGCAAGAACAATTTGCAGTACCAGTATATACGTCCTTATTTGGAATGATGCCGTGGAGCAACACAGACCTCGATGACATTCAGAGACTGACTCGCATTATTTTGACAAACTTGAGTCATCACCATCCAAATAGCGCAATAGAACGAGTGACACTCTCACGAAATGAGGGAGGAAGAGGCCTAATAGATCTAAAGAACTTGTGCTACAGACAAATCCATTCATTACAGAACTTTTATTATAATGAACAGGCAACTTCAGAACTACACGCTGCAATATTTCAAGCAGATACTAAATTAACCCCTCCTAACAACGAACAGCTGGACATTTCTTCGCGGGTTACAGACAATAACTTCAAAATAGACATGTGGTCAAGAAAGGTCATGGACGCCATGTAAATGATCTCAAACAACCTCAAGGAGATTCAAAAGCCTTTAACACTTGGTTAAAATATGGTGATCTATTCGGCGAAACAGAAGGGTTCATGGCTGCCATACAGGATCAAGTGATCAACACAAAATTACAGAAAACATATCCTGAAACAAACAATAGATGACAAACTTAGAAAATGCCATACAACAGTTGAGAGCATACAGCATATCACATCAGATGCAAATTAATGGCCCACACAGATTACCCCTATAAGCACCATGAAGTTTCAAATATCAGTCACCAGAAACTGGCGGCAAAATCCAAACTACAAGAAATTGTAACCGCTCAGACGTTTAAATTCTTTCCAACACGCCGATTCTCAAGTAGTTCACGAGACAGCTACGAGTAGCGCTCGTAACAAATTCGCAAGCGCAGATGACGAAATATTCAGTCATAGGAACGGCCGAAGGACCAATGGGAATTTACTAGGCAAGATTTACTGAATTTTAACCTACTCAAAGGAGATTCGGACATTTTCTTTCGTGAATGAAGAGCGACTGAAACGGTACCCGCAGAGAAATGGTGAAGCAACGGATCACGCCACTCTGGGAAATACCGACTACTGTAGCTTTTAGAATAAGCTTTTAAAACTATCGCTTGGATTTATTGAAACCCGAGTTGACCACGCTTCATTCGGCGTACATAGCAACGTCTACTGAAGAAAGGAAAGGGGAGTGGAAAAGCAGTCGCAAACACCCGGATTTTATATTGGACGTAATTGGAGGGCACATAGGAAATTCTTCGCAGCCGCTTCAAACTTCGGACGACCTCGAGAAAACGTCGAGCCGTCGCACGCCGCACGAGTTCCTGTGAGTTTATCTGATTCAATCCAGATTATAAATTGAGGTGCTAGCCAGATTGCAGAACTTTTTACTGACTATGCTAGTTCATGAGGTTAGTGCCTGTAATCATATATAATTTCCGTAAAGAAAATTTAAATTCTGTGTTCGAATGTCAGCTAGAGTTATAGATTCGTTACTGAATTCAGATACATGAAAAGGACTATTGTAAATTTAAGATATAATTTTTCTGTGTTTGATTTGTAACAGTGTTTCATGTTAAGTGATTGTTCATATAATGTTGCATGTGAAATAACGGAGGGAAATTCTTGTTCTGGAAATAAGATATGCACTTGAGTAACGAGTTACCAGTATGGTAATAACAAAAGTACTTGATTATAAATTTGAATTTTTTTTGTATACTAAGAGATCTCAGTGAATCAAACAAATCTAATTTCAATTGATCATCAGCTAAACTAAATATCGTGTAACTGGAGAAGTTACAAATTATTTTGTTTTGAACAAACCAAACTGTTTTGTTTTGTGTAAAACGTTGGAATATTTCAGAGTGTAATAGGTTTTCTTTGTATAGTGTAATATTATGTGTATGTACTCCTTTATGTGTTTTTCCAGCAAAATTGTGTAATGGTATTCGTATGTAAAGAGGTTATCACTGGACTTTTTTTTCTTTTTCTGTGAATTTGTGCTAATTTGTGCTAGTATTCAACGAAAACAGTCAAAGAGTTTTAAGTTATTCAGCAAAGGTTTTCGTGACATTTTGTTCACCAGTTTTATTTCAAATCTGATTATAGCAAAGGTACTCTCAGACAAATTCGAGTGTACAGTATAATAATTCTTTTAAATAGAATATATTTATCCGGTTATTGTTTTAAAACATACGACTATGATGTTCTTATTGAAATCCCAGTGCATATGTCAGGTCCCTATCCCTCAGGAAGGAAGTCAGCTGTGAACTTTCTTCATGTGAATGTTATGACTTATCATCCAATTGAGTCACGACAAAGAGTAATTAGGGATTATTACTCAAGGTCACCTACCTCCTCCCAAAATCGTGGTAATTCTATCTGAGAGGTCGGACAGGCTTAGATGACGACGAATCTAATCCAGTGGTTGGTGACTGTTAGTTTGTTCACCATCCACGCCCTACCGACAGGGAGGAGGATTCGCTCCTTTTGAAAAAGTAAGGAGGTGACAAAATGAGCTGTCCACATTACACATGTTCCCGATACTTCATTTGAATATTCAAACTACAGTTAGATCTGTTAAAGCCGCAATCGTTCGGAACAAAAAATTCCGGTTTAGGGAGGTTTCCGTTTTATGACACTTGCGATCTTGACGTTTCAGCCCTGAAAGTAGTAAATTACATGACTTTATTATACTCGTAATTATCAAAATACATGAACATATAACGTATTAATGAATCCACCAATAAATGAATATTGAACACTTTTCATTCACAGCTTTGGACACATTTGAAAAATACACACCTTACTGGCTGTATTCGGACTGCTTGCCGACTCTTTCAACGAACAATGAGCCACACCCCAGTAATATGACTTTCTGATACCCTCGCATGGCCTTGAGCATTGAGTGTCAGGTCGTGGGGTTATGATTTTCAACGCGGGGCAGGGAGACGCAGGAAAAGAAGCCATGCCCGTACACGCTCAGAGTCGCAATAGAGGGAATTCCCCTTCGGCATACGCCTTGAGACAAGCGACCCTAAGGTCGAATTCGACGCCGACAGCTGAAGCTCCTCTCCTTCAGTATTCGGCTGCACGAATAAATCGCGCAACAGGGATAGAAAGACGCTTGCCGATTCATTAATTTAATTAAGAACATCTCGCAACTCCCTGTTAAATACATTAAATTCACAGGAATTCCGTTTTATACAGATTTTTTCCTTGGAGAACATGAAACATTGTTACGTTTCCCCGTTGCCTTCCTGTTTATGCTGTGTAAAATGCCATTTAACTTTGCGGGCAGGAGAAATTTTAAGGCACGTTTCCGGCTTGTACAGGTTCCTGTTTAGACAGATTTTTGTGTATAATTTGCACTATGACAGAGAAATTACAAATTAAACTATTCATCATAACAGACCAGACAGAACTTTCGTAGACAAACGGCAAAAGATTGGCTTCCTCATTGACATAACAGTTTCACAAATAGCTAATCTTCAAACAGCACATGCAGAAAAAATAAAGTACACAGAACTAGCAGCAAAAGTCAAGGCACTATGGCATCTCCAAAAAGTTCATATTGTTCCTTTGGTCATTTCGTGCACATGGGTTATACCAAATAACAACCATAAAAATCTCGAATTCATTCAAATGCCAGAATAAACATTCAAAATTATGCAAAAATCTATCATCATAAGGACATGCAGGATTGTGCAAAAATTCTTAAATTGCGACGAAACATGAATTGACCTGTGTCTTGGTTATTAAACCGAAACAAAGTCAAATAAAAATGCTGTGAATACCGAGAAAAACAATGAATAATAACACCAACAACAGGTTACTAATACAAGGAAAGAAAGTAGTAGAAACAAGAAGTATTCACATTAACAGGGGAATTTTTAAAGGACATTCGCTATCCCCTCTCGTGTTTTGTATTAGTTTGATCCCACTATCGAT